>CM016626.1:23061910-23275594 GCA_005393395.2 Gossypium australe
TTTTTCCCTTAATCTTTAATACATGGCAATTTCGTCCCTAGGCTTGGAAAGTGAAATTATTGTAATTTAATCCTTATTCTAAGATTAATTATTCTCATACAAACCAATCACAACCATGATTCCATGAAATTTCAGAATTTCCCATAAATTCAACACTTTTCAATATAACCCTTAAAAAATGTTTTTATCCAAATTCTTTAATAAAACACCTTTAAACATCCATTAACATCTCAATTTAATCATAAAATAACAAAAATCATATGAACTTATCAATGGTAACTTCAAAAATTTTCAACAAAATAAAAAACTAATAGAATACCAAGTTGGATCTAATTGTAAAGTCCAAAATATAAAAATTTCAAGGAAAAAGCAAGACTTGAACTTACTTGAAGCTAAAATATGAAATACCAACTCAAACCCTCTTCCATGGCTGTTTTGACAGAAAGTTGAAGAAGAAATTGTAACAGCCAGAATATGACCCTAATCAAAATGGTGGTTTCGGGACCACGAATTCGAGTTAGAAAATATTTTAATACTTTATTTGATATCTATGTTACATGTTTGAGCATGTGTTAAAATATCATAGAATTATTTGCATGTTTGAGTAGCTAATTTAAGAAAAAGGATCGAATTGCAAGAGTGATAAAATTTGGTCAATTGTATGATTGAGAGGATTAAAACAAAGTGTCTTTCTAATTAAGGGATTTTATGTTTCAATTATCCCTATTTCTCGTTAGTGGACGGCCAAAGGGGTATTAAATTATGTGTTTGTTTGATTTTATTAGTTAAATATATATATATAAGTTATCATTACATAACTTTTTTTAGATAGTGGAATAAAAGAAAACATAAAATATTGAAAGGCCATTGCATGTTCATCATTTCCATTCTTTCTTAGCCGAAACTAGTAAAGGAAAAAGGGGAAGAGAAGATGAGAAGGTTCGGCCCTCATTCACTTCAATTGTGTAATCTTAGCTTTGAAATGTTAATAATTTTTGCATTTTTGAGATGCTTGTTCACTCCATTATCTAGCCCATGTGTTAATTTTGAGTAATGGTCTTGTATGTGAGTTATGCCATTGTTGGTAACTTGAGTTTGTATGAAGATTTTTTTTTGGTAGAAATGAGAGCTATGAACTAGGTGGATATATTTTACTCTTGAGTCTTAATTGAATATAGTTAATTAGAAATTATTTTCAAAATATTGCCTTGGAAGGGCTAAGTTGAGAAATATAAAGTATATGGACACAAAAGTCCTTAGGAAGTTTCGGCTATAAAGGATGATAGACTAATTTTGAGAAAATCATGATGTATTGTATGAGGGACTAAATTGTATAGATTGTAAAAGTTAGGGGTAAATTCATAAAGTTGCTAATTTATTGTGTTATGGATCAAATTGAATGATTATAAATTTATTGAGTTTAAATTGGAAATATTTAGATCGAGCCAAAGGGAATGGGTTTGGATCGGGGAAAAACAAAATTTATCGAATAGCCGGGAAGCGTAATTTGTCAATTTACGAGGTAAGATTTTAAGCAATTGTTGAATAAAAGTTTATTTATATGTTAAGTTGATGTCATTATGTTTAATTCCTTAATGCCGAAAGTGACAAGGAATTTAATTAGTGATAACCGAATGTGTGAATTGAATTTATATATATGTACTAATTGATAATTATATGTGGAAAAGAATTGAGAAAGATGTATGTATTGAGTAAGCGATATATATATATATATATACAAGTTTTTATTGCCGAATGAGACATGGAATTTAATTGTGTTGGCTGATCGATATGTATCAAGTACATATAATTGGTTATTAGATATTTTGATTTGTGGAATTGAGTATTTTGGTAGGTAAATTGCCGAAAGTAACATAGTATGGAAATTCATATATATATATATATATATATATGATTTAGAAAGGAGTTAAATGTGAATATGTAATGAGATGATGTATGATTAATAATACATATTGTGTATATGCATTTGGGTTGTGCCGAATGTGAAAGTATGACCTATGGAAATTGGATTGTTGTTATTGGGTAAATATATATATATAAATGAGTATGAAATTCTGATATGTTTGGATTGGAAAAATAATTATGGGTTGATTAGTAATTAATTGTGGAATATGAAGTGAGCATGGTAGTGGTTGAATAAACAACTACACGTTAGCTAAGTAACGGCTCTAAGTGAGTGATACGTTACGGAAAAATGGCATTGTGTGTGTGGAAAATGCTAAGTAACGGCTCTATGTGAGCGATACGTTACGGGAAATGGCACTGTGTGTGCGGGCATGTTAAGTAACGACTCCATGTGAGCGAAACGTTACGTGTTTGTACTACGTGTGCGAGTTTTCAGATTTTCCTAAAGACGGAAACAATTAGTGGAGGTAAACGGAAGTGTCAGGTATTTATGTTATATGATAGTTCACTTTCAATGTAAATCGGGTAAGTTATTTTGTGTGGAAATTCAATATGTGATTTATATGGGTTTGAAGTGCAAGTATAAGTTTGGTAAGTAAAATATATATATGTATGTGAAACCTATTATCGAAGGTTTGGAAGTTCGGCCTTTGGGATATGAGACGAGAAAGATTTGTCATGGTTATAAACCTTGGTTGTGAGTATATTATCCTGACTTTGCTAGTGTAGTGTTATAGTGCATTATTGTTGTGAAGTTTGCTTATAACTTACTAAGCTTTCGAAGCTTACTTTGTGTATTTTTCTTATGATTATAGAGTTTCAGAGACTTGCTCGGGTTGGAAGTCGAAGGAGATCTCATCACACTATCTAGTTTTTGCTTCGGTAAATAAATGCTTGAAGATTTGGTTATGTGGCATGTATAGACTAGTTTGATATGGTTGGTTTTGAAATTATATATATAGCAATGCGAAAATGGCTTGATTATGATGTTAATGGTTGCGTATTCGGTTTGTTATGTTAAATTTGGAAGTATGTTTTATGGTAAATATGTTTGTAATGTGATTATTTGATTTTGCAATGAAATAATTTTTGGTTAGCAGTAGTGACGTGATTTTGAAATAATAATAATAATAATAATAAATATAGGAGAAATGGAATTAGTAGGTAAGTTTAGTAATGCCTCAAGCTCGACTCCGGCAACGGTCTCGGGTAAAGGGTATTACATTTGATTGGTATCAGAGCTATGGTTTAGTCGGTTTCTCGGACTAACATAGCGCGTGTGAGTCTAGCTATACATGCCATATTTAACCTGCGATAGTGTGATATCTCCTGACTCTGACGAAAATTATTTTGATGAGACAGATAAGTTTTCAATCGAGCTAATTTTGATAGTACAGAATGTGTACTCGAATGTTTGAATGAAAATGTGTTGATGATGAGTTTAAAACTCATAAAGGTATGGACCAAAGAGTATGATATATTGATGTTGAAATGTTATAATTATATGAGCACATAGATTATGACATGTGAGTTGTGATTGCTATCTGAAATGTTTTGATCGTAAATTAATGATTTGAGTTGGGATATGAATTAAGTGGTAAGAATAAAGGTGATTAAAAGCAAATGTTTATTAAACGTTTGGACAATGTGAAATTATTAATGAATTGACTATTTGTGATAGTGTGTGTTATGTATATATATGTGTAAGTTAAATTTGAGGCTTTATTATCCTTACCCCCTTATTAGTGAAATGTTACTGTGAAATCTGTAAGATTTGGGTTGAATAAGCTCAAGAGTGGGGAATTACAGAAGTCCGTATTCGAAAGATTAATAATGTGGCCAAAAAAGACGGTATTAAAAGAGACATTGGATAGTTCTGTAGATTATTGAGATTATGTGAAGTTGTTGTCAAAGAAGAAGTTACCTCCGATCAAATGACTTATTCAGGTATGTTAACTAAGGAAAATATTAGTTAGAAGCTTTTCTGAATTGATTTCTGTTAGTGAAGGGGGAAAAAATTCTAATGGCAGAATTAGACAGTTGAAATAATGTTTGAATCGTATTGAGGACGGAGTGTGGTGGTTATAGTTGGGAAATTATTATGATTTCTTTGGGCAGTCTATGTGTATATTTATTCTTAAAAGTATATGTGACTGTTTAATTTCAGAAGGAATTCTTATCATAAAAGAACATTGGCTAAACATATTAACAGATGAAAGTATCATTGGTTTGTTTGGGGTTGTAATTTTCTGATATTCAGTGTAGCTTCAGATGTTGAAAATTTAGTTATTCTGGTTTTTCCATGATTCTAGGTGATTATCTATAAGAGATGTTCATTTGAAGGAAATAGTTATAAAAGTTGTGCTTCTGCACTGGTTGTTGTTCAACTCATATTTGATTTTCTTCTGAGTTCAGATGCTTCGTTAATATCTGGGATATTATCTATTGTCACGGGTAAGACGATAATCCTATTATGACAATATGATTTCTATTTGATGACTGTAGTATATATATATATATATATATTTGGATTATTCTTTCTAACGAGAAGAAAAGATTTCTTTGAAAAGACCGATTCTGTGGTTAAATCTGATATGAAACTATTTGATTGAAAATGTAACTGGGTTATGTGAGCTCGAATCTATTCACTGGATCGAAAACAAACTTTAAATATACATGTGTGATTTGAAGGATAGTGTGGAAGTAGAACTTGTATTTTTGAGGATTTGATACAGAATTATGTCTATCGGAATAATCCTATTTGAGAAATGTTGTGGTAAATTAAAGTTAGTTCAATTGTTGAAGCTTTCTTTTGCACGAAGACACTATCCACTAAAATATTAGTTCTGATTTAGCCTAAATTGAACGAAGAGTTTACAAACCTCATTCATGTGTCAATGAACGGGTTGAAGGATAATAATGGAGTACACAAAGATATCCTGTGATTCCTTATGGTTAGAATTGTTAAAAGACTGTGAGCTTATGATTGACTACCATCCAGGAAAGGCTAATGTTATTACTGATGTTTTAAACTGAAAATCACTGTTTGCTTGGTGTGCAATGAATGCGTATATGGCTATGTCTGATGATGGTTCAATAATAGTTGAATTAAAAGTAAGACCGTTATTTATTCAACAAAATTAGTGATACTCAAAAAGTTGATAATGATTTGTTAGTAAAGCAGGTCTAAGGTGATTTGAAGGTTGATTCAGAGTTTCGAAGTTGATGCTGAAATTTGTTTGAGGTTCAGAAACCAAATATGTACTCCGAGGAATTCAGATGATTTTGAATGAAGCCACAACAATTGATTGTCTATTCACTCAGGGAGTATAAAGATGTATAGTGATCTGAAACAACTTTACTGGTGGTATAGTATGAAACAAGATATTTCTGACGTTTCTTCGAAACGCTTAATCTGTGAACAAGTAAAAAGCCAAGCATCAAGTACCTTCTGGGTTGCTTCAGTTGATTTTGAAACCTAAATGGAAATGGGATAGAGTCACGATAGATTTTGTATTTGGTTTTCCGTTGACACCGAGAAAGAAAAATGCAATTTAAGTTATTGTTGATTGATTGGCTAAATCGGCTTATTTTGTTTTAATATGTACAGACTACTCGCTTGATAAGTTGGTTGAATTGTATGTTTCTCAAATTGAAAGATTACATGGTGTACCTATATCTATTGATTTAAATAAAGATCTGAGGTTTACATCGGGGTATTGGAAGAAATTGCATGATGATTTAGGTACGAAATTACATTTCAGCACAACTTTCCATCCACAGACAAGTGGTCAGTCTAAATGAGTCATTCAGATATTGGAGGATATGTTGAAATGTTGCATTCCTGAGTTCGAAAGTACGTAGGAACGAGATCTACCTCTAATTGGATTTCCGTACAATAAAATGGTACCATATGAAGCTTTGTACGGTCGTAAATGTCGTACACCTTTATATTGGGCCGAGCTAAGTGAAAGCAAGATACACGGGGTGATCTAATTAAAGAGACTGAGCAGAAAGTAAAAGTGATCCGAGAAAGTTTGAAAGTTTCACCGTGGAAGAAAGTAATCAGATTCGGAAGTAAAGGCAAATTGAGTCCGAGATTTATTGGACCACATAAAATCACAGAGCCTGTCGGACCTGTTGCTTATAGATTGCAGTTACCACCTGAGCTAGAAAGGATTCATAATGTTTTCCACGTGTCGATGCTTCGTCGTTATAGATCCGATCCTTCTCATGTGATCAGTCCATCAGAGATTGAAATTCAGCCGATTTGACTTATGAGGAAGAACCGATTCACATTTTAACTCGTGAAGTGGAAGAATTGCGAAATAAGAAAATATCATTGGTTAAAGTAATGTGGTGTAAGCATAGGGTCGAGGAAGCAACTTGGGAAACCGAAGAATCAATAAAGGAAAGTTACCCACATTTATTCATTGGTAAGATTTTCGGGGACGAAAATCTCTTAAGGAGGGGAGAGTTGTAACAGCCTGAATATGACCCTAATCAAAATGGTGGTTTCGAGACCACGAATTTGAGTTAGAAAATATTTTAATACTTTATTTGATATCTATGTTATGTGTTTGAGCATGTGTTAAAATATCATAGAATTATTTGCATGTTTGAGTAGCTAATTTAAGAAAAAGGATCAAATTGCAAGAGTGATAAAATTTGGTCAATTGTATGATTGAGAGGATTAAAACAAAGTGTCTTTCTAATTAAGGGATTTTATGTTGCAATTATCCCTATTTCTCGTTTAGTGGACGGCAAAGGGGTATTAAATTATGTGTTTGTTTGATTTTATTAGTTAAATATATATTTATATAAGTTATCATTACATCACTTTTTTTAGATAGTGGAATAAAAAGAAAATATAAAATATTGAAAGGCCATTGCATGTTCATCATTTCTATTCTTTCTTAGCCGAAACTAGTAAAGGAAAAAGGGGAAGAGAAGCTGAAGAAGGTTCGGCCCTCATTCACTTCAATTGTGTAATTCTTAGCTTTGAAATGTTAATAATTTTTGCATTTTTGAGATGCTTGTTCACTCCATTATCTAGCCCATGTGTTAATTTTGAGTAATGGTCTTGTATGTGAGTTATGCCATTGTTGGTAACTTGAGTTTGTATGAAGATTTTTTTTTGGTAGAAAATGAGAGCTATGAACTAGGTGGATATATTTTACTCTTGAGTCTTAATTGAATATAGTTAATTAGAAATTATTTTCAAAAATATTGCCATGGAAGGGCTAAGTTGAGAAAATATAAAAGTATATGGACACAAAAAGTCCTTAGGAAGTTTCGGCTATAAAGGATGATAGACTAATTTTGAGAAAATCATGATGTATTGTATGAGGGACTAAACTGTATAGATTGTAAAAGTTAGGGGTAAATTCATAAAGTTGCTAAATTATTGTGTTATGGATCAAATTGAATGATTATAAATTTATTAAGTTTAAATTGGAAATATTTAGATCAAGAGCCAAAGGGAATGGGTTTGGATCGGGGAAAAACAAAATTTATCGAATAGCTGGAAAGCGTAATTCATCAATTTACGAGGTAAGATTTTAAGCAATTGGGTTGAATAAAAGTTTATTTATATGTTAAGTTGATGTCATTATGTTTAATTCCTTAATGCCGAAAGTGACAAGGAATTTAATTAGTGATAACCGAATGTGCGAATTGAATTTATATATATGTACTAATTGATAATTATATGTGGAAAAGAATTGAGAAAGATGTATGTATTTGAGTAAGTGATATATATATATACAAGTTTTTATTGCCGAATGAGACATGGAATTTAATTGTGTTGGCTGATCGATATATATCAAGTACATATAATTGGTTATTAGATATTTTGATTTGTGGAATTGAGTATATTGGTAGGTAAATTGCCGAAAGTAACATAGTATGGAAATTCATTATTTATATATATATATATATGATTTAGAAAGGAGTTAAATGTGAATATGTAATGAGATGGATGTTTGTACCTAATGTATGATTAATAATACATATTTGTGTATATGCTTTTGGGTTGTGCCGAATGTGAAAGTATGACCTATGGAAATTGGATTGTTGTTATTGGGTAAATATATATATATATATACATGAGTATGAAATTCTGATATGTTTGGATTGGAAAAATAATTATGGGTTGATTAGTAATTAATTGTGGAATATGAAGTGAGCAATGGTAGTGATTGAATAAACAACTACACGTTAGCTAAGTAACGGCTCTAACTGAGCGATACGTTACGGAAAATGGCACTGTGTGTGCGGAAAATGCTAAGTAACGGCTCTATGTGAGCGATACGTTACTGGAAATGGCACTGTGTGTGCAGAAAATGCTAAGTAACGGCTCTATGTGAGCGATACGTTACGGGAAGTGGCACTGTGTGTGCGGAAAATGCTAAGTAACGGCTCTATGTGAGCGATACGTTACGGGAAGTGGCACTGTGTGTGCGGGCATGTTAAGTAACGACTCTATGTGAGCGAAACGTTACGTGTTTGTACTACGTGTGCGGGTTTTCAGATTTTCCTAAAGACGGAAACAATTAGTGGAGGTAAACGGAAGTGTCAGGTATTTATGTTATATGATAGTTCACTTTCAATGTAAATCGGGTAAGTTATTTTGTGTGGAAATTCAATATGTGATTTATATGGGTTTGAAGTGCAAGTATAAGTTTGGTAAGTAAAATATATATATGTATGTGAAACCTATTATCGAAGGTTTTGAAGTTCGGCCTTTGGGATATGAGACGAGAAAGATTTCGAAAGGTGATATGAACTAAAGTCATGGTTATAAACCTTGGTTGTGAGTATATTATTCTGACTTTGATGGTGTAGTGTTATAGTGCATTATTGTTGTGAAGTTTGCTTATAACTTACTAAGCTTTCGAAGCTTACTTTGTGTATTTTTCTTATGATTATAGAGTTTCAGAGACTTGCTCGGGTTGGAAGTCGAAGGAGATCTCATCACACTATCTAGTTTTTGCTTCGGTAAATAAATGCTTGAAGATTTGGTTATGTGGCATGTATAGACTAGTTATGATATGGTTGGTTTTGAAATTATATATATAGCAATGCGAAAATGGCTTGATTATGATGTTAATGGTTGCGTATTCGGTTTTGTTATGTTAAATTTGGAAGTATGTTTTATGGTAAATATGTTTGTAATGTGATTATTTGATTTTGCAATGAAATAATTTTTGGTTAGCAGTAGTGACGTGATTTTGAAATAATAATAATAATAATAATAAAAATAGGAGAAATGGAATTAGTAGGTAAGTTTAGTAATGCCTCGAGCTCGACTCCGACAACGGTCTCGGGTAAAGGGTGTTACAGAAATGGCCTAGAAATCATTAAAATCAACTTTGGCCATGTAACTTTTGTTAAAATTCCAATTTTGTCCTTTTCACATAAAAATCTTTGATTTTTTTCATGCTATGCCACCTCAGCCATTTTAAAATGGTCCATTTCCCTTTTAGTCCTTCCTTATTTAATGGTTAAGCTATTTAATCACTTTAGCAAGCTTTGCACATTTTCAATTTAGTCCTTTTTATCTAATTGACTACCGAAACGTTAAAATTTTCTGATGAAATTTTAATACTATCTTATTGACACTCTGTAAATATTCATAAAAATATTTATGGCTCGATTTATAACACCGAGATCTCAATACCTCTTTTCCTCAATTTCTTAACCAAATAAATCTTTATAAAACACAGTTTACTATTTCAAAAATATTTTAAAAGTTACATTTGGTTCGTAAATATTAAATAATATATTTTACGAGTTCATTTGCCAGATTTGGTGGTCTCGAACCACTATTTCCTTCATCGCTAAAATTTGGGCTATTACAAACTTACCTGGGCTAATTTGCAAAAGTCGTAGAAATTCAGGGACTATTCTGGCAATTTTTCCTTTCCACGATTCGCTTCGGGTTCTTGGCTATAATTATAAAATAATTTATTCATTAACATTTATCTCAATTTCACTCTACTTCATAATTTATGCCCTTTAATTTTTAGAATTATACTTCTATCCCAAACTTTGCAATTTTTACAAATTAGTCCCTACTCAATTAACCCATCAATTGAGCTAATTCTTCTTAATTAACACTTTATGTAACTATTTTAAACTACTACACAGCCTTTGAAATTCATAATTTCAGCACAAAACCCTAATTCACAACTTTTTCATAATTAGGTCCTAAAAATCATTCTCTATTAGAATCACTTAATAAAATCATCATTTAATGAAATTAAAGCTTCAAATCCATGTAAATTCATCATAAACATACAACTCTTATTCATGGTAACTTTTAAAGTCACCCATAAAATCAAAAACTAATGAATTAGATAGTTGGACCTAATTGCAAAAGTCTTCAAAGCACAAAAATTACAAGAAAAGAACAAGAAATAAACTCACATGGAGAAAACTTGTGAAAAAAAACAGCTTGGAGGAACTATACTATGGCATTTTTGGCTGTCAATATTTGAAGAAATATCTAGATTTCTCTTTTAATTGATATTTTATTTGTTTAATTTGCAAAATTTACAATTTTGCCCTTATTTCACCTAATTTTAGATTTTTTTTTCTTTCTTATGCCTCCTCAGCCATTCCCTTTAGGCTAATTTGCCTTTTTAATCATCCCTCATTTGATACTTAAGCT
This sequence comes from Gossypium australe, assembly GCA_005393395.2. Classification (NCBI taxonomy): domain Eukaryota; kingdom Viridiplantae; phylum Streptophyta; class Magnoliopsida; order Malvales; family Malvaceae; genus Gossypium; species Gossypium australe. Next base: position 23,072,511 of record CM016626.1, read on the forward strand.
ATTTAATCATTTTAGAAAATTTTGCATCTTTTACAATTTAGTCCTTTTTAGTTAATTAGCTATCAAAACGTTAATATTTCCTAACGAAAGTTAAATACTAACTTAATAACACTCCATAAATATTTCTAAAAATATTTATGGCTCGGTTTATGAATTCAAGGTCTCGATACCTCGTTCTTGACTCATTTGACCTAATAATTTCTTTTAATTCACAAAATTCCCTAATTCAAATATATTTCTAAATTCACACTTGACTCATAATTACTAATTACTAAATTTTCTAACTTAATTTTCGGATTTACTGATCTTGTAACAGCCCAATTTTAATAGTGTCGGAACAGTGATTCGAGATCACTAAATCTGACAAAAAGTTAGAAAATTTTGTTAATCGATAATTATAAGTTAAGTGTGATTTTAGAAATATTTTAAAATTAGTGAATTTTGTGAACTGAAAGAATTAATTAGAAAAAATTGGGCCAAAAACGAGGTATTGAGACCTCGAATTTATCAAGTGAGCCATAAATATTTCTAAAAATATTTATGGAGTGTCATTAAGTTATTATTAAACTTTCGTTAGAAAATTTTAACGTTTGGGTAGGAAATTAAATGAAAAGGACTAAATTGAAATGAAAGTAAAAGTTTAATTATAGATTAAAAGAAATTATGAAGGATCAAAATGGTAATTATACCATTTTGTATAGTGAGGCGGTATAGCATAGAAAAATCTGAGATTTTTAAGGATTATTATTATATTATTATATTATTATATTATATTATATATATAAACAAACAAAGGAAAGAAAAAAGAGGGGGGGAAAGAGAACAGAATAGGCAAAAGAAACAGAGGGCATACGAAACAGGGGAGAAGGAAAAAAAAAAAAAGGAAAAACTAGGGATTTAAAGCTTGAAGTTTAAATTGGTAAGTCAATCAAGTCCTATTCTCTTAATTTTGATGTTTTAGAAGCTTTAAAGCAAGATTTTGATGAAACTAAGTCGATATTTTGAGAGTTTTTAGGTTTTCAAGTGTAGTTGATGTTGAAGAAAAAGATGAATCAGGGATTAAATTGAATGAAATTTAAGTTAGAATTAGTAAGAGGATTAAATTGTAAAGTATGCTATAAGCTGTGTTAGAGGGATTAATTTGGAAGAAATTAGAAATTAAAGTTTTAATATGAATATTAGATAGTTAAGTTGAATATGGAAGGAATTTAAGAAGAAGCAAAGTATGAATTAAGTTAAGAAAATAAGTAAACTTAATCAGGATTAAATTGTAAAATGAGTTATAAGAAAACAGTTTTGGGACAGCAGCAGTACGGTAACTTTGAAAACTCACCAAAAATGGTAGAAATGGAATTAGAAGTTGAGTGAGATATGAAATTAAAGCTTATTGAGTCTATTTTCATATGAAAGAAACAGAGAAAGAAAATAAATTCTGTATTTTTAGATATTTAGATTTTGGTAAGACTGGTTCAGAGTGAATTCGAGATCCCCTGTTCTGACTTGGAAAAATCATCAAAAATTGTATAAAAATAATTTGGGAACATAATTTATATGGTTAGATTCCTTAATGAGTATAGTTTTAGAAGAAATAAATCATAACATCATATAAATTCTATATAAAAAGATAATTAATTTTTAGTGAAGAAGGGTCGGAACTGCCAGACAGCAGAATAGGGGTGACTTTAAAGAATAAACTGTACTAATTGGCTAAATAAAAAATTCTGAAAATTTTATGGAAAGAAGATATGTGAATCTAGTTTCAGGAAAAATTAACGGTTCTTCATTTGGAGTTCTGTAGCTCTGGAAATAAATAATTTAGTGACTATAACTCAAATGGACAGTTTTGAATATACTTATGAATAATTAATGAAATTATTGATAATGTTACTTATAGCATGTTATATACATTAAGGATGTGGAATGGAGAGGAGGAGGAGGAAAATATGTATGAATATTCAGCTAGCATGGCTAATTTGTAATGTTTTAGGCTCAGGGACTAAATTGAATAAAAGTAAAACTTTATGATTAGTTTTGTAAAATGTTGGAAATGACCAATCTACATGGAATGGATTATTTTATTATTGAAAATTGCAAAATTGAATGAAATTATTAATTTAGATTAAGATCGGTTGAAAATCGATGAAAATAGAAAATTACCAAAATGCCCTTAAATCTTGGTATTTCTGCAAATTTAGCCAGGTAAGTTCGTATAACTTTAATTATGTGATATAAAGAAATATAAGTTGATAGTATGTGAAATATTGATGATGAATTAACTAATTTATGTTTATGAATAAACGACAAGAGAATGATATTTATCATGACATGTAAATATGTGATTATCTTTAATATGTAAATAAAAGGTAATTAAATATGTTGAGACGAGAAATAAATTCAAGTAAGACATGAAATGAGAAAAATAAATATGTTTAAGGGATAATATGTTTAATTTTGATGGGTTTCAAATATAAATGCTAGATGAAATAAAATGTCTGATAAATAAATTTGTAATTCCGGTAATGCCTCGTACCCTATTCCGACATCGAATACGGGTAAGGGGTGTTACATTTAGTGGTATCAGAGCTTAGGTTTAGTCGGTTCTCGGACCAGACGTAATATGTGTGAAGTCTAGAAATGTATGCCATTATTAATATATAACTTAAAATATAATGTGATATCTCCAGACTTTGATGATATTTGTATCACTATTATTCAAACTTTATCATTATTATGTGTAATTTATTAATTATGTGTGATAAGTATTTTAAGGTAAGTATTTAGTAAAATGATAAATTTAAATTAATTATGTGTGATAAGTATTTTAAGGTAAGTATTTAGTAAAATGATAAATTTAAGATTGGGTACTGAAAATTGAGACTGATACTGAACTAAATTATGGAATACTGAATATTATTTTGTGTACTGAATTGAATTGTGAAGTTATTGAATATTGTTATGTGTATTGCATTAAACTATGAAATTATTGATGTAATGAATTACTGCAATACTGTGAAACTGATTGAAATAAGAAGTGAAAATAGAATGAACTGGAATTTAGAAAGTTATTTAAATTACGTAACTGAATTATGAATTATTTGAATATTTGAAGGTAAATTAAATAAAGAAAATATGTGAGTAATTGAAATGTATATTGATTGGAAAGTAATTAGTGATTTTAAATTTGATTGGACAATAAATTAAAAATACTAATTGAATAAAAATGCATTAAATTATGAGTATGTGTAAATATATGAATCATTTATTGATTGAAAAGTGGTTGGAATTGAATCGAAGTCTGGTTATATGTGAATATTTGAAATATGTATTGATACTGAATTGTATACTGATTAGAAAATGGAAAAGTGAATTTGAAATAAAAAAAAAAGAAAAATGAATGATTTGAACACCCTATTAACTTATCGGACTAGATTGGATACAAATGGCATGCCATAGGATTTGTGATATGATGATGAGATATTTCTGTATTATATTCTTCGGTTTATCCGAAGAGGCATTTAATGCCTTACTGGTGTGTTTGGGAGGATATGATATATTGGTGTGTTTGGGAGGATATGATATACTGGTGTGTTTGGGAGGATATGATATACTGGTGTGTTTGGGAGGATATGATATATTGGTGTGTTGGGAGGATTTCATTATTTTGGTGTGATTGGTTGGAATCCGTGTATCCGCCAAAGTCCGAGTCTTGTTAATAGGGATAGATATGAATATTAAGTAAAATTAAAATGAGAATTGATTTCCCTATTAACTTGTCGGACTAGTCGGATATAATTGGCATGCCATAAGATTTGAGAAGGGATTTGGAGATAATGAAGTTATTATATCCTTCGGAATTATCCGAAGAGGCACTATGTGCTATACTGGTGTGTTTTGGGTGGATTATATTATATTGGTGTGTTTGGTGGATTATCTGAATATGGTGTGTTTTGGAGGATTACATGATTATTCTGGTGTGTTTTGGTTGGATATTCTGGTGTGTTTGGGTTGGAATCCGTGTATCCGTCAAAGTCTGGATTGTTAATAGGGTGAATAACTGAAATGAGAAAATTAAATAAATTTGATTGACCGTACTACAAAAAAAAAAAAAAGAAAGACATTATGAGTTGAATTGTGAATTGAATTGAAATGTGAGTAACTTAAGGTTCATGAATTTTCTAAAATATCGAATTATTGATATTGAAATCTGTTGAATAAACGAAATGAGAAAATCGATTGAATTTGATCAGTTGAACTATTGAAAGTATGGAAAAGTGGAATTAGGAATTGAAATGTAAATTGAAATTGAGATATAAAATTGAAAACTTGAACCAAAGGTTCATAATTTGATTAGATAATATAGATGATATATGATGCTATTTGATGAAAGACTATTGTTGAGGTATAAAATTTAAAGTATAAATTAACACATATGACTTATATTATTACATGTTTGATGTCTATTATTTAATAGTAAATGTTAAATTTAAATTATGTGTATAGTAAGTGAAATATGAGGTAAGTGTTATTGTTGAATTAAATGGAAATTGAATTAAGTGATGGATAAGTATTATATTGAATTGTATATTGATGAGAAAGTAAAATTAAATTTAGTTGTGAATAAATTGAAAATGAAATTGGAATTGAAAAAAATGATATGTATGCATAATGCAATTTGCTCAAGTAAATGAGATTAGATCTACTAGGATATTAGTGGTATATTATTAAGGGACTCTAGCTCATTCTCTGATAATAACACTTTGGTACTCATCAAGTGCTATCTGATTAATAGTAAATAATAATACACTTTATATTTGTTTCATATATCTTAAGTGTTCTGTTTAATCTATTGGGTCTCTTATAAAAAAGTAAGTAATTTTCGTTATAAGGTATGTTCGCAATATTGAATTAAAAATGAATTGCAAATTGAAAGGATATGGAATGGATATAAATGATAAACTAGATAAATATGTGCACAAAGGAGCTATAGAATTATAGAAATAATGAAGTTCATGATCCAAATAATAAGGAAATTTCGAGGACGAAATTTTTTAGGGGGGAAGAATTGTAACAGCCCAATTTTAATAGTGTCGGAACAGTGATTCGAGATCACTAAATCTGACAAAAAGTTAGAAAATTTTGTTAATCGATAATTATAAGTTAAGTGTGATTTTAGAAATATTTTAAAATTAGTGAATTTTGTGAACTGAAAGAATTAATTAGAAAAAATTGGGCCAAAAACGAGGTATTGAGACCTCGAATTTATCAAGTGAGCCATAAATATTTCTAAAAATATTTATGGAGTGTCATTAAGTTATTATTAAACTTTCGTTAGAAAATTTTAACGTTTGGGTAGGAAATTAAATGAAAAGGACTAAATTGAAATGAAAGTAAAAGTTCAATTATAGATTAAAAGAAATTATGAAGGATCAAAATGGTAATTATACTATTTTGTATAGTGAGGCTTAGCATAGAAAAATCTGAGATTTTTAAGGATTATTATTATATTATTATATTATTATATATATTATATATATAAACAAACAAAAGGAAAGAAAAAAAGGGGGGGAAAGAGAACAGAATAGGCAAAAGAAACAGAGGGCATACGAAACAGGGGAGAAGGAAAGAAAAGAAAAAGGAAAAACTAGGGATTTAAAGCTTGAAGTTTAAATTGGTAAGTCAATCAAGTCCTATTCTCTTAATTTTGATGTTTTAGAAGCTTTAAAGCAAGATTTTGATGAAACTAAGTCGATATTTTGAGAGTTTTTAGGTTTTCAAGTGTAGTTGATGTTGAAGAAAAAGATGAATCAGGGATTAAATTGAATGAAATTTAAGTTAGAATTAGTAAGAGGATTAAATTGTAAAGTATGCTATAAGCTGTGTTAGAGGGATTAATTTGGAAGAAATTAGAAATTAAAGTTTTAATATGAATATTAGATAGTTAAGTTGAATATGGAAGGAATTTAAGAAGAAGCAAAGTATGAATTAAGTTAAGAAAATAAGTAAACTTAATCAGGATTAAATTGTAAAATGAGTTATAAGAAAACAGTTTTGGGACAGCAGCAGTACGGTAACTTTGAAAACTCACCAAAAATGGTAGAAATGGAATTAGAAGTTGAGTGAGATATGAAATTAAAGCTTATTGAGTCTATTTTCATATGAAAGAAACAGAGAAAGAAAATAAATTCTGTATTTTTAGATATTTAGATTTTGGTAAGACTGGTTCAGAGTGAATTCGAGATCCCCTGTTCTGACTTGGAAAAATCATCAAAAATTGTATAAAAATAATTTGGGAACATAATTTATATGGTTAGATTCCTTAATGAGTATAGTTTTAGAAGAAATAAATCATAACATCATATAAATTCTATATAAAAAGATAATTAATTTTTAGTGAAGAAGGGTCGGAACTGCCAGACAGCAGAATAGGGGTGACTTTAAAGAATAAACTGTACTAATTGGCTAAATAAAAAATTCTGAAAATTTTATGGAAAGAAGATATGTGAATCTAGTTTCAGGAAAAATTAACGGTTCTTCATTTGGAGTTCTGTAGCTCTGGAAATAAATAATTTAGTGACTATAACTCAAATGGACAGTTTTGAATATACTTATGAATAATTAATGAAATTATTGATAATGTTACTTATAGCATGTTATATACATTAAGGATGTGGAATGGAGAGGAGGAGGAGGAAAATATGTATGAATATTCAGCTAGCATGGCTAATTTGTAATGTTTTAGGCTCAGGGACTAAATTGAATAAAAGTAAAACTTTATGATTAGTTTTGTAAAAATGTTGGAAATGACCAATCTACATGGAATGGATTATTTTATTATTGAAAATTGCAAAATTGAATGAAATTATTAATTTAGATTAAGATCGGTTGAAAATCGATGAAAATAGAAAATTACCAAAATGCCCTTAAATCTTGGTATTTCTGCAAATTTAGCCAGGTAAGTTCGTATAACTTTAATTATGTGATATAAAGAAATATAAGTTGATAGTATGTGAAATATTGATGATGAATTAACTAATTTATGTTTATGAATAAACGACAAGAGAATGATATTTATCATGACATGTAAATATGTGATTATCTTTAATATGTAAATAAAAGGTAATTAAATATGTTGAGACGAGAAATAAATTCAAGTAAGACATGAAATGAGAAAAATAAATATGTTTAAGGGATATATGTTTAATTTTGATGGGTTTCAAATATAAATGCTAGATGAAATAAAATGTCTGATAAATAAATTTGTAATTCCGGTAATGCCTCGTACCCTATTCCAACATCGAATACGGGTAAGGGGTGTTACATTTAGTGGTATCAGAGCTTAGGTTTAGTCGGTTCTCGGACCAGACGTAATATGTGTGAAGTCTAGAAATGTATGCCATTATTAATATATAACTTAAAATATAATGTGATATCTCCAGACTTTGATGATATTTGTATCACTATTATTCAAACTTTATCATTATTATGTGTAATTTATTAATTATGTGTGATAAGTATTTTAAGGTAAGTATTTAGTAAAATGATAAATTTAAATTAATTATGTGTGATAAGTATTTTAAGGTAAGTATTTAGTAAAATGATAAATTTAAGATTGGGTACTGAAAATTGAGACTGATACTGAACTAAATTATGGAATACTGAATATTATTTTGTGTACTGAATTGAATTGTGAAGTTATTGAATATTGTTATGTGTATTGCATTAAACTATGAAATTATTGATGTAATGAATTACTGCAATACTGTGAAACTGATTGAAATAAGAAGTGAAAATAGAATGAACTGGAATTTAGAAAGTTATTTAAATTACGTAACTGAATTATGAATTATTTGAATATTTGAAGGTAAATTAAATAAAGAAAATATGTGAGTAATTGAAATGTATATTGATTGGAAAGTAATTAGTGATTTTAAATTTGATTGGACAATAAATTAAAAATACTAATTGAATAAAAATGCATTAAATTATGAGTATGTGTAAATATATGAATCATTTATTGATTGAAAAGTGGTTGGAATTGAATCGAAGTCTGGTTATATGTGAATATTTGAAATATGTATTGATACTGAATTGTATACTGATTAGAAAATGGAAAAGTGAATTTGAAATAAAAAAAAAAGAAAAATGAATGATTTGAACACCCTATTAACTTATCGGACTAGATTGGATACAAATGGCATGCCATAGGATTTGTGATATGATGATGAGATATTTCTGTATTATATTCTTCGGTTTATCCGAAGAGGCATTTAATGCCTTACTGGTGTGTTTGGGAGGATATGATATATTGGTGTGTTTGGGAGGATATGATATACTGGTGTGTTTGGGAGGATATGATATACTGGTGTGTTTGGGAGGATATGATATATTGGTGTGTTGGGAGGATTTCATTATTTTGGTGTGATTGGTTGGAATCCGTGTATCCGCCAAAGTCCGAGTCTTGTTAATAGGGATAGATATGAATATTAAGTAAAATTAAAATGAGAATTGATTTCCCTATTAACTTGTCGGACTAGTCGGATATAATTGGCATGCCATAAGATTTGAGAAGGGATTTGGAGATAATGAAGTTATTATATCCTTCGGAATTATCCGAAGAGGCACTATGTGCTATACTGGTGTGTTTTGGGTGGATTATATTATATTGGTGTGTTTGGTGGATTATCTGAATATGGTGTGTTTTGGAGGATTACATGATTATTCTGGTGTGTTTTGGTTGGATATTCTGGTGTGTTTGGGTTGGAATCCGTGTATCCGTCAAAGTCTGGATTGTTAATAGGGTGAATAACTGAAATGAGAAAATTAAATAAATTTGATTGACCGTACTACAAAAAAAAAAAAAAGAAAGACATTATGAGTTGAATTGTGAATTGAATTGAAATGTGAGTAACTTAAGGTTCATGAATTTTCTAAAATATCGAATTATTGATATTGAAATCTGTTGAATAAACGAAATGAGAAAATCGATTGAATTTGATCAGTTGAACTATTGAAAGTATGGAAAAGTGGAATTAGGAATTGAAATGTAAATTGAAATTGAGATATAAAATTGAAAACTTGAACCAAAGGTTCATAATTTGATTAGATAATATAGATGATATATGATGCTATTTGATGAAAGACTATTGTTGAGGTATAAAATTTAAAGTATAAATTAACACATATGACTTATATTATTACATGTTTGATGTCTATTATTTAATAGTAAATGTTAAATTTAAATTATGTGTATAGTAAGTGAAATATGAGGTAAGTGTTATTGTTGAATTAAATGGAAATTGAATTAAGTGATGGATAAGTATTATATTGAATTGTATATTGATGAGAAAGTAAAATTAAATTTAGTTGTGAATAAATTGAAAATGAAATTGGAATTGAAAAAAATGATATGTATGCATAATGCAATTTGCTCAAGTAAATGAGATTAGATCTACTAGGATATTAGTGGTATATTATTAAGGGACTCTAGCTCATTCTCTGATAATAACACTTTGGTACTCATCAAGTGCTATCTGATTAATAGTAAATAATAATACACTTTTATATTTGTTTCATATATCTTAAGTGTTCTGTTTAATCTATTGGGTCTCTTATAAAAAAGTAAGTAATTTTCGTTATAAGGTATGTTCGCAATATTGAATTAAAAATGAATTGCAAATTGAAAGGATATGGAATGGATATAAATGATAAACTAGATAAATATGTGCACAAAGGAGCTATAGAATTATAGAAATAATGAAGTTCATGATCCAAATAATAAGGAAATTTCGAGGACGAAATTTTTTAGGGGGGAAGAATTGTAACAGCCCAATTTTAATAGTGTCGGAACAGTGATTCGAGATCACTAAATCTGACAAAAAGTTAGAAAATTTTGTTAATCGATAATTATAAGTTAAGTGTGATTTTAGAAATATTTTAAAATTAGTGAATTTTGTGAACTGAAAGAATTAATTAGAAAAAATTGGGCCAAAAACGAGGTATTGAGACCTCGAATTTATCAAGTGAGCCATAAATATTTCTAAACATATTTATGGAGTGTCATTAAGTTATTATTAAACTTTCGTTAGAAAATTTTAACGTTTGGGTAGGAAATTAAATGAAAAGGACTAAATTGAAATGAAAGTAAAAGTTCAATTATAGATTAAAAGAAATTATGAAGGATCAAAATGGTAATTATACTATTTTGTATAGTGAGGCTTAGCATAGAAAAATCTGAGATTTTTAAGGATTATTATTATATTATTATATTATTATATTATATTATTATATATATAAACAAACAAAAGGAAAGAAAAAAAGGGGGGGGAAAGAGAACAGAATAGGCAAAAGAAACAGAGGGCATACGAAACAGGGGAGAAGGAAAGAAAAGAAAAAGGAAAAACTAGGGATTTAAAGCTTGAAGTTTAAATTGGTAAGTCAATCAAGTCCTATTCTCTTAATTTTGATGTTTTAGAAGCTTTAAAGCAAGATTTTGATGAAACTAAGTCGATATTTTGAGAGTTTTTAGGTTTTCAAGTGTAGTTGATGTTGAAGAAAAAGATGAATCAGGGATTAAATTGAATGAAATTTAAGTTAGAATTAGTAAGAGGATTAAATTGTAAAGTATGCTATAAGCTGTGTTAGAGGGATTAATTTGGAAGAAATTAGAAATTAAAGTTTTAATATGAATATTAGATAGTTAAGTTGAATATGGAAGGAATTTAAGAAGAAGCAAAGTATGAATTAAGTTAAGAAAATAAGTAAACTTAATCAGGATTAAATTGTAAAATGAGTTATAAGAAAACAGTTTTGGGACAGCAGCAGTACGGTAACTTTGAAAACTCACCAAAAATGGTAGAAATGGAATTAGAAGTTGAGTGAGATATGAAATTAAAGCTTATTGAGTCTATTTTCATATGAAAGAAACAGAGAAAGAAAATAAATTCTGTATTTTTAGATATTTAGATTTTGGTAAGACTGGTTCAGAGTGAATTCGAGATCCCCTGTTCTGACTTGGAAAAATCATCAAAAATTGTATAAAAATAATTTGGGAACATAATTTATATGGTTAGATTCCTTAATGAGTATAGTTTTAGAAGAAATAAATCATAACATCATATAAATTCTATATAAAAAGATAATTAATTTTTAGTGAAGAAGGGTCGGAACTGCCAGACAGCAGAATAGGGGTGACTTTAAAGAATAAACTGTACTAATTGGCTAAATAAAAAATTCTGAAAATTTTATGGAAAGAAGATATGTGAATCTAGTTTCAGGAAAAATTAACGGTTCTTCATTTGGAGTTCTGTAGCTCTGGAAATAAATAATTTAGTGACTATAACTCAAATGGACAGTTTTGAATATACTTATGAATAATTAATGAAATTATTGATAATGTTACTTATAGCATGTTATATACATTAAGGATGTGGAATGGAGAGGAGGAGGAGGAAAATATGTATGAATATTCAGCTAGCATGGCTAATTTGTAATGTTTTAGGCTCAGGGACTAAATTGAATAAAAGTAAAACTTTATGATTAGTTTTGTAAAAATGTTGGAAATGACCAATCTACATGGAATGGATTATTTTATTATTGAAAATTGCAAAATTGAATGAAATTATTAATTTAGATTAAGATCGGTTGAAAATCGATGAAAATAGAAAATTACCAAATGCCCTTAAATCTTGGTATTTCTGCAAATTTAGCCAGGTAAGTTCGTATAACTTTAATTATGTGATATAAAGAAATATAAGTTGATAGTATGTGAAATATTGATGATGAATTAACTAATTTATGTTTATGAATAAACGACAAGAGAATGATATTTATCATGACATGTAAATATGTGATTATCTTTAATATGTAAATAAAAGGTAATTAAATATGTTGAGACGAGAAATAAATTCAAGTAAGACATGAAATGAGAAAAATAAATATGTTTAAGGGATAATATGTTTAATTTTGATGGGTTTCAAATATAAATGCTAGATGAAATAAAATGTCTGATAAATAAATTTGTAATTCCGGTAATGCCTCGTACCCTATTCCGACATCGAATACGGGTAAGGGGTGTTACAGATCTCGAATCACTGTTTCCCTACACCACTGAAATTTTGGCTGTTACACAATTATGCATATGTTTTGGGTGAATTTGATGAATTGTGTTTGCGTGCCTAAATGACATATTGGTTGTCTGGATTTATGGCATATTGAAAGTGGTCTTATTATGCATGTTTTGGCATGTTTTGGTGTTTTGTTCATAGATGCTTTTGGCTTGTAGGTTCAAGGTTGATTTGGGTGAAATGAATGGCTTGAAATTGACCTATTTCTTGTCCACATAACCAAAGACACAGGCGAGTGTCTCAGTCGTGTGTCCCTTGTAGGTTTTTAAGGTTGCATTTCGAGTGTTACACGGCCTGGCACACGGGCGTGTGGCTTGGCCATGTGGCATAAGTCAGCGAGTTAGATGGGCACGGACACGGGCTGAGACAAGGCCGTGTGTCCCTATTTCGATTATTACACAGCCAAAGACACGGGCGTTTGTCCCAACTGTGTGACCCCTGCAGTCTAAATTTTTCTTTTTCTTAAACTTTCCAAATGTTTCTGATTTAGTCCCTAATTGTCTCTATTGTATTTTTAGGGCCTCAATGACTCAATTAAGGGACACTATGAATATATTTAAATGAAATTAGATTATATTTGGATTGATGTATGAATTGAATGATTTACTGTTCTGTTTGTTAGGTAATGCTCCGTAACCCTGTTCTGGTGATGGATACGGGTTAGAGGTGTTACAGGGTACAGGAAACTTTAAATTATCCATATTTTATTATCTTCTTCAATCAGATATATTGATAAACTTGTTGATTGAGTTAGTGTCACAGGTTAATGACAACACTAGAACTAACAATTGTAGTGCATTTAGTATTCTTAATATCATGTATTTACGTGTTTAAATTTCGTTTTAATCATGTATTTACGTGTTTAAATTTCGTTTTACTCACAATTTATCTATTTTTTTTAATTTCAATATTGTGCATATTCCATGTGTTATTATTAATAAGTTTTAAAACGTATGTTTCATTATTTATCATGTGTTAGTTTTAAACACACTTTTGTGTTATAAGTATATAGTTTACACAAGTTTACGCATGTAAAATAATTTCTGGTATATATTATAATAATAATGTAAAACTAATTTAACTATTCTTATTTTTAAATTTTTAAACAATTTATATTTGTTTCATATGATGGTTTTTGTACTCATATAAATTGCGAATGTGATATTATATAAATATTAAATTTTATATTGATAGCACAAAAATTATAATTAAACTGTTAAATATAAAAGATGAGTGGTATACATTATAAGTGCATGAAACGGTATGTCAAAGCAAGTAAGCCTTATCTTGTCTACATTGTTCTTTATGTTGTAAGCCATTATGTGATGTACTGTTTTTCTTATTGAATGTTTAGCAAATTTATCCGATAATATAAGTGATATGAAAGAATATATCTGTTGGAGCACAAGTGACGCCAATGATTCTTCCATCTCAAACGTTATAATTTATTTTGAGAATAAGAGTAATGGTAAAAGAGGATATGGTTAAATAAATTATTAAAAATTAATAAAATATTAAAATTTAGATCAACTAATTCAATTGATTTTTTAGCTCGATTTAACGAATTTTAATTTTTTTTTCCTAATCAGTTTGGATAACATTGGTGTTAGATTGTTTTAATTTACTTTAAATACAATTTAGAATTCAAATTTTCTGAACTAAAAAAAATAATATTAGAAGAATTATGCCGTTGATATGAATTTAAATTTTATGGATGTCCAATATAATTATTGAATTCTAAAAAGATGCTTAGAAAAATCAAAATCAAATATAGAAGAATAAAAAATAAAAAATCAAATATTTATTGGGGTTTGAAGATGAGTTTATACTTCACCATGGAATATCGTCTCATGGCTCTAATGTTTCGACCGGGCATTGGCTTTTGACAAAAGCACATTTGACTAGGTGTGTAGCCATTTTCATTAGTTCAAACTCGGTCCATCGTGTCCTTTGATTATTGCTTTTGAAAATGATTATAACATTTTAATGATGATGGGGTCATATTTGGTCCTAAGACATATAATTAATTTGGGTTTTAATTATCCTTAATTGATTTTCCTTTTTGATGATTGGAAGTTTTAAGAATATGATAAGGCGTCATGTTCGTTGATCTCATTATTAGAGATAACATAAGAAAGTAAAGCATATCTAATTAATTATGTTATCAAAAGTCATATAGGAGCTAGAATCATCACTCAGCATAGTATATCATAAGTAAATTATTTCACTCTCCATACTCCTCATTTATTAACAAAAGTTATTTTATTTGACGCAAATAAATCATACCTTGTTTATGGAAAGTTAATACTAGAAATTTTACTACACGTCTAAAAAATATAAATATAAATTTAAAAATATTATATAATAAATAATAAAATATAAAATTTGTACGATATTAAAATTTTAAAAATTAAATTAAATTGTAAGTAAAACAAAATTTAAATATATGAGTATATCATATTAAGAATACTTAATGAATACAACTATTTATCATAGCGTGGTCATCAATCCTAGGTTGGTGTCAAGTTAATTTGTGACAACATCTTAATCAACAACATTATTAATATATGCAATTAATGGATGTAATAACAAAATTAAAATGTGTAAGTAGATAAAAATAAAGTTTTGGTTGAGCGATGAACTTAGAGTTTTCCAATGTAATTGGCATGAGTTCAGATCTCATCATATGTATGTTTGTATTGTTTTTTTTTTTATATTGAAAAAACTAAAGCATCCTAAATTCCTAACTGAATTGGTCCTGGTTAACTCGTGACACCAAATTAGTCAATGATTTTATTAATAATATATATATACAATTGATGAATGTAATGAAATGTGCATAACAAAATTAAAATGTAAAAATAAAACAAAATAAAATCTTGGTTGAGTGGTAAATTTAGAGTTTTTCTAATGTAACTAGTATGGGTTCAAATTTTTTTATATGCATTTTTTATTTTTAAATTAAAAAGATTAAAGTATCTTCGAATAATATAATATGTTTTAAATACAAAGTTATTTTTGTAATTTTCTAATCAAGTTGGAGCCCAATTGAGTCGTGACACCAACTCAGTTAATGATTTTATTAATAATATAAATATATGGTGATGTAAGTAATAAAGTGTGAATAATAAAATTAAAATGTATAAAAATATTAAAACAAAGCTTTAATTGAGTGATAAATTACAGGTTTTATTAAACATGGGTTCAATATTTAGACATATTAATTTTTAGTTCTTTTATTTAAAAATTATATAAAAATATGAAAAGACAAAAAAATCCATGAAAATAATAATAATAGTTGTTTAATAATAAGGTATAGTAGTAATTTTCACCCGACCAACCTGTGATACCAATTTTGTTAGGGGTTATTAATAGTATAGAAGATAATTATTTAAAATTTAAAATTTTGGATTAAAAGTAGATTAAATATCTAAAAAAAATTTCCATTTCGGTCTATAATTACTCTCTGGGCTTCAAACATTGGTTGTGAAGGTTCATGATATTGGGAACAGGAAGGTTGTAAAAAAGGACTTAAGAGGTGAGTGCCTAAAAAACTGAGCTAAAGCCCATTGATATAATATTGGAGTCGGATATAATATCTTTTTGTTACCAAAACCAAATGATGACCGACGGCGTACATGCTCCAATATTGGGAATAAAACTTAGTAATCCAAAGGCCATTAGAGTTGCAAACTCAACCCCCTGAAACATACTTATTACCGTTGTAGTTCACCGTACCATCAACATTCAGCTTCATCCTTCATTCAAGGGGCTTTCACCAACCTGCTATATGCTTCTTGATCTTGAGAGGTTTGGTACACCAGCGATCATTAGCCTGCATAACATACTTAGCTAAACTTATACATAGAGCATTACCATTACCAAAATTAAACATGCGATTGTTTCTTCGCACCCGAAAGTAATACCTTCCAATTGAACCCTTTAAGGCTTTAACCATGCATTGCGCTGGTTTAGCAAGTTACCACAAAGCCAAGCAGCGGAAGGCATGTGATTGATAAAAGGACCAATTTGCTTCAAATTGCTGCAGCCGAAGTACAATCTCTTGGAGCATGTGTTGTAGTATCAAGTCCCTTACCACCAGGGGCGAAGCCAGGACAATTTTTTAGGGGGCCGGATGAAAGTTTAAATTTTTATAGTTTATACCTTTCTAATTTGTAAAGGATTAAATTGAATATTTATAATTTTAGGGGGCCAAAGTGCAACTTTACCTTTATTAATTGAAAAATTTTAAAAAAATTGAAGGGCCTAAATGAAAATTTTACCTTTTAGGGGGGCCGGGGCCCATGCCAATCCCCCCCTGGATTCGCCACTGCTTACCACACACTTGATCCGCCACATGCGGCTTGCATCCTTCCGCGTTCATCAAAAGTTTCCCATCACTTGCTAACCAAAGGCAATTCTTGATTCTTTGTGGACCGTTAAAATTCCAGATTTTAGCCATTTCTCGTCTTTATTTCCCTAGTCTGTTAGCATTGAGAAACTTATACACCTCAACAATCCACAACCTACCATTTTTGGGCCGTTGCCAAAAGCAAGTATCAAGTGGCGGGATGTGTACCTGAAACTGCAATAGTTATCAATGTGGAACTCTCAAGGCAATATTAAAATCCTATACCCAATTCCCATCCACATTTACCTAATCTCCTGTCGTCCAGGTATTCCAACTAGTGCATTTTTCAGAGAGGGGGACCCAGACTGACGTTTGAATCTTGGTACCATCCCCACAAGCCCACGCCAGCTTTTTCTTTAAGGGCCACTGGGGGCAAGTAATGCTATCCGTAACATCATCCACTCATTTCTATTTATTCCTTACTATTTTCACCTAATAACAACAGTCAACATTAGTAATAATAATATTCAACCTTAAAAAGGAAAGATTAAGAAACCATAGCAACCTCAAGCCAAACCAAATCCATTTTTTTATTTAATATATAAATAGTTTTCAATTATTACATAAAGTAGTAAAAATAACTTTTAAATATTATTATTATTTAAATATAAAACTAATGAATCAAATCAATAATAATGGGATTCGATTTGATTATCTTTACTAATAGACTCCATTTCGATTTTTTTAAAATCTAAATTAACTCTATAATAACCTCAAGTTCTTTTCCCACACTCATTCCAAGTCAAACCACTGGCTATTGCTATTAGATCTGAGGCTGCAACAAAAGTAAATTTTTAAGCGAATATTCATTTTTTGGAATAGTTATTTATTAAAATTTAAAGGGTAAACTACAAGTTTAGTCATTTATGGTTTTAAGTTTAAATTTTGGTCACCAAACTTTATAAAATTACTAAATAGACACTAACATTATTAATTTATTACGTTATGGCTACTTAGATCTTAACTCTTAACGTTAAGAGTGTAACTGTAAGCTGATATGACACATTATCATTTCAAACAAAATTTTACGTCAAATTTTATAACTAGTCCTTAAAATTTTTCTTTTGAGTGAACTTAATTCTTTTACTTTTTTTTTCCTTTTTTTTTATTTTCCTAAAATTAGAAGGCATTAAAGCTTTGGGAAATTTGGGATAAATGTGTCACGGATCGCAGATCAAAGCCTGTGACAAATGCATATAAAAAGTCTGTTGGAGGTCAATTGATTAAATGGGGCTCATTTGACTCACATTAACTACCCTGATTTGTGAAACACATGTAGAAACGCATCTACTTGAAACCTTAATGACCCAATGAAGCACTCCAGTAAAACTAGAGTTAGCATGGTAAATATTTGTAATCCTAAGGGATAAGATTGTATAGGATTTAAATCTCTTAGGACTCTCATCTTATAGATAGACTCAAATCTCAATCGTTGATGTACTTTAAACTGTATCATTTGGATTTGGGGGAGCTTAACTATAAATAGAAGTTTCACCTCATTTGTAATCACTCAGTTTATCATTTTTCAAAGTAATAAAATACTTTGAGAGCATTTACTCAAACATTTGGTGCACTTCGTTTTCTTATGGCTTTTCTGTTTTCGTTTCACTTCTTCGCTTGAGGTTTTTTTTTTTTTTTTTTTGCTTTATTTTTAATGCCTTGGAGAATTTCCCTTGAGAATTCTCACTTTTTCGAGAGATAGGTGAATTTGAAGTAAAGGAATCACCTAAGGATGCATAGTCTGCCAGATTAAAGTTCTAGCCTCATGATAGTTGACATTCAGAGCCAATGTTAGGTAAGGCGTCAGTTGAGATGACAAAAGGAGTATACGATCATATTGAGCCAAAGGAGAACCATGGGGGGAGGGGCAGGAAAGCTAGCAAATTGAGGGATATGTTGTTAACTTTGGAAGGTAAGGTTGCCAAACTTGAAGGTTTCATGGGTGATGTGAGGGATGTAACAATCCAATTTTCAGCGGTATCAAAAACGACGATTTCAGAACCCCATTTTCATAGTTGGGGTCCGTAAATATTAATATTTACGGGGTTAACATATAAATATATTTAAGTTTGGCCCAATAATTTTGTCAAATTGATAGTTAATTAAGGTATATTGTTAAATTGTAAAAGTCTTATCACTATAAATTTTTAAATTGCAAATGGTTCAAAATGGTAATTAAATCATTTACCTATAACAATTAGTGGAGGATGATGTTAACTGAGATTAAGATAAGTTAATTAAGGAATTTATATAGATTAATTAAGGATTAATGAATTAATTACAGTTAAAGTTGAGTATAATAGATAAATAAGTGGAATTGTGTCATATTTTCTTCCTTCTTCAACCACAAGAACTAAGGAACCTATGAAGCCATTCTTTTAATATTCAAACTATTTGACCTTTCATTTGGTAAGTGATTTTAAGCCATGTTCTTATCATTTTTATGTTTTTGAGGTAATGGGAGCTTGATTTAGCTAGTCCATGTACCAATTTGTAAAATTGTTAAAATTTTTTGAAGTAGTTGTTGGTTTCTTGAAGAAATTGATGTTAAATTGTTAGATTTTAAGCTTAGATGTGAAAAAGGACTAGATTGTAAATTTTAATTATTAGTTTTGTTAAAAAGGACTAAAATGTATAAATTGTAAATTTTATGTGAAATTTTTATAATAATGATAGTAGAAGTTCCTAAAAGGGCGTAATTGAGATCAATTTTGAAACCGAAGCTCAAATTTAAAAGACATTGGTATTCCTGTCTTGATAAAATTAAGAAAATAAAACGATACAATTGCTTTATGGGCATTAAGAAAATAAAATTAAACTGGTTCATGCATATTATGGGATGTTATAGTAATTTTTGGTATAGATAAATCAAATTGAATAATTGTAAAGATCGGGACTTGAACTAAACTGAAGATAGTTGGGAAAAAGGCAAAATTGTGGAATAATCCTTAAAGATACAATTGCTTGTTGTTTTTTCAGTTAAGCTCAGAGGTTGTAACTGAGCAACCATTTACCCAGTTTCTTGACGCCTAGCCACTTTACCCAACAGCGAACTCAGTCTTAGCAAGTATGTGAGGTTTTTTTATTTTATTTTTTTTTTGTTTGGGTTTGTTAAAATTTACTTCCTTTAGTTTTCAATCGTGTTAAAATTGTAGAAATTTTAATTTGGGTAGTTCAAATGTGCTTTATTCATTAAACTGACCTGGAATTTGGATTTTGGATTTAGATTAATAAATTACATACAATTAAGATGGATGGGTTACGAGGATTTGGACAATTGCAATGCTAAGTTTTAAATGATTAATAGATTTTTATTTTTTTTAAGAATGATATATATATTTTTAATTTGGGTAGCTGTTAGGATTTGTTTTTGTAAGATTTTATTATCGAAATGCAAGACCTCAAAGAGAGGAAAGCTCTTTTCGACTATTATTTTTTGTTTACAAAATTTGAACTTAGAGACTTTACTAATCAGTAGGGACTTAATCTTCTTAGAGAAAAGTTAAATTCATGAGACCTTCGAGTTAAAGATTACCCAAATTCTCAGCTTGAGTTAGTGGCAACTTTATAGTGAATGAGAGCAGACCTGTGGTGTTTCAAATCTGGGGTACAATTTACACCATTTGGAACCATCTCAAATTTGGAGTCATTGCCATTGGGTTGAATTTGATGAAACATCTATATGCAATAATACAATTAATCACAGTGGCGTTCCAGGGTATGATTGTTGTTTTTATTGAAGCATATAAAAGAACATACATGCTGCATTTTCTGCTTACATAATTCTTCCTTCCAGCTCTGAATTGTATGGACTTGAGCCTGCCCTGATGGCCTTGCCTAGTCTGCCCACAATGGGACAAAAGAAGTATTTGATAGCATGAATAGTATTTGATAGCAATAAAATAAACTAATGTAATTATTAGAATAGTAATTATATAGTTTTATACTTGTTTTTGTTATTCTTTAAAAAAATTAGTAATTTATTAATCCTTTGGTAAACCAATTTTTTTCTTTAATGCAATTTCAAAGACGGTTGCACACAAATTCACTGTTGATTTGAATAAACCTCTTGTCTTCCAAGTACGAATAAGATCATGTGTTTGAATATGACATTACGTCCGTACCGAAACCCCTCATCGTAACTTTAAGTCCATTGCCAGTTCTCCATGTTACCCAACCATGTCCGGAGATCTGTTGGTAAATATGACATTTGAGATTCAAGCCTCACGAACCTCTGCCTGAATCTTCGCAGTTCTACTTCACAGTTCTAACTCACGAGCTGCATATTTAATTTGAAATCATCATTTTAAAAACAACAAAAAATTTGAAAAGTAATTTTTGAAATAAATACAAACAAAATTTTTTTACCCATGTTCACAAGTTCTTTTTTCCAATCTTTATTCTTATGATCTCTGTGGAAGTTTGTCGCAATGTGCCGAATACAATAAAAAGACCTCAACAGAACCCTCGATCGCCTTATCGCAGCAAGTAATCCTTTCGATCTATCTGATATAAGGCATATGTTGTCTTCTCTCACAACGTGCCTCCACAGATTTCTGAGGAAAAATTCCCAAGACTCGAAGCACTCACGCTCCACGATCGCGAATGCGATCAGAAGTACATTTCAGTTGTCTTCTTGTGCAACAACAACAAGGAGTATTTGCGTGTATTTTCTGTACAACCATGTCCCGTCCACCTGCACCATCGGCTTGCAGTAAGGGAAAGCCCTAACACACGGCTCGAAGGTCCAAAACAATTGGTGAAAAACTCATTTTCCCGATTGTATCTTCCCGTCCGGGCTTTTATATGGCAATGTTTGCAAGTTAGTCACTGTCCTGGGTACATACTCCTGCATCCTGGCTATCCACCCTTAAAGCTCGTTGTATGATACATCCCAGTCACCATAAAACTCTCGCATTTCCATTTGCTTTGCCCACCATGCCTTTCGATATGACTCTTTATACTTGAATCGAGCTTGTATGTCTGCAATAAGGACCGACACCTGAATGGTGGGTGACTCTTTCACCAAAGGGATGATGCAATTGCATATAGTTTTTGCATCTAACTTTCTATGGTCTTGTGACATACGGGTGGACGTGTATGTGTGCGGACTTTCTAGTTTCCTTATCATCCACATCTGTATCCGCTACATTAACGCTGCTCGGACACGCCATTTACAACCACTTGACGCTTTCCAACATTCTCCTACGTACAAAGACTGCGTCGACTTCGTTAATTCATAATCCATACCTAACTTCTGGCTAAGTTGTTTTATAGCATGTAAATAGTCTTTTTCATTATCGAATTGTTGTCCTACAAACAACTCTTCATCGCCGATTTCATCATCAAGTAGGTGAGCTGGCACAAGATTTGTATATTCCGGGAATCAAGATCCACGTCGGTCATGAAGGACCCTGGATTATTTCTTATAACTATACCAAGGCCCGTGTTTTCGGCCAGATGGGGGTTTGCATTTTCACCCTTCATCGGCCCTTCCTCGTCTATGTCTTCAGGGATGTCATCCAAATCGGGGCCACTAAAATCATCGTTGGGATCACGGTGGGACTGATCATCATTATCAGACCCTTCATTGGATTTCCGGGAGTTAGCATTAACCGTCCAAAACCCGACTAATCTTCCTAGGAGACATTAAGGTCAAAATCAATTCCAGAGCGCTGGCTTGCTAGACCCTTCATAACCATCTTCTATGGTGGCCAACACCTCTAGATGGATCTCTAGACAAGGACATGAGTTTGAGATGTTATACGAACATCCACCAGTGTTTGGATTTCCGGGAGTTAGCATTAACCGTCCAAAACCCGACTAATCTTCCTAGGAGACATTAAGGTCAAAATCAATTCCAGAGCGCTGGCTTGCTAGAATTACAACTTGAATGGGATTCGGTTTAGCTATCTCCGCGAACAACTCAGGCTGGGATTTTCTATCTCAGGGGGGCAATAAATTGCTATCATTATCCCTAGATCATCATCATCTTCAAGCTCCATTTCTGAGAACTTTAGCGGATCAGTTGAAATCGAAAATTTGTAAAACAGTCTTAACATTTGCTTTCCGCAACGGGTTGCTATCTTTGTACTGATTTTTTGTTTTAAATTCGCCAGCGAAACACGCTTGTTGAATCTCATTCAATTTTTTTTCTGACTTTGAAATACACAGCCTTCTTCAGTTGTATTTATCATTTCTCCATCGAAATGAACATAAACAAACAAAATTTGGGAACTCATCTTTGAAAATTTTTGCTTCCTTCTCGACAAAGAAAAAAGTAAAATTTTTAATCTCGTTTTTTAACTAATAATGAAACACCCCAGATTTTGGGGGCTAGAAGTTATGTGTTAGTGGTTAGGGTCTGAGGGAAAGGTGTGCTTTTGTGGTTAGTCTTGCGTGTGAGTGACAAGAATGGGTCTACTGGTCTGGTGGTTTGGTTGTGAGAAGTTAACCTCAAGGTTCTTGGTTCGAGTCCTTGGGGGCGCATTTTGGGGGAACCTTATTATTATATTTTGTTTTTAGTTGGTAATAATAATTAGTTATTATTTATTTTTTTATTCTTTCTATTCTAGTTTTCTGGACGTTCTTTTCTCTGTTTCTTTTCCTTTTTGCTTTTTCTTTGATTTTTCTTTCGTTCTTTTGGGAAATGGTTTCACTGCGGATACTTAGAAGATCTTTACTCCTCCATCGTCGAATTAGGTGTGGGACACGAAACTCTTTTATTTTACTTTGCGATTATTTGTTTCGATATCTCTTGAGTATGTTTTAATTCCATCAATTTTGAGTGTTGGAGGTTGAATAATACGGGGTATATGGCATATTTTGCTATATTCTCATTATTGTAAAGGTTAGAGACAGGTTTTGATGGCTAGAATGGCAGTTTAGGCCTGTTCTGAGGTGGTTTCGTGGCCATTGGGGTTTTCACACGGGCGTGTGCTAGTCCACACGGCCGTGTGCTTTTGGGAATTAGGGTTTTCGGGCCAATTTTGGTGTCACACAACTGTGTGGTAGACTTGGGGATTTTATCGTTTCTCACACAACCATGTCCCCCGGGCACAGAGGCGTGTAAGATTGGAGGATTAGAGTTTTAGTAGTTTGGTGCCACATGGCAGTGTGTCTAATTTGGTAATTATGGATTCCACACGGGCGTGTGAGACCCTTACATGGCCGTGTCAGCCCTGTACTTAAATTTAATACAAATGGGCAGAGAGTTATACGGCCTGTCCCCACGGCCATGTCCCTAGTTCACACGGGCGTGTGCTTCAGTCACACGGCCGTATGCCTTCCTTCACACGGGCGTGCCTCTATCACAAGGCCATGTGCCCCTCCTCACACGAGCTTTTGATCTCCCACACTGCCTAGGCGATACCACACGGCCAGAGCACACGGGCGTGTGGTCTTAAGACACTTATAATGGTTTTGTATGCATTTCTGATATGAATATGTGTTTGTGTATGCTCCAACCCTTAACTAAGTTTAGTAAGGGTGTTCAAGACTCGATATCTGTGATGATTGTGTGTAATGTATGATTTTGAATATGGTCTGAAGAATGTGCTACGTGACTATTCTGACTGACTGTCTGTTAATGTGTATATGTTCTGTTAGATTGGATGCATTCATGCATTTGCATAAAATATTTTGAGTTGGTTTGTGAAGAGAAGTAAGACTGTATCTATTTTCTGAACTGGCAGTTTAACTGTAAACTTATACATACAACAATTTATCGCACTGTACCATACGTGCGTCAGCTTTGTTGCGCACTATTATCTAATCTGGTAGTTTAACTGCAACATGACTGTACAGCGAATTACCGCATTGCACTGTACCGTACGTGCGTCAGCTTTACTACGCACTATTATTTGATCTGGCAATTTAACTGTAACATGACTGTACAGCGGATTACCGCATTGCACTGTACTGTACGTACTTCAGCTATGTTGCGTACCATTATCTAATTTGGCCTGTACCGCGGTCTACCACATTACACAGTACAGTACATATGCTAGCCATGCTGCGTATTATTATCTGAGTGGCTGAGTCCACATATACGGAGTGTAGGGTTGGATGAGCCTTCCGAGGTTCTAATTGGTGTGATTGGTTGGATGAGCTTTTACAGCTCTTATGAGGTGTGATCGGGGGACGAAGAAGTGTGTTGGCTGGATGGGTGGGTTATATTTATCTGACAGCATTTAATCTGCATCTGTCTGTGTGTTCTGATCAGCATTTGAGCTGAGTTTTTGAGTGAATTTGATGTGCTCTGGTTGTTAAGTTCTGTTGGGACGTCAGTCCCAAGTGTGTGTTCTGATTCCGTGAGTAATTGAAAATCTATTGTGCTAATGTTTTGAGTACTGTATCTTTGCTTGAGATTTGTTTGGACTCACACTGAGCTCGAGTAGCTCACCCCCTCTTAGTGTTTCTTTTCAAGTACCCTTTCTGAATTTTGACGCTGGACTCGGTATGCGGAGGTCTTGGACAGTCTCAGTGAAAAATAAAGGATTATCGATTTATATTTTCAGTTTATATTTAGTTAAACGATTTTTGGAATGTAAGATTTTTAAAAGCTTTGGTACAATCTCCGTTTGATTCTTATTCGTTTATTTAAACTGGGTTATATGTTTTTCTTATTTGTAACTTTACTTACTCGATTTTAAACGGTCAAATATTCTGATTTAACTTAAGAATTTATTTTGTGAAATTTAACTACAATTACTTCGGTAACCAATGTGACATCTGGAATTCAGTTTAAACTTCCAGACCAGGTTTTGGGTGTTACATTTAGATCAAAGAAAAAGCAAACAAAAACTCAAATGGAAGATAAAATTCCTATATATATATATATATATATATATTTGATGATAAATTTGGTGTCGGCCAATACATGACCAACACTATTTTTTTTTTTACATCTTTAGTGTCGGCTATCGGTGTAGAAAAATAAACAAAAAATTGCACTGGGACAAGAAAAAATCCTTGGTGCCGACCATTACACGACCAGAACCAAAAAAGAAATTAAGATTATTGGTCTAGTGCCTGCCATCAGTGTAGAAAAGTAAAAAAAATTTGCATTGGGACACAAAAAAAGTTCCTGGTACCGGCAATTAGAAGGCCAGATTTTGGAATTTAAAGAAAGAAGAGGTACTACGTACTTTCAAACTCTTATAATTATTTTGGTTTATAGTATTTACTATATACGTAATAATAATTTTATAATGTAGGATCGTGAACGAGTTGGAACTACAAGTAGGTAAAAACAAAAATTCGCACACACTTGCTTGTGTAGCTGATGACGAGGTATTTTGAATTTATTAATTGTGTCAAATATTAATTGCTTTTTACTAAATAATATTTTTCCTACTATATTGTAGGAATTGTCGTCTGGTCAAAAAGTTGGACGCCTTCAGCTTTTTGACATTACACATAGAAAGAAAGATGAATTTCCTATGATACTGAAGCTGCAGAAATTATGGTATATTTACTTAATAAAATTTGAATTATTTTAAATATTTATCATGTTTAATTATAATGGTTTAATTCGTAGTTTGTAATGCAAATAATGTTAAGTTATGTTGCATTTGTTTTTATTATATATTTCTAACTCTTTAGTTGATTTATTAGGAGAAACTAAAGGATAAAAGGGTGGAGTATCAAGCGATCGCTTCAACTGATAGTTCTGTTAATCTTGACGACATTGATAACCGAATTATTATTGAAGTTTTGGATCCTGAAAGGTATGGTCGGGTTCGATTTCAAGGATCTTTTGTTAACCCAACCCAATATTTTGGATTCAGCTCGCAACAATACATGCTTTCTGGGAATCAGACTCAAGCTGAAGTTCAGGGGTTAAGAGACCAGATGGCTCAGATGCAAGCGAGCACAGTTGAGTAAATTTTTCAACTTAAAAGGGAGGCAGCATCGAGAGAAGTAGATGCTCAAAGAATATATGAAGAACTTCAGCTACAATTTAAAGCGGAGGCAGCAGCGAGGGAAGCAGAGGCAAGCAAAAAATATGACGAACTCCAGCTACAGCTTCAAAATATGTTGAATGTTTTAGCAGTCACAGAATCCGCCATCTTAGACATTTGTTTTCTTATTGTTAGAACATTTTAACAATATAACTTTTAAATATAACATATTTTGTTATTTCATTTATTAATTTAGATCATATACATATTTATTTCGTTAATTTTGAAGTATCATCTAAATTTGTAATTTTTAGTTGGATTTGATGTTACAGAAAATTATGTTGATAACTCAAGTTCTATATGAATGAAAATGGACCGATAAAAATTTGCTCAAGTTAGTCACATTTTATTTTCAATTTTTCTGAGATTTTGATAAATTCAAAATAATAATAAATAGAAGCAATGTTAAAGTGAGACAAGAAACCTAGGCCGATAAGAGACCGTTTGTTTCCGTCCACAAATTTTGTCCAAGCGTGTTTGACATGCACCATGTACTCCACTCGACGACTCTACATGCAATTGTTTTCCAATATAATAATTGAGTTGCTTCACTTTAGATAAATACCATCAATTGTATTATTTTTTATATAGACATAATTTAAGTTGTAGT
The DNA here is from genome assembly GCA_005393395.2 of Gossypium australe. Classification (NCBI taxonomy): domain Eukaryota; kingdom Viridiplantae; phylum Streptophyta; class Magnoliopsida; order Malvales; family Malvaceae; genus Gossypium; species Gossypium australe. Next base: position 23,099,619 of record CM016626.1, read on the forward strand.
ACTGCTTTAATTGTACACTCAAATTTGTAGCCTCTAAAAGTGTGCAGTTATATTACTATTAATCCAATTAAGTGTAGAGATTAAAATTTAAGTATATTTTAACTTAATTGTAAAGTAATTTAAGTTTAATATATTATTTGATATTTAAGTTTGATACTTTTTATGATGCAGCGCACATATCATTTAAATTTTTAGTGTTTAATTCAAGTTTTAAGGTCAATTTCATGGAAAATCATAATTAACTAATAATATTAGCAATTAACTTTCATTAAATCAACTATAATACTTGAAAAGAAAACACAAGTCATTAGATTGTATTTAACAAATTAAATATAAAATTAAGTAAATTTACAATTAACACTAAATTTATTCTATTAACAAAACCAAAAAAATTCGAACCTAATAATATTAGTGTAAGAGCCCAATTTTGACCGGGCTGGAATAAAACCAAAACAAAAATAAAATTAAAGTCCCTTTTCAGTCCATTTACAAAAAGACCCTTACCAAATTACCAACAAATACCCAATACCCCTTGACCCAGACCTAAAGCCTAAACAGACCCACTTACAAACCCAATAATAGACCACCCAAATTAACTACCCAAATACCCCAGACCCAATCAAGCCCAAACTCGTATGGCCCAAATGGGCCCAAATCTTCAAGCAAGTTTCAGTAAGCCTAGGGTTTTCTGAAACCCTAGGCGCCGCAAGTAGGGATGCCCCAATCGTCGCGCCGCAATGCCAGGCCAGTCGTCACGCCGCAAGATCTGGAGTCCGATCGTTGCACCATCGCAGCCACCAGGATAGCGCCGCCATTTTCGTGTCTGGTCTTCACTGCGAAATCACTGTCATCGATCTGCAAAGAAAGGAAAGAACTCCGAAGCAGAAAAGGAAACAAAATCGCAGCAAGGCAGATATCAAAAGATACGAAAATATACGCTTTCCTTTTGTTTTATTTCATTTTGGGTTATAAAAACCCTTGTAAAATCTGTAAAGGGGGACACGAAAATAATCAAAAAGAAAACAGAGTCCTTCAGATATGAACACTCTCGCAAAAAAAAACACAAAGAAAATAAACAGACGAATACGAATACGCCAAAGCAGAAAACCCCAGATTCACTCACAAACGCTCAACAGTCAGTGATTCCATAGGTGAATTTTTGTTTCGCTTATTTTTTATTTATTTATTTGATTATTATTTTTTATTTCGTATATAACGATTGTCGAAAGAGTAGAAAGGAAAGGTTATACCTTCTCGAAAGCGTAGGAACCGTCGACGCAAGCCTCCGGTCACCGGCCGTGGAGGCACGTGTGTGCGAGGCTCGGACGAACGCAGACAAACAGACTCAGCTCTCCATCTGTTTTTTTTTCAAAGAATTTTAAGTTTTTTTTTTAATCCTAAAGCTAATGGTTTTTTTTTAGAAAACTAATATTTATAGCCTAAAGCGAACGACGTCGTTTTGATGAGGCATGACCCGCGCGTTGACCCGGATCCGAACTAGGGTCCGCGTGTTTTTGATAAAAAAAAGGGAAAATTGCAATTTCAATCCCTCCGCAATTTCACGTGCTTCAATTCAGTCTAATTGGAAATTATTTTTTAACAAATTGGCCCTAAAAGTTTAATTACTTTTAATTTAATCCCTCGGTCCGTTTTAAATGAAAATCGGAATGACGCCGTTTCGTAAAAATGGTTTAATTTCTACATTAGTCCCTGGGTTTTAACGTACGTTTTTGATTTAACTCTTTAAATATGTTTAATTGCTGTTTAAACCCTTATCTTTATTTAATCCTAAAATTTTTATTTAAATTATTTTGTTATTATTTAAATGTCTTATTAAATGTTTTCATTATTTGTATATTAATTTTAATAGTATAAGTTATATATATATATTATATATTTCTTTTATGTACTAGTCTATTATATATTTAATTCATTATCATTATTTTTATTTTTTTTTTATGTATTTTTTTATTATTATATTCGGTTATATTTATATTTTTTATTATCTTATTGTCTAACATTTTTTTTTTATTGTAGTTTTATACATTGTCAATTTTATTTTTATATTTTTATATTATATTATAATTATTATATTAAGTTCCTTTTACCTGAAATTTTTGTTACTTATAAATTTTTTTTAACTCTTCCTTCATTTATTGCCATTGCACGTTTATTTGCTTTAGATTGTATTTATTGTTTAGTTCATTATATTTGTTTGTTATTATTTCATTGTTCATTGTTAGTACGATTTGTAGATTATATTGTCACTTATTTTTTTTATTCATAATTTGGTTATTATTTCAATATATGTTGTAATATCCTATCTAAACCATAGCTTTCATAAAACATTTCTTTTGGATCGACGTTTTATTAAAATGGTTTTCAAAATATGGTGATATGTGATATTTAGGGAATTTTGAGAAGAATTTTGCCCTAACTTATTGGGTTCGATTTTTCTCGTGAAACTTCAGGTATCACATATTTCTTTTTTTTTTAGAAATTTGAGATTTATCAATTTCAAAACAAAAAACCTATTCTTGGGAATTCAAAGTGTTTTGCCTTAACTTATTAGGTTCGACATTTTGTGTCTCGAAGTAGGAATTTCCTCAAATAAAGACGAGCTTAATTCTAAAGTAATGATGTGCTATGCCTTAACTTATTGGGTAAAGTACTTTATTTCTTTGGGATAAGTAAGTCTTGGTTTTCTTTCAAATAAAAGGATCATATTTTATAATTTTCTTATTTTCAATATTTGGACATGATTTTATCGATTTGGTACCAATTTTTGGGCGTTATGAGGGTGCTAACCCTTCCTCATACGTAACCGACTCCCGAACTCGTTTTCTTGTTTTTGTGGACCAAAAAATATTTTTTAAAACAAACACGTTTTACAAGGTGATCCAATCACACCTAAAAAAAATTGGTGGCGCCTCCTACTTTTTCGTTTTTTAAAGTCGATCCCCATTTTTCTAAACTCGATTTTAAAATGGTTTCGACAGCTTGGCGACTCCACTGGGGACTTATAAGAGAGTCAAGCCGTAAAATTGATAGTTTCATGTCCTAAATCTAAATTTAAAAATCTGGTTTAAAAGTTATGATCCTTTTCATTTGCATATGATTTTGTTTGTATAAAATATCTTTGCATTGCATTGCATGGCCGTTGTGGTCACACCATTAAGTGGGAGCGGGAAGCTACTCCTTCGTGAGGTTTTCACCTCCGTGCAGGATAGTGAATCGCTTTCGGGATACATCCGTACCTATGTCTTCGTGAGGTTTTCGCCTCCGTGCAGCCATAGGGAAATGTATTCCCCTGAACCAAACTTGGTCCGTATGAGCCTATAATGGGTGAGGATCGAGGAATCTGCTGGTTCAGGTACCTTAAACTTTAGAACTAAAACCACATATAGAAAACTTAAGAGCTTACCCTAGGTAGATCTATACCCAAACTTTAGCGATTACCCAGATAGGTGACGAATTATTGTTTTATACTTTATTCCATGTTACTGATCAATTGTGTTTTATCTTGTTGCTTGTCATTTCATATCTTAAAGAGGTATCAGTTCACGATCAGTTTCCAAATTAGAAAGATGGTTATGGAGAACGAATTCCTTGATAAAGTGGAGGACAATGCAGCTGTCCATAGGTGGTCAGAGCAGACACAGTTAGAAAAGGGAGATAGCCTAGTCGAAGGGTATAAGTCTGAGTTATGGGATTACACTCGCATCGGTGTGACGCAGAACAATCTTCAGGAATTAAAGGAGATATGGGATCAGTGGAATAATGAAGCTAGGTATTTGTTTTACAGCAACTATGGAGACTTGCCGTATCTGTTGGATGTTAAGGTAGATCAACATCTGTTTCGAGCCATCTCTCAATATTGGAATCCTGCATATAGTTGCTTTACTTTTGGAAGAGTTGATTTGGTACCTACGGTAGAGGAGTATATAGCTCTCCTGCGATGTCCTAAGATTCAAGTTGATAGAGTTTACTCGAGGGCCCCTAATGTTATAACTTTCGTGAGAAAATTGATGAGTATCACCGGGATGGGCGAGCAGTGGGTTACAGCCAGAATCAAGCAAAAAGGTGAGTATAACTGCATCTCATGGAAAGCTTTGAATGACTTGATTTTAGAACATCCTGATATGAAAAAGAAAGTCGATATCTTTGCTTTAAGTATGTATGGATTAGTGATCTTTCCGAGGGCATTGGGATATGTGGATGAAGCTATTTCAGATCTCTTTTATCGACTTGACAAGTAAGTCACACCTGTTCCAGCGATTTTGGTGGAAACATTTCGTTCTTTGAGTACATGTAGGAGAGCTAAAGAGGGCAGATTCATAGGATGTGCACAGTTGTTGTTGGCTTGGTTTCATAGTCACTTTTGGAAAGTGGACAAAGTTTCTTGTCGGGTCTTCTTAGAAAATTATTCTCCATTAAAAGAGATAGTGGATACTCCAAGGAGGGACGACATAACCGAGGAAAATTGGATAGCACTTCTACAAAATCTTCGAGAAGAGGATGTTGAATGGAAAACTCCCTGGATGATTCCTGATAAAGTTTTGTATTGGTATGGAAGTTTTAATTGGGTCCCTCTACTGGGAATTTGGGGAGCCATTGGATATGCGCCTTTGCTCGTATTAAGGCAGTTCAGATCAAAGCAATTTATACCGATTATTCATGGTTTAGCTCAAAGTGAATTCTCGTATAAAGGAAGTGGTTACAAGAAGATGGTTAAGGAGATTGCTAGTGCTTGAAAGCAGACCCGTCACATGAAGAGAGTAGACGTAGGTCCAATAACGACTCCAGAGTATTATGGATGGTGGAGTAAGAGAGTCAATGATAATAACCCTATGCCAAGTTCAGATGATGCTCGACCGATTGAAGAATTTCTACGAGTGGTTCCATCGGAAATGGAGATAATGAAGCAAGATTTTAAAAGGACAAACTCAGAGCTTGAAAAGAAAACAGAGAAGTTAGAAGAAGAGAAGACGTACTTAAAGATTGACGTTGATATTCAAAAATTCGAAGTCGAGAAAGTAAGGAAGGAGAAACGGAAGATTGAAGAAGATCGTGATAGCTTAAAGATAGAGTACAAGAAGATGCGGCTGATGATAAAGAATGCTGGATTGGGAAAGACTGCACAACAGTGGAAACAGGAGGTCGAAGAGGAAAAGGCCAAAGCTGACTATTGGGAAAGGAAGTTTCAAGAGATGCAAAAGAACCTGGCTGAAAGTTTAAATGAAAAGGAAGAATTGCAAGCTAGAGTGGCTGAACTGGGAAGGTCCCTTCACCATTATCAGAGCCGTAATTCTGTAATTGAGTTAGAATCAAGCCTTAATAAGATTGAAGAAATGAAGGGTCAAATTGAAGAGTTAGAATCAGCGCTGCACAGTTGTGAACTTCGGATCGAGTGCCTAAAGACGAGGGAAGGACATTTGCAGGAAGAACTCCATCATTCACATGGTCAGGTCAAGAATCGAGACTATCTCATGGGGGAAGCCATAGACCAAATTCGGGAGGTAGCTGATTATCTACAGACTTTGGCAATGCAGGCTGATGTATTGAGTATGAAGTATGAGCTTCAGTCAGATCGCAACCAAGAGTTAGTGTTGTTATTAGGAAAAATTAAGACTTTAGGACTTAGGGCGAAAGCTTATTTGTAGCCTATTTTATGTAAAAGAATTGGTTTTCTAATAAAGTCTTCTACAATGAAGTTGATCAGAATCGATGCCTCTTTGCATTCATGCATTTGCATTACATAAATCATATGCATTCAAATCCATAAGAGAGTCTAATTAGTTTAAATATAGGAGAGAGAAAAAGAAAAAATCTGAAGCTGAACACCCTTACGGTACACGAGCTAAATCAAGAAAAATGGACCAAAGAATGGAGCAATTCCAAAGGGATATACAAGACCAATGCAAGAGCAGATGACAAAGCTCCAACAAGAGATGAAGGACCAAATGTTGGAGCGCAAAAGAACATGATGGCCCAAATGGCCCAGATGATGAATGGGATAATAGATAAAGCAAAAGGTCCATAGTCAATGCTGAAGACAATGAGGACTTTGCAAGGGGATTCACTCCACCACATGAACAAATGCAGCCTGAGGAACCTCTCCAAAGGCCACCCATCACCATTAGGCCTAAACAGGGACAAACTGATCCTAAACCACCCATGAACTTTCAAGTGGGCCGGGATCTAACCCTGGGGATAACCCTGCCAACCCCGTTATTCCTGACCTAGACATGTAGGGGAGAAAGAATCAGAATTGAATCTACAAAACAGTTGGAGGATCGTTATAAGTGGTTAGAGGAAAAATTTAAAGTTTTGGAAATGCTGACCATTATCACGGTATTGATGCCAAAGATTTGAGTTGGTCCCAGATCTGTACTTCCTCACAAGTTCAAGATGCCAGAATTTGAGAAGTACAATGGAACTACTTGCCCCGAAGCCCATATCACATGTTCTGTAGACGTATGACAGGTTACGTGAACAATGATCAACTTGATTCATTGTTTCCAAGATAGTTTGACGGGAGCAGCGTCTAGGTGGTATAACCAACTCAGCCGCACTAACATTAGCTCGTGGAGGGAGTTGGCTCAAGTTTTCATGAGACAGTACAGCCATGTTACAGATATGACGCCTGACCGAATCATGTTGCAAAACATGGAAAAAAGGTCAAACGAGAGTTTTAGACAATACGCGCAGCGATGGAGGGAAGTAGCCATGCAAGTCCAACCACCTCTATTAGAGAAGGAAACTACGATGCTATTTATTAACACCCTAAAGGCACCATTCATTACCCATATGATAGGGAGCACCACCAAGAGCTTCGCGGATATAGTTATGGCAGGAGAAATGATCGAAAATGCCATAAGGGGTGGTAAGATTGAAGCTGGAGAATCCACTAGGAGGGCAGCTCCTAGGAAAAAAGAGAATGACATAAATAATGCGAGCTCATCCAACAAAGGGTACTCAAAAGCGATTACTATTAATCAGCCGAAGGTGCTTACTGCTGGACAACAGGGGTCAACAAAACAAGAATCAGGTCCCAAACAAAATGTTGAAAAAATTCAATTTACGCCCATCCCTATGACATATAAAGAGCTGTATGAAACGTTATTAGAGGAGTGCATAGTATCCCCATACTATTTACAGCCAATGCAGCCTCCATACCCTAAATGGTATGACTCAAATGCCCAGTGTGATTACCATGTGGGAGCAACAGGACATTCTATAGAAAATTGTACCGCTTTCAAAAAGGTGGTTGAGAGGCTTCTTAAATTGGGGGTTGTCAAGCTTGAGGACATGCCCAATACGGTGAACCCTACCCAATCATGGAAACAATGGGGTAAATGCAATTGGAGAGGATTATATAGAAAAGCTAAGGGGCATATTTCAGGTGAGGACTCCATTAAGGCAGTTTGGAGGGAGATGACAAGATGGGGGCTAATCAAATCAAATCTTGAAGAGAGAACTAAAGAACCCAAAGCTACTGTGAGTTCCACGAAGTGGAACATGAGATCCAGGATTGTGCTGAGTTTAAGATGTTGGTGCAAGGCTTTATGGATAATAAGGAGTTGGAGTTTTGTGAAGAAGGTTCAGAGGTAGAAGAAATACATGCGACCGAAGGAGAATTGACTAATCAGAAAGTCAATTATCCAATGATCATTATTTCTCGACCAAGGAATGTGGAAGACGGAGTACAAGTCGCGCCTAAAGTGATAATCCAAAGACCTGTATCCTTTCCTTACAAGGAGCTGTACCATAGAATTATAATTGTAGCATAACGACACCAAGAGTAGTGATTGCAGCCAGCACTTCCAAGGAGGAGGGATTCTATACGCGGAACGGGAAGCGTTACGACTCAGTAAAGGCAAGCACTGAATCGAGAAAGCTAAAAGACGTGACTGTCGAACCTAAAAAAGAGCTTGATACCCTTGTCAATATACCTGTAAAGGAGGAAGAGGCTAAGGAATTTCTAAAATTCCTAAAGCACAGTGAATACAGCGTAGTAGAACAGTTGCGCAAACAACCAGCTCGTATTTCAGTGTTAGCCTTACTTTTAAGTTCGGATGTTCACCGCGAGGCTTTAATGAAAGTGCTAAACGAGACTTATGTTGCTAAGGACATATCTGTTAACAAGCTTGATCGATTAGTTAGTAACATAAGTGCTGATAACTTTATTTCCTTCAGTGATGATGAGATCCCACCTGGGGGCATGGGGACAACTAAAGCCTTACACATAACCACTCGTTGCAAAGGGTATACTTTACCAAGCGTGTTGATTGATAATGGATCAGTCTTGAATGTTCTACCATTGTCGACATTGAAAAGATTGCCAATAGATAGCTCTCACATGAAGACATGCCAGAATATAGTGAGAGCATTTGATGGTACTGAACGAAGGGTGATGGGGAGAATTGACATACCTTTACAGATTGGCCCAAACACATATGAGGTGGACTTTTTAGTGATGGATATAAAGCCTTCATACAATTGTTTGCTGGGAAGGCCCTGGATTCATTCAGCAGGGGCCGTGCCCTCGTCTCTTCATCAAAAATTGAAGTTAGTAACGGATGGTCGATTGGTCACTATAAATGCGGAAGAAGATATTATAGCGACTGTTACTAATAATGCGCCATATGTAGAAACAAATGAAGAGAATGCCAGTTGAATCAAGTACAGATGATGAAGGAAAAGAGAGATCGTTTTGGCTAGGGATTCAAGCCGGATATTAGACAAAGAAGGTTGGACATAGAGAAGAAGCAAGAGAGAAGAAGGGCACGCTTGAATGGAGAAGATATCCAGTGGGAACCAATTATATTTCCTCCCATATCCCAAACCTTTGTATCTGGGGGAATAATTCATCCTGAAAGAGGGTTGTTGGAAAGAGTTCATATTAATGCCATACATGAGGAGGAAAGTGAACAAAGAAACCTAATGAGCATTTGCCCTTATGAACCTGGAAGCATTCTGGACAATTGGACTGCGGAGGAGCTCCCTGTAGTTTTTAGGAATTATACAGAGTAATATTCAGAACGCTTTGTTATTTTGTAGCCTAAAAATAATCAAAATCTCTTTGTGAAATAGGCTCATGTTCAGAACTTATTATTTCAATAAAATACATTTTGGATAATTAACTTGAGCAAATATTCTTTTATTTCATTCTTCTAATTGCCTCTCAAATTATAAATTTCTTTCATATCATGTGGATGTTTGTCTTCAAATTCATTTATTCCATGTATATTCTTTCGTACCGATTACAGGGCCCTAGATATCAATGACATGAGCAATGATAATACAGATCCAGAAGCTTATTTTGAGCAAGACATGTGCTTAGGAGAATCTCAGGATTTTGAAGATGACCGAGAGTGTGGCTTATCTCCAGATTTGTTAAGAATGGTAAAACAGGAAGAGAAGCAAATCTTGCCCCATGAAGAAGAAATAGAGAATATAACCTTGGAAGAAGGAAAGGTTGTGAAAATTGGGACGCATATAGCTAAAGAGACAAGACGAGATCTTATTGAGTTATAGCGTGAGTTCAAAGATGTCTTTGCGTGGTCATACCAGGATATGCCCGGGTTAAGCACTGATATTGTGGTACATCGCCTTCCCATCAGAGAAGAATGCAAGCCAGTTCAGCAAAAGCTACGAAGGATGAGGCCTGATATAGTATTGAAAATAAAAGAAGAGGTCCAGAAACAGTTTGATGCTGGTTTTCTACAAGAGGTTGAATACTCAGAATGGGTTGCCAACATTGTTCCAGTTCCTAAGAAAGATGGAAAGGTCCGAATGTGCGTAGATTATATGGATTTGAACAAAGCTAGCCCAAAAGACAATTTTCCTTTGCCGCATATTGACACGTTAGTGGATAATACAGCAGGATTTTCTTTGTTTTCCTTCATGGATGGCTTCTCAGGATATAATCAGATTAAGATGCACCCCGAAGATATGGAGAAAACTACCTTCATAACGCTGTGGGGCACCTTTTGCTACAAAGTTATGCCTTTCGGACTAAAGAATGCTGGGGCAACATACCAAAGGGCTATGGTAACCTTGTTCCATGACATGATGCATAAGGAGATTGAAGTGTATGTTGACGACATGATTGCTAAGTCTCGAACAGAAAAAGAGCACATTGAGGTCTTGAAGAAGTTATTTTTAAGATTGAGAAAATTCCAATTGAAACTCAATCCGGCAAAGTGTACTTTCGGAGCTCGATCAGGAAAGTTATTGGCATTTGTGGTCAGTGAGAAAGGAATAGAAGTTGATTCAAGCAAGGTCAAAGCGATACAAGGATTGCCTTCACCGCGCACTCAGAAAGAAGTTCGAGGTTTTCTTGGAAGGCTGAATTATATTGCTCGATTTATTTCACAATTAACCGAGAAATGTGATCCCATATTTCGTCTTCTCAAAAAACACAATCCAGGTGTATGGGATGATGAGTGTCAGAGAGCTTTTGATAAAGTCAAAATGTATTTGTCAAATGCACCAGTATTATCTCCACCTAATCCAGATAAGCCTTTGATATTGTATTTGTCAGTTTTCAATAACTCCATGGGATGTGTATTAGGACAACATGATGAGACAGGAAGAAAGGAAAAAGCGATATACTATATATTAGCAAAAAGTTTACTGATTGTGAAATGTGATATTCGACAATCGAGAAATTGTGTTGCGCTTTGATTTAGACAACTCGGAGATTGAGACAATAAATGCTATATCATACAACTTGGCTGATTTCCAAGCTCGATCCATTAAAATACATGATGGAGTCCACTGCTTTGAATGGAAGAATGGCTAGGTGGTAGATTCTACTATCTGAATTCGATATAGTCTATGTGACCCAAAAGGCTATCAAAGGAAGTGCAATAGCAGACTTTTTGGCTAGCAGAGCTTTAGAAGATTACAAACCTTTGAGTTTTGATTTCCCAAATGAAGGACTAATGTATGTGGCAAATATAGAAGATTGTCGCTGGAAGTTGAATTTTGATGGAGCATCGAATGCTGTGGGAAATGGAATTGGGGCAGTTTTGGTATCCCCTGGTGGTGACTATTATCCATTCACATGCAGATTAGATTTTAACTGCACAAATAACATGGCAGAATATGAAGCATGCATTATGAGACTTCGAGCAGCCTTAGAACGTAAGGTCAGAGTGCTAGATGTGTATGGAGATTCTACCTTGGTAATTTACCAGCTCAAAGGAGAGTGGGGGACAAGAGATCCCAAATTAATTGATTATCGAAAACTAGTTCTGGAATTGATTGAGGAATTTGATGACATTACCTTCAGTTATCTTCCACGCGATGAAAATCAGATGGCAGATGCATTGGCAACCTTGGCTTCTATGATTAAAGTAAATAGACCAGAAGATATGAGGCCTATTCAGATGAGTATCATCGACATTCCAGCCCATTGTTATGATATAGAGGAAGAAGAAAAAGATGACCATCCTTGGTATCAGGATGTATTGCGATACATGAAAAATCGCGAATATCCGGAGAATGCCACCGAAAATAAGAAAAGGACTTTAAGAAGAGTGGTCTCTGATTATGTCTTGGATGGAGATGTTTTATACAAAAAGGGAAAAGATCAAGTGCTATTGAGATGTGTTGATGCTGTTGAAGCTAAACAAATTCTCGAAGAAGTTCATGAGGGTGTTTGTGGAACACATGCAAATGGATTCACAATGGCCAGACAGATTATGAGATTTGGATATTATTGGTCTACCATGGAAGGAGATTGTATCAACTATGCCAAGAGATGTCATAAATGCCAAGTTTATGGAGACAAAATTCATGTGCCTCCGTCACTTTTGCATGTTATGACTTCCCCGTGGCCTTTTTCCATGTGTGGCATGGATGTTATTGGGCCAATCTCACCAAAAGCTTCAAATAGGCATCGATTTATTTTCTTGGTAATTGACTACTTTACGAAATGGGTAGAGGCTGCTTCATATGCTAATGTCACTAAGTCAGCAGTTAGTAGATTCTTGAAGAAGGAGATTATTTGTCGATATGGAATGCCTGAGAGGATCATATCCGACAATGCGCTGAACCTGAACAACAGTTCGATAGCAGAAATTTGTAACCAATTTGGAATCAAACACCATAACTTGTCTCCGTATCGTCCAAAAATGAATGGGGCAGTAGAAGCGGCTAACAAAAACATAAAAAAGATAGTGGGGAAAATGACTGAGACTTACAAGGATTGGCATGAGAAACTACCGTTTGCACTTTATGCTTATCGGACGTCTGTCAGGACCTCTACTGGGGCAACACCATATTCGTTGGTCTATGGGATGGACGCCGTTTTACCCATCGAAGTAGAAATTCCTTCTCTTCGTGTGCTGTCAGAGATAAAGTTGGATGAAGCTGAATGGATTCAGGCTCGGTATGATCAGTTGAACTTGATTGAAGAAAAGAGACTAAGGGCTATTCGTCATGGTCAGATGTACCAAAAACGAATGATGCGAGCCTGTGCTGAAAAAGATTCTTCCAATACAAAAGGATTTCAGAGGAAAATGGATGCCGAATTGGGAAGGACCATATGTGGTGGAAAAGGCTTTCTCTGGAGGATCGCTGATTTTGACTGAAATGGATGGGAAAAGCTTACCCAATCCTGTGAACTCAGATTCAGTAAAAAAATACTTTACCTGAAAAAGAGAAGAAGCCAAAGTGAAAACCCGCAAAGGGCGCTTTGAGTTTCTTAAAAATAAAAAAAAAAAGGAGGAGAGGCCAAGGCGAAAACCCGCAAAGGGCGCCTTGAGACCAAAGGGGTTTTGAGTTGAAAACCCGAAAAGGGCGACTCAAATTTTGAATGGACGGCAGCCATCTCGCTACACGCAAAACAACAATGAAAGGAAGAATGTCGCATATTGGGACATCAACAAAGTACTTTGGATCTTCTAAACGCATGATGAACTCAAGACAATCTTCATAAAGTTTGTATATGGAAGCTCAATCGACGATATCTAGGGCATCTAAATCTTTTGTATTATCTTGGGATTCTCTTTCGTCTTAAAGATATGTTCCAGTTAATTTTTCTTTGTACAAATTTATTCAAATCCTTCTTTCGAAACCATCCTATCTGTTGTCTATTATTCGTAAATATGTTGCACTGAAATAATGATTGACGAACTAATAATTTCACAAAAGGGAAGTTTTGCATATTACTTTGGAAATTTCTAAACAAGACAAGGAACTGAAACAGGGCAATTGTTTAGAATTTTCATATGCATATAGAGAGTATCTTTCCGAGAATATTTCTCTGAATCCTTTTCCAATTGACAAGAGGACGTGATAACATCAGATCATAACACTTGGAGGTGAGGCTATGAACTAAGAAAGCCTTGAATTGAGGGGAATGGATGGAATTTAAAATAGACCCGACACCTTATATGTGCAGATGGGTCGAATTTGAAAGAGCATTTGATTTTCATTGTGGTACAAGCCTCATGTGTTCAAGATTCAAGCAGAGTTGATTCGGAAAATAAACGTGGACCAGATTTAATAAGCAAAACATGATTGATGAGTGAAAATGAGTGATAACACCTAAAGTAAGAATCATACTCATAACATTTTTATATTTTCATTAGGTGCATTCGATTCATTCTGGTCATTGCATTTTAATTCTAATCTTTTAAAAGGAATCATTTTCATGACATATTGCATGCATGTCATAGAACCAAGTCTACAGGACATGTCATTCAGTGGACGGTGTAGCAATATCAGATTGAAGACATCAATTTGGTGATCCCTGAGTTTGCAGGGATTAGATTGAAGATAGCAGATTTGATCTTCCTGAAGTTGCAGGGAGCAGGTCAAAGACATCAATCTAGTGATCCCTGAGTTTGCAGGGATCAGATTGAAGATAGCAGATTTGATCTTCCTGAAGTTGCAGGGAGCAGGTCAAAGATATCAATCTGGTGATCCCTGAGTTTGCAAGGATCAGATTGAAGATAGCAGATTTGATCTTCCTGAAGTTGCAGGGAGCAGATCAAAGGCATCAATCTGGTGATCCCTGAGTTTGCAGGGATCAGATTGAAGATAGCAGATTTGATCTTCCTGAAGTTGCAAGGAGCAGGTCAAAGACATCAATCTGGTGATCCCTGAGTTTGCAGGGATCAGATTGAAGATAGCAGATTTGATCTTTCTGAAGTTGCAAGGAGCAGATCAAAGACATCAATCTGGTGATCCCTGAGTTTGCAGGGATCAGATTGAAGATAGCAGGTTTGATCTTCCTGAAGTTGCAGGGAGCAGGTCAAAGATATCAATCTGGTGATCCTTGAGTTTGCAAGGATCAGATTGAAGATAGCAGATTTGATCTTCCTGAAGTTTAAGAAGCAGATCAAAAGATAGTGGATACTGCCTTCATGAAGTTGGAGCTATCAAATTTATTGAAATCAAAATAAATTTCCAGTTCCCCTGAAGATATCGTGGAGTTTGGAGCCATTTGAAGAAGACAATGGTCAAGAAGTCGAGGTTTGGCCAAAACCGGTCAAAATTGGTCCTTTTATAATCTTTGCTCTATTCTCGTTACACAACAATGAGCAAAGAGGGGCAGCTGTAAGAGCCCAATTTTGACCGGGCTGGAATAAAACCAAAACAAAAATAAAATTAAAGTCCCTTTTCAGTCCATTTACAAAACCAAGACCCATTACCAAATTAGCCCAACAAATAAAACCCAAAGCCAACTACACCCTTGACCCAGACCTAAAGCCTAAACAGACCCACTTACAAACCCAATAATAGACCACCCAAATTAACTACCCAAATACCCCAGACCCAATCAAGCCCAAACTCGTATGGCCCAAATGGGCCCAAATCTTCAAGCAAGTTTCAGTAAGCCTAGGGTTTTCTGAAACCCTAGGCGCCGCAAGTAGGGATACCCCAATCGTCGCGCCGCAATGCCAAGCCAATCGTCACGCTGCAAGATCTGGAGTCTGATCGTTGCACCATCGCAGCCACCAGGATAGCGCCGCCATTTTCGTGTCTGGTCTTCACTGCGAAATCACTGTCATCGATCTGCAAAGAAAGGAAAGAACTCCGAAGCAGAAAAGGAAACAAAATCGCAGCAAGGCAGATATCAAAAGATACGAAAATATACGCTTTCCTTTTGTTTTATTTCATTTTGGGTTATAAAAACCCTTGTAAAATCTACAAAGGGGGACACGAAAATAATCAAAAAGAAAACAGAGTCCTTCAGATATGAACACTCTCGCAAAAAAAACACAAAGAAAATAAACAGACGAATACGAATACGCCAAAGCAGAAAACCCCAGATTCACTCACAAATGCTCAACAGTCAGTGATTCCATAGGTGAATTTTTGTTTCGCTTATTATTTATTTATTTATTTGATTATTATTTTTTATTTCGTATATAACGATTGTCGAAAGAGTAGAAAGGAAAGGGTATACCTTCTTGAAAGCGTAGGAACCGTCGACGCAAGCCTCCGGTCACCGGTCGTGGAGGCGCGTGTGTGCGAGGCTCGGACGAACGCAGACAAACAGACTCAGCTCTCCCTCTGTTTTTTTTTTCAAAGAATTTTAAGTTTTTTTTAATCCTAAAGCTAATGGTTTTTTTTTAGAAAACTAATATTTATAGCCTAAAGCGAACGACGTCGTTTTGATGAGGCATGACCCACGCGTTGACCCGGATCCGAACTAGGGTCCGCGTGTTTTTGATAAAAAAGGGGAAAATTGCAATTTCAATCCCTCCGCAATTTCACGTGCTTCAATTCAGTCTAATTGGAAATTATTTTTTAACAAATTGGCCCTAAAAGTTTAATTACTTTTTAATTTAATCCCTCGGTCCGTTTTAAATGAAAATCGGAACGACGCCGTTTCGTAAAAATGGTTTAATTTCTACATTAGTCTCTGGGTTTTAACGTACGTTTTTGATTTAACTCTTTAAATATGTTTAATTGCTGTTTAAACTCTTATCTTTATTTAATCCTAAAATTTTTATTTAAATTATTTTGTTATTATATTAAATGTCTTATCATATTAAATGTTTTCATTATTTGTATATTAATTATTAATAGTATAAGTTATATATATATATATATATATATATATGTATATATATTTTCTTTTATGTACTAGTCTATTATATATTTAATTATCATTATTCATTTTATATGCTTTAATATTTTTTATTATGTATATTAATTTAATATTTTTTAATCCTAAAATTTTTATTTAAATTATTTCTTATCATATTAAATGTTTTCATTATTTGTATATTAATTTATTAATAGTATAAGTTTTATTATATATATATATATGTATATATATTTCTTTTATGTACTAGTCTATTATATATTTAATTATCATTATTCATTTTATATGCTTTAATATTTTTATGTATATATTTTTATATATATAGTATTAGGTTATATCATATATTCCAAAAATCCTGATTTTTTTAATTATCTATATTATCTAACATATTTTATTTTTATAATTTATGTAGTTTTATACATTGTCAAAAATACTTATTTTTATTATTATCATTTTTATATATATATATATATATATATATTATATTATTAAATTATATACTTATTATAAGTTCCTTTTACCTAAAATTTTTGTTACTTATATAAAAAAATGTTTTTTTAACTCTTCCTTCATTTATTGCCATTGCACGTTTATTTGCTTTAGATTGTATATTATTGTTTAATATAGTTCATTATATTTATGTTATTATTTCATTGTTCATTGTTAGTACGATTTGTAGATTATATTGTCACTTATTTTTATTTATTCATAATTTGATTATTTATTTCAATATATGTTGTAATATCCTATCTAAACCATAGCTTTCATAAAAACATTTCTTTTGAATCGACGCATTTTATTAAAATGGTTTTCAAAATATGGTGATATGTGATATTTAGGGAATTTTGAGAAGAATTTTGCCCTAACTTATTGGGTTCGATTTTTCTCGTGAAACTTCAGGTATTACATATTTCTTTTTTTTTAGAAATTTGAGATTTATCAATTTCAAAACAAAAAAACCTATTCTTGGGAATTCAAAGTGTTTTGCCTTAACTTATTAGGTTCGACATTTTGTGTCTCGAAGTAGGAATTTCCTCAAATAAAGACGAGCTTAATTCTAAAGTAATGATGTGCTATGCCTTAACTTATTGGGTAAAGTACTTTATTTCTTTGGGATAAGTAAGTCTTGGTTTTCTTTCAAATAAAAGGATCATATTTTATAATTTTCTTATTTTCAATATTTGGACATGATTTTATCGATTTGGTACCAATTTTTGGGCGTTATGAGGGTGCTAACCCTTCCTCATACGTAACCGACTCTCGAACTCGTTTTCTTGTTTTTGTGGACCAAAAAATATTTTTTAAAACAAACACGTTTTACAAGGTGATCCAATCACACCTAAAAAAAATTGGTGGTGACTCCTACTTTTTCGTTTTTAAAGTCGATCCCCATTTTTCTAAACTCGATTTTAAAATGGTTTCGACAATTAGTACTTAGCTTTCATCAAATCAAAATTCTAAAATCCGAATGAAACAAAATTAATATTGTTACTTTTGAATACCAAAATGTATAACTTTTTTGCAAATACAAATATCACGTTAAATAAAAAAAATACAAGACGCCACATTAAAAAAAGTGTTAAACTCAAATACCAAATCATATATAAATTCAAGTAATTTAAATTAACATTTAGTGAGCAGTTTATAATAGTATTAAGTATTTCTTTCGTATTTCTTTATACACAACAGCAAAAGGGAATATAAGAAATATAAGAAGGAATATATATATATATATATATATATATTTTCAAGTATTTTATGAGCTAGTATAATTTATTTATTTATTTAACTTGAAGAAGTGAAGAATGGAAAAACTGAAAATTAAAATATTAATTTAAAATTATAATATTATTATTCCTTTTGTATTTATTAAAAAAGATAAAAGGAAAAAAATAAAACCTAAAAACTAAAAATAAAAAAATATATATTTTATTGATTTTAATCTAAAAAAATCAATTACAACATAAAATATTGATTTTACTCGTTTTTTTTTTGTACATTGCAAAATTAAAAATATATTACACGTTTTTATAAAGAAAAAGAAATAAACCTGCAGCAGGCAGTTGATGACGGTGGCATTGTGACGTTTGAAATTTAAAATTGGGTTAATATATTTATTTGGTATTTGAATTTAGTTTTAATATTCAATGTGGTACTTCAGTTTTTTAATATCAATTTAATATTTGAGTTTGACTTTAATATTCAATTTGGTACCCAAATCAAACAACATCGTATGACCCAATGAATGTTTGTCATATGCTCTAATAAAAAAACATAAATACTTAATTGTGATAAAAAAATTAAATTCAAATATCAAAGTAAACACTAAAACTAAACTCAAGTACTAAATTTAATAAAATAAATATATGTTAAAATATATATTCCAACCAACTCAAGTATTAAATCATATATTAACCCTTTAAAATTTCTTTGCTGGTAATTGAGTCTTTCTTTTTTCTCTACCCGTTAATTTCTTCTGTATTGATAGAGTTAGTTTTTTTATTACTTTTTAAAATTATTTATGAAAAGTTGGGTTTAAAATTTAAGTATTTAAAATTATTATGAAAAAATATTTTTAAGAAATAAAATGATCATTTTAAACATAATATTGTAAAATAAAAAATTTAAATTTAAATAATGTTCAAATTCCTTAATATTATAATATTTTAGAAAAAAATATCAAAAATTATTTATTGCAACTCATTATTAATATTTAAATATATGAAATATAATTTTAAATATTTGTAAGTAATTAATATTAATTATTGTAATTTTTAAAAAAGTATTAATTATTGTAAAAATTAATTTAAATATATAATCTTATATTTTAATTAAAATATAAACATTATAAATTTAAATATATAATTTTATATATCTGAAATAAATTTCAATAGAAAAATAATTATATACTTAATATATATTATATAAAATATTATAATATAAATAAGAGTTAAATATGCCTCTTTGTGGGTTTTTTATAAAAAATATTAAAAAAATATTTAATTACAAAAATATGGTGGGAAATAAATTAATTACGAAAATAAAACGTTTGCTTCATGAACTTGGGTGTCGCCTAACACAATAGTAGCGTCAATGAACTGTTTTAAAAAAAATCTGACAGGAAAAAAAAAAAGCAAAAAAATATGAAAAATATTTTTTTAAAATTAATGTAGCCAATGTGTCAGGCAACAGCTGTTAATTAAATAAAAAGAAAATTATTATTCTAGGAATTAAATGTAGAGGAAAGACATTAACATATTAAACACATGAGAAGGCCATTAAAGTATTAAATGTAGGGAAGAAGACTATTGTCTGATGATAAAATTTTAAACTAAAAAAGTTTATCCCATTTTAAGATAAACTTAAATTTATATTTAACTAGGGTAAAGAATATCTCTAGTCTTTTTCAATATACCATGAATTTGCAAACATAAATTTCACATCAAAAATAAGTCTTGAAAAATTAAAACAGCTCAAAGAAATTTTATTTATAAAATAGGTTACAATTTTTGGATAAATCCTTTTTATTATTTTTTTCAGTAGAGATTTGAATTTTTAAGGATCATCTAAATTTAAGCTTGAATGGATGAGGCCGCTATAAAGATCGTCAAGATTGGATCTTGAAACTAAGTTTGGAGATACTAGCTTGAAAATTTGATTTATTATTTGTTCAAAAGCCTTTGAGATCTAATTTTAAGTTAATGAAATCCATTTCAAATGTTGTTGAGACTAAATCTTAAAAAATGGATTTGGATAAAGTTTGATATAAGGATATTTGAGAATTCATCTTGGGTTAATGTAGTTCACTTAGAGACTACTATTTCTTTGTTGTTGATGCAATTGTACTAGAGAAAGCTTTTGGATAAATGATTTTCCTTTTAAGGGCCTATAATTTAATTAAAGATGGAAAATAATGGCATATATATAATAAATTTTGATTGTTACAAAATTTTTATTGTATACTAAAAATATAATTCATATATACATTTATTCTAAAAAAAATTATATATTTATTTATTTATTTAGTAATAATATGTAATTTCATGAACCAAAATCCACAAATAGGTCACCGTACTCTGATCAGCAAACGAGAAACACGTTGGGGGTAGGGCAATCCAAGTGTCAATACAGGAATTTGGTCCCCCCACTCCACTTGCATACATAAGTTCTTCTGCTCTCAATAGACTTTCATAAGAAATCAGTTGCGTTGTTGGCACCACTACTTATATCTAATATTGAATTATTGATCTAAGAAAATTTCTACTGCATGCAAATGGGACTTTCAAAGGTCTCAAATATTGAAGCTTTAGTGAAGGAGATAAAGGAAGAGATGCTACCGGACATCGATCCTTACTCTTTTGTTTCAGCTTCTGCTTATGACACAGCCTGGTTAGCCATGGTTCCTGCCGATTCCGACCAGACATGTCCCATGTTCAAGGAATGCTTGGAGTGGGTGGTGAATAACCAGACAAAAGAGGGGTGCTGGGGAGAGTGTGTGGACGCCATCGACACTCTTTCTGCTACTTTGGCTTGCGTCATTGCAATCCACAAGTGGAGTATTGGAGCTAATAATATAAAACGAGGTATTCTCTCTACTACGTATACCTAAATATAACTAACTAAATGGTTATTTGGACTTGTACTGTTAATTGATTAATTTAAGTCATAATTCTGATGAACTTTCAGGATTGGACTTTGTTCAAGAAAATGCTGAGAAGATTCTTAGGAAAACTGAGGACCATTTTCCTCGTTGGTTTACCATAGTCTTCCCAGGAATGATTGAACTTGCAATTAAAGTTGGGATCCAACTTGCCTTCCCTTCCCAATTAAACGCCTTCTTGTTAGACATTTTCCACAAACGACAACTCCTCCTTGATACGTAATTGCTCTCAATGATTCATTAGGTTTTTTATTTTATTTTTATGTGTTGAGATCGAACCTTAAGCTATATGGTTATTTAACGTGATACTCATTGTTGTAGCGAGGAACTTATCGGCAATCAGTATTATCCTCCATTGCTATCGTATCTTGAAGCTCTTCCTCCGTCATATGACGTTAGTGAACGAGACATAACCATGAACTTGAATGGTGATGGTTCATTGTTCCAGTCTCCTGCTGCCACAGCAAGTGCTTTCATGGCTACGGGAAATGAACAGTCTCTATCCTATCTGCAAACGGTAGTCGGAAGATGTGCTAATGGAGGTAAGCCAAATTAAACTTTTGTCTCGCATGTAGGCCAAGAGTAATCCGTCTTTTTTGCTAGTTCCGCGATTTAACAGATTATAATCTACAAAAACTGATCGGATAGAATTAGAATTCAAAAATTGATATAACCAACATGATATTAGATTGGTCCATTCTGGCCAGTTAGCCAACTTTAATTATTGAACTTATATAATATATTTATTTTATTTTATAATATAAATATATTTATGTAGTAATGTAGACATTGCATTTCATTTTCCTTCTAAAATTATAGTTTTGACTTTCTTTGTGTAGTTCCACCAACTTTTCCCATGGATGAAGAGCTGATAAGGCTTTGTTTGGTGAATCAACTACAGAGGTTGGGGCTAGCTGACCATTTTACACATGAAATTGAAGAAATATTGTTCCAGATTTACCGGTACTTGAGAAAATACATACCGAGTAACATTAATATTCTTCCCATAAAACTCTAAACTTTATTTTGACGTCAAATCTAATACCAAAACTGTCAGGAATTACAAAACTCTAGAGTGGTTGGATAAAGCAAGCAATAATATTGCAGATGTGGGAATCCAGTTACACAAAGATTCTTTAGCATTTCGACTAGTCCGCATGCATGGTTATAGCATATCGCCTCGTACGAGTCAACTAAACCTTCATCTCATGAATTTCTTTTAAATCCGTGCAACCTATATGAGTACATATCTATGTGTTGCATACGCAGGTCATTTCTGTTGGTTCTTAAATAATCAAGAAGTTAGAGCTCATATTGAAGAAAATCAGGAATACTTCACAATCAGCATGCTGAATGTTTATAGAGCCACGGATCTTATGTTTCCAGGAGAGAATGAAGTTGAGGAGGCGAGATCATTTTCTAGGAAAGTGTTGGAGAAAATTACACTGAAAGATAGTAGCTTAGCATCTACCGGCCTGAACAAAATGGTAATCAAATCTGTAGAACAAAGAAGCGCCTTTACAATTTTGTTTTCACCTCTCTTTTCCAACAAAAAAAAGTTGGGGTTTGTCAAACTGTCATTCCACTACCTTAATTTTGGTTTCTTTTTTTGTTTGTTATTTCAAAGAGGGTTCGCAAAATAAAATGATAACCCTCATTTTTTAAAAATTTTTTTACATAAAAGAGGCTAACACTTCAATTTTTTTTATAAAATAATTACACATCATTATTAGGATTTTTTTCCCCAAAAAAACATAATTAATAGGAGTTTAAAACATCGTTTTTCTAGAGTTTTACTGGGGGCAAATGGTTTAGTGTGGTTTTGGGGAAAGGGTTAATATTTATTTGTAACCAATGGAAAAGTATGGAAAAGTATTCAGAGTTAAATTGAAAAATTTTGTAAATATTGAGGGTTAAGTTTATTAATTTTTTAAAAAATTCGAACTAAAATAAAAAAATTTGTAAATATTCAGGGTTAAATTTGTTGAATTTTTTATATTTAAAATCAAATTGATAAAATGTGTAAATATTAGAGGGGAGACTGACTAAAATATTTAATTTCGAAAAGTTTAATAACTAAATAAAAAAATTAATATTTTGGTCACTAAAATAGAACAAAAGGTATAATGGAATAACATTTTTATAGTTTACCCTAAAATTTAATTAAAAACAACAATTAATGATTAAAAATATCCTATGCATTTCAAAAGGAATCACAACCTATATATATATATATAGGGAGAAGGCAGGGGGACTGACATGGGCCCCGGCCTCCTAAAATGTAAAATTGTTATAATTTTAATTAGTAAAAGTAAAATTACACTTTGGTCTCTCTTAAAATTATAAAAATTCAATTTAATCCTTTACAAATTATAAAGATATAAACTATAAAAAATTAAAATTTTATCCGCCCCTAAAAAATTGTTCTGGTTTCGCCCCTGTATATATATATGGAAAATGTTTGGTACACCGTCAGTGGAGATTTTAGGCTCTAATAGAAAAATTAGGAAGTTGATAAGTGTCCTACAGGAGTATAATAAAATATTAAAAAGGTAAATATGTAAAAAGAAAAAAAAAAGAAACATATGACATTTCTTAAATATTATTTGTGACATAAAAAAATACATTATCAGTGTATCAAATATAAATTTATATATACTTAAAAATGATTTTCTTTATCAATAAAATGTGTGATAGGTGGAGCATGAACTGAAATTTCCATGGATCGCTCGATTAGATCATTTGGACCATAGAGCATGGATTGAAGACATCAATAATACCAATGTGTTGTGGGTAGGCAAGACCTCCTTCCACAGGTATATAATATAAATTACTAAAATGTTTGAAAATTTTAGAAGAAAATGAATCTTAATTAAACATATGGTTGCTTGACAAGACACGTCGGATTAGGTTTAAATATGGTATTGATATATTTTATATTTATTTAAATCTAATTCGATCTGAAATATGAGCTTAAATTTTTATTCAAAATCATTCATATTTATAAATAGTTAATCCAAACTAAATTTAAGTCCACCCATTTATTTATTGAATTTTAAAAAAAATATATTTATATTACTTTTATTTTAATATCTAATAATTTTATATAATTTTCACTGATTAAAATTTTATATATTGGCATTAATATTTACATTATAGTATTATATATTACTATATATTTAAATTTTAAGTGTTATAAATTACACTATATATAAATAGCATAATATATTATATGGATAAATCTCAAAATTGTACATAAACTTTGATTTAAAGTGCAATTGTATACATGAACTTTAATTTGGTGCAATTATACACGTGAAACTCTAATTGTAGTTCAAATGTATACTTAAAACTTTAATTTTGATTTAATCGTACACATTTAAAGAAATAAATACATCAATTTATTTTTATATTGAATAAATATATCAATAATTGTGTTAGTAATTTACAAGAATTGGATAAAAAAATTCATGTATAAAATTATACAAAATCAAAGTTTGTGTATACAATTGCATATTAGATCATAATTCATATATAATTTTAGGATTTATCCCTATATTATATTATAAACATCAAAACGGATCAAGTTAGGCTGTTTGAGTCCGATCTCATTTCATATTTTAAACAGGACTAACTTTTTTCTACCTAAACTCATTTTTTAGACTAATATTTTACCCATACTTCTAAATTAGTTTTGAAGGTCCATAACTGTGTCTTATTAAACATCAAAAACCTTTTGGAAGCAGATTGTCAACCCTGTTAAATGAGAAGCTATTGCAACTCGCTGTGGCGGATTACGAGTTCCGACAGTCGATATACAGGAAGGAGTTGGAGGAAGTGATAAGGTGCATGTTCTTTCATTATTATTATATGAAATACGAGATTTAGTAATTAAATAACTCAGTATAAGTTTATGTATAGGTGGTCCAAGAACAAGGGAATGAGCGACATGGGATTTGGTCGAGATAAAACTACATATTGTTACTTTGCCATTGCTTCCAGCATTCCACTGCCATATGACTCTGAAGTGAGGATGATAATTACAAAAAGTGCAGTTGTGATAACAGTTGCCGACGATTTTTATGATACAGAAGCTTCTTTCGATGAACTGATCACCCTCACTCAAGCTATTGCAAGGTAATTTTTAACCGCGCAACTAATACCCTAACTTCGATACACTTACAGCAATTGAAATTGTTCTGTAGATGGGATGCTGAGGGATTGAGTGGTCACAGTAAGACTATCTTTAATGCCTTGGATGATCTCGTCAGTGAACTTGTAGCTAAAGTTCGGCATCAGCACGGAATTGATATAACATATTTTCTTCAGCAGATAGTAAGTTTTACAACAAAACTGTGGTTCGCTAACATTTCCCCCTATAAACTTAATTGATGAACTCTTTTCTTTTTTTACTAGTGGTATGAAACGTTTAATTCATGGTTTGTGGAGGCGGAGGCAAAGTGGAGCATGGGTGGATTTGTTCCGTCAATTGAAGAATACCTTGGAAATGGAGCGGTGTCCATTGCTCTACACACCATTGTTCTTCCAGCTTCCTATCTGTTGAATCCAAGCTTAGCAGACTACAAAATCAGGGCAGGGGAATACCAGACTGTTACCAAATTGGCAATGCTTATACCTCGTTTACTCAACGATATACAGAGCTATCAGGTGAGAATTATTGAATCTTTTACAGGGCTAGAACATTCATTTCTCTCTTTATATTTAAAAGAGATTGTTGCTAATAATTTCTCGTGAGATGACAGAAAGAAGAACAAGAGGGGAAACTGAACTACGTTTTACTGTATATGAAAGAAAACCCTGGAACAGACATCCAAGATTCGACGGCCTATGTTCGAGAAATAATCTACAAAAATTGGGGAGAGTTTCTCCAACATGTTCTCATGGATGGATTGGCAGAAGAACTGCCAAAATCCTGCAAGTTTCTTCATTTATCATGCGTCAAGGTGTTTCAAATGTTCTTCCATTCCAGCAATAGATATGATTCCAACACAGATATGCTTCAAGACATTCAAAAGGCAATCTATATCCCTCTAAATATCAGATCAAACTAGAAGCCATTGATGTCTGATCATCAGCAAGATTGATCCAAAAGGCAATGTATAAATAAGGCCGGAGATATATTAGGTGACTTAATTTACTCAAATTCGCAACTTCTAAAAATTTATAATTATATGGATGCTTTCTGAAATAATTATACTCCTTTAGAATTACAGATTTCAAATTTCGTATTAGTGATTTATTTAGTCACATTTATATTTTTCTATCAATTTAATTCTCAATTTTTTTTCACCCATCATATTTTATTTTATTTTAATCACAACACATTGTACTTTCACATTAACTCCTATAGATGGATTGGAAAGTTTTCATCACCACGCCCAACAATGATTGTTTCCTTAAAAAGTTTTAGTTGATTGGTGATTATGAAATTGGACCCATGACTAAAATAATCATTCATTTTCAATGTATCAGCACCATAACTGTAACACCCCTAATCTGTATCCGTTGCCGGAAAAGAGTTACGAAGTATTACCAGTATTTTAAGAACAAGTAAACAGATATTTGTCATCATATAGTATTCGAATCATAATTCAATCATTAAGTCTCTTATATGAGCCTTCGAGGCTCAAAATACATATTAAAAATAAATCGGGACTAAACCGGAAAATCAGAGAATTTTTCCGAAAATATCAAAAATTTTAAAGGAGTAGGGGACACACGTCTATGTGCTAGGCCGTGTGTCACACACAGCTGAGACACACGCCCGTGCCTCTGCCCGTGTGGACGAAAATAGGCCATTTCAATACCACATTTCTCACCCATTTATATATCAACCTAAACACAATATTTTAACTGATCAATATACCACAACAAAGTAGTCAAAACTAGCTAAAGACATGAATTATATACAATATATCATCACATTTACTCTAAATACTCAAACTTACCTATTTAGTCCATTTAACAAATTTTACTAAAGTTCACTACTAATTAAATACCTATAAGCATATATCATTCATAACCACATCACAATTTACTTCATTTTCAAACCAATATATATATATATCTAGGTTGATTATGTACACAAAACATCAATCATAACATCTGTACAAGCCAACTTTAATATAATCCACATCAATCCCTATACATGCCATATAAACCATGTTGAACGCTTCAAAAACTACCGGAATAAATTGGATAGTGTGACTTGATGTGCTGATCTAATCTTCCTACATCTCGAAAATCTACAAAGACATTAAACAATACAAGTAAGCTTAATGGAACTTAGTAAGTTCGATGGGTTAAATATAAATCTTACCGAACCTATTATAACACATCAATTAAATAAATTCATTCAATGTAAACTCCCTACCAATCATAACTTCAATCGATGAATACTCTTATTTCATATCAATACCAATAACAAACAATATGTTTTTTTTTTAAATTTCAATTATATATTTACTTACCAAATCTTCCCAAATCGGAGAAAGGCTTACGGATAAGAGTACATCTTTTTCAGAAGTCCGAAGGCTGAACAGAAGCTCATGAGAGCCAAACAGAAACCCATAAGGGTTGAACGAAAGCTCGTAAGAACTGAACAGAAACCCATAAGGGTTAAACAGAAGCTCAAAAGTGCTAAACGAAAACTCATATGAGTTAAACAGAAACTCATGATAGCTAAACAGAAAGTAAACACGAAAGTTTGCAATAAATGCTGAACATCAGTTTACTTGGGTAATTTGCTCTCATTTTCCTCTAATGCCGTCAATTCGACAAATGCCGAATGTACTCAAATCCCGCGTTCCATTTAATCCGAATATTCAATTCAAATTTATAACTTTAACAATATTTCATTCAACAATATAATGAATATATAATATCATTCATATATTCAATATAAATATTAAATTTTAACCATACAAACTTACCTGGCTTAGATTGTAATATTTGCAAAAGTTCAGGGACTATTCTCTAATTTTCTTTTTTCACGAGTATCTACGGAATCTTGATCTAAAATATCAAATTACTCATTCATTAGTATATTTCAGTCCAAAATTCATTTCACAATTAATACCCTTCAAATTTTCAAATTTACACAATTACCCCAAACTTTTACAACTTTTACAATTTAGTCCTTTAACTAGTTAATCTAACAAATGAACTAATTTTTCTCAATTGATAATTTATCTAAATATTCTAGACTATCATACAGCCCTTGATAAAACAAAAATTTAATACCAAACCCTAATACTTAACTTTTCACATTTTGGTCCTAAAATCAATATTTAACAAAATCACTTTATAAAATCATCATATAGCAAAATTAAAGCTCTAAATCTATGTTCACTCATCTAACAAATCTTATATTTATCAATGATAACTTCCAAAATTTCCAATAAAATCAAAAACTAAGATAATATTTAGTTGGACCTAATTGTAAAAGTCTCAAAAATATAAAACTTACAAGAAAAGGGCAAGAATTAGACTCACATGCAGAAAAACATGTAAAACCAGCTTAAAATCTCTCTCCCATGGCTGTTTTTCCGAAATTATGAAGAAGAATAGCCTAGAAAACCTTAGAATTCAATTTGTTTAAGTTTAATTTCAACTAAATTATCATTTTGCCATTAAATTACATTATTTTATTATTTTTCTTTTCTTATGCCGCCTCATCCAACTCATTTAGGCTTATTTACTTTTTAAGTTCTCCCTTATTTACCATTTAAGCCATTTAATCACTATTTCTTATAATTCACAAGTTTTGCACATTTTTCAATTCAGTCCTTTTTAATTAATTAACTATAAAAACATTAAAATTTTCTAACGAAACTTTAATACTACCTAAATGACACTCTATAATATTTATAAAAATATTTACGGCTCAATTTTATAGAATCGAGGTCTCGATGCCTCATTTTCTAAAACCACTTATGTAACATCCTGAAATTGGGCTTAGTAGAATTGGGCCTATTGGACCTTGACCGTAGAAGCGTTTTAAAAATTTTTGAGAATATGAGAACGACATTATTGCAAATTGGACTTATTAGGTAAGTGATTTTGGAAGGTTACGGGGTTTCTATGAAGTCTCGGGTTCAAGTTAGGCCATAGGAAGAATTTTCATTTTAGGGCTCATTAGTGGAGAGGGCTACTGATAGTAGGACTTAAGTAAAATTGTATGTGTTTAAGATACACAAGTAGAGTGTATGGTGTGGTGGTTGTGGCGTCATTGGCAGAATAGGAGGGAAGAGGTTCAAATCCCAGATGCAACATAAGCGAGTTTTATTTTTGTGTTCATAGTAGAGAAGAGGTGGAATTGGACTAGGTGGATTGGGTGATAGAGAAGAAATTGGGGAGCAAATGGTTTTCAAAGTGGATGGGCGGCATGGGAATAAATAATATGGCCACCTCTTTTAATTAATTTGATTGAGCTCAAAACAATTTTTAAAATTGTACTAAACTAATGTACCAAATTTATTAAGAGTAGGTGCTTATGGACGGCAAGACTTTGAGAGCAAGGAATAAATAATTGAAAGACAAGCAATGATGGGCAAAATGCATGGACAACAATTGAGATATAACAAAAGCATGATAAAAGGCACAAACATTTAAAATATCCATGTGCATATGGGAACATTATGGAATGTGGTGCTTAGTAGAACATTTGTTTTTTTTTTTACGGCATGGAAGCTTGATATATGGGGATATTCGGCCACAACAACCCATGATGGGCTGTTGACTTTGATATTTTAAGGGGGAGACATTCTATCATGGAAATTAAAGAATGATTAAATTATTTTGCTTATGGGATAATGGAGACAAAGTTGGGTATTGATGCATGAATAACTACACATAGAACGGCAGGGAGGAATGATAATGGGCTGATTATTTTAAGGAGGACATTCAGCCACATTCTTGAGCTCTTCAAGGATAACAAATAAAGAATGTTTTATTGTTTGTCCCTAGCTCTACCATGAATAATAAAGTATTAAAGGGGCTGCTATTGCCAAATTTTGCTGCATGTTTTGTGGGAATTAGCATGCATGGACGGTCATCAATGTGCTACTCTCCCCCATACGCACATCATGGATAGCAAGGAGGATATTATGGTTGCTATTTCACTCTTCCATGCATCATCAAGGCACCTTGGACGTTTCCACTAAAGCCCCAAAATCAGCCTTAAAGGAAGGAAGATGCTCAAGGAAATTTCGAAAATTTCATGTTCACTCAGCTTAAGTGAGAACTTTAATTAAAAAGCTAGACTTAAAGGCATTTTCGGGTTATTTTCTCTCAACTTGTGTTGCCAAATTTCTTGTGATATTTATTTCTATTCTCAACCCTTTCTTCAGTCTTCTTTCCTTCAACCCATAACCGAAACATC
Organism: Gossypium australe; assembly: GCA_005393395.2. NCBI lineage: Eukaryota > Viridiplantae > Streptophyta > Magnoliopsida > Malvales > Malvaceae > Gossypium > Gossypium australe. The sequence continues at coordinate 23,129,757 of CM016626.1, forward strand.
AATTTCATCTCATAGTCAAAACTTGGTTCTTGTGGTTGCCGAAGCTTCTTTACCTTCTCGGGTTTTCAGCGGTTGCAAGGTCGCTGCTACTTCCGTCCTCTTGGTTCTCTTGGTGTGGACCGAATCGGTAAAGTGTTAGCATACACTCTTGTCATCTTTCTAGCCTTTGGCTTTCGGAAGAGGGTTGGTAAGTAGAGTCTCGAAGTACTTTACTAGAGGGCCAATCGAACACCTATCCCTCGTGATAAGAGACTCGGATTGTTGGTAAGTGATATAGATTGTTAATCAATCGCAACACTTGGTTGAAGTTGTAAATTGGGCTTTGGACTAATTGTTGATTGATTGTACCTTTAGGTGCCGCAGAGAGTATCGTATTACGGATTCCGAATAAGGTGTGTAATCTCATACCCTTCCATATACATATCTGAAATGGTGTGTAATCTCACACTTCTCTGAATGTTTGTATGAAATATGCTGTTAATCGGTGGAAATACGGAAGAAAACTAAAAACCGGCATCCGTAATCACTCGGGTGTGCGTATGATCGTAGTGGTAATCGTATTTTGAAATAAAACAGTTCCGGTTAGAAGCAGTGATGTGTTTTTTAAAAATCACTAAAAATAGGAGAAAAGGAATTAGAAAGTGAATAAGATATCAAATTAAAGCTTACTGTGTCTATTTTAATATGAAAGAAACGGAGAAGGAAAAGAGCTTTTATATTCTGAGATATCTTGATTTTAGTGAGACTGGTTCTGATTAACTTCGGGGTTCACTGATCTATTTTGGAAAAATCATATAAAATTGTAAAAAATGAATTATGGGTTATAATTTATATGTATGGATTTCTTAGTGATCCTATTTTCAAGAGAAACAAGTTGGAATAGTATATGAAAACCGTACAGTGAGATATTTGAAATTAAGGTAAGAGAGGTCAGAATCATTGGACAGTGAAACAAGGGAAATGTTAAGGAATAAACTATACTAAATGGCTAGGTCAAAAATTCTGGAAAAATTATAGTAAGAAGATATATGAGTCTAGTTTCAAGGAAATTTTACGGATCTAAATTTCGAGTTTCCTAACCCGAGTTATAATCAATTTAGTTAGTATGACGCAGATGGATTGTTTTAAATTTTTATGCCCAAATTAGTAGTTAAGTCCAGAATTGCGAAATTACTCCGTTTGGGCCTAAAATGGATTTTTGACGCAGTGGATGATGGTAAGGTGATTATACATTGAGTTCTTGTAACTCATCCCCCCTTTCTCTTAACCCTTGTAGGTAATGCTCCGTAGTGAGGACTTGGGCCCATGGATGACTCGGTGGAGGCTATACTTCCGAAATGGTGTTATCAAATTTTAAATTTCTATTTCCGTTTATTATTTTGCTATTTTGGTTTAAATTGTAATAAGGCCTCTGGAGTATTTTATTATTTGCTTCATGGTTGGTTTACTTATTGTTTTGCTTAAATTGTTTTAAACGTGAATTTTTCTAAATACTTAAATAAAGGTTTTCCAAAATCGATTGACAAATGGATTTCATAATAAACTTTATAAATATTTTAACAAGGAAGTTATCTCTCGAATTATCAAACGATATTTTCAAAAGTCACAGATTTAAAGTTCAATTCCTTGATTTGTGATTCATCAATCTTTCAAAAATACTTGTATTTTATCAATGTTTCCGCAATGTTTCAAGATGCTTTTGCAACTCTTTATCAAACGTCACATTTTCGTAAATTGTTATTTTAAATATGCTTTTGCAACCGAAAAGGTTTATTAAAGATAATTATGTTTTCACATAAACACAACTGTTTAAGTGTTTTGGGTTTTCAAACAAGTTTTTAACAATTGCAAAGATGGTTTTTTGAAAAACACCTCCATGTGGCACGCCAGATTCGGGCCTAACTTTCTAGGCCGGGTTTGGGGTGTTACAACTTAACCTAATTGTTTTTGTTAAATACAAATCACTAACTCAAAAATATTTCTAAAACCACATTTGACTCGTAAATACTAAATAATAAAATTTACGAACTTACTTATCAAAGTTACTGGCCTCGAATCACTGTTTTCAACACCATTGAAAATCGGGTTGTTACAATAACAAACTCCTTCCTCTTATACTCATGTAGTTCTCTTAAAAATAGATTGATTCCAAGCTTCTAATGGTACTTGTTAGGATCGACTCGATTAAGAAACAAGTAAAAAGAAAAGCGGAATAAATTGAGAAATTGAACACACAAATTTAACGTGGAAAAACCCCTCCAAAGAGGATAAAAAATCACAGGCAAAGATAATTTTACTATAATGGCAAAAGAACGAAGAATACAAAAGATAGAGATAAAAACTAAACCCCGATAACCCGAAAATAAAGAACCCTCAAAACGTAAACACAAAATTCTCTAAATATGTTATGAGTTCTAATATCTAATGAGTGTATTTTCTAAGGTTGTAAAAGAGTCTATTTATAGGCTAAATTCATATGTCAAATAATAATAAAATAATCTAAACTAATCAGTGTTTGATTGAAACAAATAAACAGAGTTTAACTAGAAGATTATTTCTCAATGTAACTAAAATAGGAGTCATACTTAACAATACCCCAACTACCATAAGCCAAGTTGCTCTTCTTGACATGAAAAATAAACTTGGCCATGGTTCCACCTTATCAAACCATTCCATTAACCGTGCATGGTTAAAAAAGAATGAGGTACTAATTACCTAAGGTTCGTTTGACTTCCATATATAGAACACCACTAATTTTGAAATCCTCATTTAACATGGCAGCCCTTACAACCTTTTATAGCGGTAAAAATAAAATAAAATTTGATAGGTGATAAAGTTTAAAGATTAAATTGATAGAATTTTTAAATATAAAGGATTAAATTTGTTGAATTATTTAGAATTAAAACTAAATTGATAGAATGTAAAAGTATTAAGGATTAAATATGTTATTATATTAATTAAAACATCATTAATGTTAACAATTTAATTGAGGGTGACCAAAATAGTATAAAATAATAACATTAGTGATTAAATTAAAATCATTCATAATTGGGCGACTAATTGTATAATTTATCCAAATATATAATATGGGTAGTATTTAAAGGGAAAAATTAGTGAAAAATGCTGCTTTTTAAAAAAAATTAGTGATTTAGGTCGTCTTTTACATTATTAAAAGAAATAGGTCAATTTTGAGAATCAAAAGCTGACATGACATAAAGTGTGACCTGTGAAAAGCTTTCTTTAGACAACGCTTTAAATCAAACGTGTTTTCTTTTAACAACTTAGCTTTTTTTGTTTGTATGTTAAATGTTTGCATTTTCTACCCTTGGGTCCTGACTTTGAATCCCCTCTAATTGTAATAAAAGACAAATTAGTGGTTAATCGGATAGGATCTGTCTAATTGTAACACCCTCAAATATTTTTCTTGCTCAACCATGTTGAAATAGCACAAAAGGTTTTCCGTCACACAACTACTTCAATCATGAGAAAGAGAGAGGGGAAAGCTTTAAAGGCTATAGTAGTCAGTGTCGTGATGATGAACTTTCTCCATTTTCCAATAAAATGAACCACACTTTTGCGTGCATGCATGTATGTATGTATGTATGTATGTATGTATGTATGTATGTATGTATGTATGTATGTATATGTGTAAATGAAAGAGTGTGTGATACTTGATACTTATGGGTTGGATTTTCGTTTTTAAAACCTCACTGTCTAATAATTGAAGGCTAGAACCTTTTTCTTCAAATGAGATTCCTCTTCTCACTCTAGTTTCTGGGGTTTTTTATCAAAATAGGGTAGAAAAAAAAAAGAACCAAAATGGGATGTGATCCCAATTAATTACGAAAATGGGGTGGCCAGGGTGGTCACGCCACTCCCATAGGCGGCACCACCCTGGTGTCAGCCCCTCCTGCAGCAAACAGTCAGATCCTCCTGCAGCAAAACAGTTACAAACAGTTATAAACAGTTACAGACAGTTAACTAAACAGTTGCAAACAAAAAAAAGCAGAACAATGGTCTGTAATAGGCGGCACCATATGGACAATGTAGTGCCAGAGGCGGCACCACTCCAGGTCAATGGCTTGGCAGAGGCGACACCAAGCCAGGTCAATGGCTTGCCAGAGGCGGCACCAGCCCACGTTAAATAGCTCCCTCGTCCTGGAAAGGTTCTTGCTGCAGAAGAAGAAGAAGAAGGAGGAGGTGGAAGAAGGAAGAAGGAAGAAATAGTTTACTACAACATTGCATGTTCCTGGAAAGGTTCTTGCTGCAGAAGAAGAAAAAGAAGGAGGAGGTGGAAGAAGGAAGAAGGAAGAAGTAGTTTACTACAACATTGCATGTTCCTGGAAAGGTTCTTGCTGCAGAAGAAGAAAGAAGAAGAAGCCGCCTCTGCCATTTGCAATTTTCACTTTCCACTATTTGCATGCTGTTTGCTGCAGGTTTTGCTACTGTTTGCTGCAGGGGGTGCTGACACCAGGGTGGTGCCGCCTATGGGAGTGGCGTGACCACCCTGGCCACCCCATTCCCGTAATTAATTGGGATCACATCCCATTTCGGTTCTTTTTTTTTCTACCCTATTTTGATAAAAAACCCCTAGTTTCTGCCTTTCTGTTTTTTTTTTTGTTACTGATACCAAATTGATTATCTATCAGACCCTTTCCCCCCCTCAAATTTAGGTGATCTGCTTGGAAAAGTATCAATGATGAGGAAGCCATGACCTCACTTTTATAAAGGCTTTAAAAAATACTACCCTCCTTTCTTTGCGTAATATATTCAATCCTCAATTCCATTTCTCTTTTTCTTTTCATTTTTAAAAACAATAATATTTTATTTTTAAATTTATTAGATTAATTATTCAATTTAATGTATATAATAATTAATTCTATTATAACTTCTTACTTATAGATTTAAGAAAAATCGGGAATTAAGTCCTACAACCTCCAACCTGGATTGTAAGTGTTACTATATGGATTATTCTGAGGTATAGAATTATTACCCATATAGTTCATCTGTTCGCTTTCTAAGACAGGGTTGTAGGATGAATATTTTGTATTACCCATTCCTCCTCCATTCGTATCGCACTGCATCACTGGATGTACCTGCGAAGAACCATACAAACCATCAATCTTTTTACTTAAAAGTTCTACCTGGTTCGATAGCATGGTCACTGCGTCGAGGTTGAAAACACCGAATGCCTTCGTTGGCTTCATCATCATAACTTGCCACTGATAGTTATTCAGTGACATCTCTTCAATGAATTCGTAGGCAGCCTCAGGTGTTTTGTTGTTCAGTGTAACACCGGCGGCTGCATCAATCAACTGCCTAGTTGAGGGGTTTACACCATTGTAAAAGGTTTGAACCTGTAGCCATAGAGGTAACCCATGGTAGGGGCACCTTCTCAGTAGATCCTTGTATCTCTCCCATGTATCGTAAAGTGTTTCTAAATCCATCTGCACAAAAGAAGAAATATCATTCCTCAACTTAGCCGTTTTAGCCGGCGGAAAATATTTAAGTAAAATTTTTTTGGTCATTTGTTCCCATGTAGTGATTGATCCTCGTGGTAACGAGTTCAACCACTGTTTGGCTTTATTCCTCAACAAGAAGGGAAACAGCCGAAAGCGAATAGCATCATCAGAAACGTCATTAATCTTGAAAGTGTCGCAGAATTCCAGAAAATTTGCCAAGTGATTGTTTGGATCCTCATCCTGCAAACCATCAAACTGAACAAACTGCTGAATCATCTGAATAGTGTTAGGTTTCAGTTCAAAATTATTTGCAGCAATAGCAGGTCTAACAATACTTGATTCATTTCCTGTTAAATTAGGTTTAGCATAATCATACATAGTACAAGGAGCATGATTTTGATTCACCGGATTTGCGGCAACCACAGGAGGTAGCGGATTATTATCAGCCATCTCTTCGATAGTATTGGTTTCGTCTTCTTGCTCTTCTTCTATGTATTGTAGACTTCGCCTTATTTCTCTTCGATTTTTGCGAGATGTACTTTCAATCTCACTGTCAAAAAGTAATGGTCCTAACGGGTTCCTTTTAGTCATAAACTAAAAATTCCTGCCACAAGCAAAGAAAAGAAAAAGTTAGTAAACTAAAAATAAATAAAAATAAGAATGGCTAAAGTAATAAAAAATTAGTGTTCCTAATATCTCAGTCCCCGGCAACGGGGCCAAAAACTTGATGTGTCTAAAACTAACTATGACCACAATAAAGGCAAGCGCACCTATCGTTCAATAGTATAGTTATGGTAAGACCGGTAATATCGTATCCACAAGGACCAAGAGTACTGGTAATTACTATCCTTCTATTATTTAGCCTAAGAATTGAAGTGTTTCTTTGTAAACTAAAACTTAATTATAAACACAACAAAGAAAGAATTAAGAAAACACTTTTAGACAACTTATATGATAAAGACAATACCTAAGAAAGAATCCACCTAGACTTCACTTATTACTTTTGATTCATACGATTTATTCACTTGACTTAATCCGTAGAAATCCCTGATTTATGTTAATATCTCTTTCAAGACTAAAAATAACTGAATCTAGGTTGATTAATTGAAATCTCTTTCTAATTAAAACTCCTATTGTCGCATTAACTCAATCTATGGATTCGCTTATTAGATTTGACTCTAATCCGGTAGATTTTTGTCGCCCTATTTCTAGGGTTGCAATCAACTCTACTTAATTGTGTTGATCTACTCTTAAACAGGGACTTTTGCGCCACTGAATAAGCACATTCAACTTGAATCAATAACTTGAATTATCAAAACAAGAATAAGAACTCACAGTTAAGAATAAGAACAAGTATTTATCTTATAAATCAAGTAGTAATAAGATCTGTCTTAGGTTTCATCCCCTCATGTATTTGAGAGGTTTAGTTCATACTGATAGAGGGAAACATCTTAAAACAAGGAAAACAACAAAACATAAGAAAACCCAAAAACTTTTAAAGAACTTGATGGAAGATCTTCAGTCTTGATGAAGATCCTTCTTCCGAGCTGCTCCCGATGGCTGTTTTCGAGTATTTTCTGCCTTCTACTCAGCGTCCTCTTTTAGGTTGCCCCCTAGGGTGTTTATATAGGCTTTGGAACACCTTTTCCGAATAGGATTAAACCTGGGTTAGGCAGGGACACGCCTGTGTGACACGCCCGTGCGCAAGAGCTTAGGCTGTGCTCGACTCTGTTCGCCATACATGGCCGTGTGATCTGCCCGTGGACGATAGTCCAGGCCGTGTGATTTCTGATGTAGGCCCATTTTGTCCCTTTTTGGCCCGTTTCTCGATCTTTTTGACTCCCTAAGCTCTCCTGAGTATAAAACATGAAATTAAGGGATTAGGAGCATCGAATTCATCAAATCTAATGAAAATTCATCCAAAAGTAAGCCAAGCATGGGGTTAAAATATGTGTAAATTATGGTTTATCAAATTTTCATATAAACAAATAAGGAGAGGGATTCATTTACACCAATGTAAAACAAAAATGATTTTACACCCTTCCATAACTTTTTAAATAATTATTTATTTATAATGTTATTATATTGTTCATATTTTTTTAATTTTTAAAGAATTTTTAAGTTTCTCATGATGATGACATTGTTATGACATTAGCTAATGTCATATGGCAATTTGTGATCAAGTGAATATCTCAAGTGGCTCTTTTTAACACCCAAAGGATTAAATTGAGAACATTAGATAACGATAAAAACTGAAGTAAGCCGAAAAAAACCTTTAAAGATGAAAGTGAAAAAAAATATATTTTAAAGATTAAATGTGCATTAAACCAAAAAAAAAAACCTTATAATTTTGGGGTTGAAAATAAATAAAGCTACCTTTTAAACCTAGATTATTAGGTAAGTTTCAAAGCTATTATATATTTAAATTACTTAAAATATTTTTAATAAAATAAAATCATATAAATTAATCGTGGAATTTATAATAAAAATTATGTATATAAATAATTATTTGGTACATTAATAGAGTTAGTAATTACATAATATATTGATCATATAATAAAAAATTTTGATTAAAAAATAATTATAAAAAATACAGCATGGCTAATGAGTACTAATTTCTTCCCAATTTAACGATTAATATGATTATTTTATAAATATAGCATTCAATAAATGTGGAATAATCTCAACATATGTGATTTCTTTTACCATTTTTGCACACACCTGTAACGCCCCAAAAATCCTTTATAATTATTCTCGTATGTTTGTGACACAAATATTTATCTGCTTCAGTGGTTAAGTGTTCTAGGAGTGTCTAAAAATTCTTGGGTTCAAGTCTTAGCTTGGGCAAATTTATTTTTTAATTGAGTAAACCCCTATCTTTAGCCAGTAGACTTATAATTATATGTTGATAAAACACGTCAGAATGGGCCTGCTATTCTAGTGGATAAGTAGAGTGTTGGTGTGTTGGAGGTCCTGTGTTTGAGTATTGGTGTGGGCATTATTTTTGCTATTGTGGACGGCTAGAGTTTGTATTTCATTAAAAGTCTGAGTAGTGGGAAGGTTGGAGAGTTTGTAGGAGAAGATTTGGGGATTTTGAAGTTATCCCATATTTGGTTGGCTGAAAATTTCGACACTTTTCCTTTCACTCCCACAATTCTTTCGGTTTTGGCAATTTTCTCTCTTTTCATCTTGTTTGATTTTCTGTCGATTTTCACCCTTTTTTCTTTGGCTGTCGACTTTATCTTTTGATTTTTCTTTTCTTTCCCCATCCTTCCTTGTAGCTGAAACATAACTCTTCTCGTCGCTCTCTTTTTGTTCTTTGTCCAATCGATTTTTGGTGCGCAACGATTGTTTCCTTACTCTCACTGCCGAAGTGGTTGCTTCACTAAACACCTCCCTTTTTGCTGCCGATTTCGCTACCTACAATCCCTATTTTTAGTTTCTTTCTTCTTTTTTATTTTTTTGGTTAAGTTGTCGATTATTGCTAGGGGTGCAGTTGTTCTATCTTTTGTCTTTGTCGAATCGTTGTTCTTTTGGCCTTCTTTTTGGTTGTAGGCCGATAATTTCTTTCCCCTATACATGGATTTGCATTTTGTAACAGCCCGATTTTGACCCTAATCGGAATAGTGGTTTCGAGACCACGAATCCGAGTCGAAAAATATTTTAAAATTATTTTCTGTGTTTATTATGTGTGAATTTGCTTGTGTGAAATTTTTATGTTTTAATTTCGTCGTTTGAATGTCCGATTAAATAAAAGGGCTTAATCGCGTAAAATGAAAATTTGATGGTTAAATAGGAAAGTGCCTAATTGTTGTTGTCTTTATAATTTGAAGGTTTTATGATGCAATTAGCCCAATAATAATGGTAGTGGACGGCATTATGGTTAATATATAGGTTTTTTATATATTAATTATATAAGTTAAAATAATAAATAACATAATATAATGTTAATATAATAAAACAAAACATTAAAAAGCCATGTTTTTCATCTTTCTTTGAACCAAAACAAAAAGAAAAGAAAAAGAAATAAAAAAGCGTACAGTTCGGCCCTTGTTCAAGCAAATTGAAGTATGTTTCGGTTTCGATTTTTGATAATTTTTACGTTTTTGTAATCGTTGTTTCGAATACTACAAGACCCATGCTTGAATTTTTGGAATTGATGATGATTTTTTGTTTTGCCATTGATGATAGCTTGTGATTTTTGTTGTTTGATGATGAAATATTAAAGATATGTGAAGGATTAACATGTTTTGTCTGGGAATTTTTGGTGAATTTGAGTAATTAGGGCTAAATTGTAAAAATAAATTTTTGAGGGACTAAAATGTGAAATAAATGAAATGTATGGATTTGTAAGGGCACGGATGATATTCGACCTAGCTATGGTGATGTGAAATTTTGTGTATTTTGTGTTTTATGCAATAGGGACTAAATTGCAAAAAGTGTAAAATGTCAGGGTAAAATGGTAATTTCCCATTTATGTGTTTTTGGGTTAAATTTAATGAATGTGTGATTAAATTATTTAAATTTGAATTTATTTAGACCAAGAACGAAAGAAAACGGAATTAGATCGGGGAAAGTCGAAAGTAGTCGAGTAGTCGATTTCATCCGTCGATATCCGAGGTAAGTCTATAAGCATTTAAATGTTGTTAAATTTAGAATATATAGATGTTATGTGATGAATTGAATTATTCGAATATATATATATATATATATATGTGTGTGTGTGTGTGTGTGTGTGTGTGTGTGTGTGTGTGTGTGTGAGCTTTGGCCGAATGTGATTTTGAGACAGGGAACTATGTTTCGAGTTTGATTCGATCGAGATTCAATGTCCGAAAGCCCCGTACGAACTCTAGGAATAGTTAGGATACATATATCATGACATAGGATTTCTGATATGTGTTATTGTGTAAGACCACGTCTGGGACGTTGGCATCGACTTGTGTTTACGTGTAAGACCATGTCTGGGACATTGGTATCGTATCTGATTTGTGTAAGACCCTGTCTGGGACAGTGGCATCGATATGTGATTACATGTAAAACCACGTCTGGTACGTTGGCGTTGTACAAGCTTTCCGATTATCCGCGTATCCTTTTTAATTCCGAACGGTTCAACGGGCAATGTGAAGTAAAGACCGAATATGAAATCGAATTAAAAGGTTCAGGCATGTATTCATACTATGTTACGAAATTAAGGTAAATTGTATACTTGAATTGATGATTTAAAGTTATGAGAAATATGAATTATGTGTTAGCATATTTGAACATATAAGTGATTAGGCCTATTGGTGTATTTGTGATAATATAAGTGATTCGGCCTATTGATATAGTTGTGATATTTAAAAGTGATAATTATATATGTTTATGAGTATTTGTGCATTTAGCTATATGATGTTAACTGTAATGTATATTTGATAACATATAAACGTGTGAGTGTAATATATGTATATTTAATTAAGGTTTGGATTGACTTGGCAAATTGATTCACTGTTAATGTTCATATGATTATTGTTTGCTTATGACTTACTAAGATGCGAAAGCTTACTGTGTGTATGTTTACTCTTCGTTTATAGATTTTGGAAGATGGGTTATGAGCTCAGGGATCGTCGGAGGAGCCTATCACACTATCGACTGTTTTGGTATTTACTAACTATGAATTTTGAATTTATGGCATGTATAGTCTAGCATTAGTTTGGTTGGTTTGGAATTTGTAATTATTAAAGCCATGCAAAAATGGCTAGAAATAATATTTAAGCATAGTTAATCATGGTTATGTGTTATATATATATAAGTATATGGTATGTGTGACATGTTTGGTTTTGGTCTTGGTGATTTGGCTATGGGTTAATTATAAGTAAATATATGTAAATCTTGTTTGATATGCTTTGTTAAAGTGTTGTTAAGTGATTTGATATTAAGTGAATTCGGTTATGGTATATAGATGAAATGCTAAGTATATCTTAGATGAAATGATAGTTAAATTTGGTTTGTAAAAGTGTGTTTACATTGACAAATTGTTATGAAAGGAACTAGTAATTTGCATATGTATGTTCGATTATAAGGGACTAAAAATCATGTATAAATTCGGTCTTCATCTAGTTATGTTTTGGAAGTGTGTTTTATGCTATAATTTGGTGTATGGATTTAGGCTTAGACAAATGTGAAGTGATATGTATGATGTTGTAATGTGAATTGATACGGTTTGATTTGGAAATGGCATACTTTGGCTTATGATTTAATGGCTAAGTCTTGTACAAATTATGAAGTTATTTTTAGGTTGCCGATTTGTTATAAAATAAACTAGGAATGTGGAGTATTTAATAAACGTACGATTTGCTCATGTAAGTGGTATTAATATTCGATTTTATATTTGTAAAATGATATGATTTGTATGAATTTTTGGATATGGCTAAAATGGTATATTCATATGTGTAAATTTGTAATAGATAAATACACATGTTTTGATCTTTTAAATGATGTATATGTATATATATATATATATATATATATATATATAAATGTCTCTTAAATAGGCTTAACATTTATAAATTAAGTACATACAAATTTGGGTAATGATAGTTAAGTGAGTAATGAAAGTTTTAGGTTTAGCTTTTATAGCTTCAAATGGTTGACCGAATATGTGTATACGAATAAAAAAGTGATTATGTATAAGTATATTTTGGGTTTAATGAATAGCATGTGAATTGGTTGAATTCTTGGTTAGAATTTGTAATCAAAATGATCCAATTGGTATGGTGACATGCACATGTGCTTGTGATTTGATAAAAAAGGTATATTGGTTTTGTTACGGTTTGGTAATTGTGTTTAGAAATGGCTTTTGCTTTGTAGTGATATGTGCAAGTTATAATAGCACAAAAAGCATATTTGGTTGTGTTGCTTAGTTAATTAATATTTTATATGTGAAGGAATATTAAGCTGAATTTTTATGATTTGATTATTCGAATATCATGATTATAAGTCTTATGGTTCGGCTATTCAATCTTATAAATCATTTGTAATATGATTTGATATATGTTATTGGTGCGAATATGTGAATAAATAAATGATACTGATATGTTTGAATTTCGAAGCATAGTTTGTTTATGAGATATTATTAATAGAGCCTATTTGATTTTTAATTAGCTTCACTCTGTATTTACATACGAATTTGACTTGTATGATTATGTGAAAGTTTAAAACTGTGTTATGTCTGGTAATGCCTCTTAACCCATTCCGGCGACGGATACGGGTTAGGGGTGTTACACATTTTCAGTAAGTTGATTTTTGTTTTGTTTCAAGCTAGTCATACGAATTCTTATTAATAGAGGTTCGACTGGAATGCAGGTACTAACCGTGGAGCTAATGATCACTCTTTATCAACGGTTTAAGTGTGTAAGGCCTCAGTTGTTCAAACAAGGCAAGTGGCAGTCGATCTTTTGGAAAACTATTTTGAAGAGGGGTCGTGTAATCCAATTGTTATGTGATTAATTGTGTGTTATGGTTGAACATAGGTTTGGAGTGCTCAAGAACGGTGTGCGCATTTTTCGTAACCAGGTGTGTAAACATGACTCTGAAAATAAAAATCGACGATAAGCCAAAAAACGTGAAAGTCGATGCCACACGTGCATGCGGTCGCCCATGTGGAAGGCCATGTGATCGGACACGAACGTGTGATCGACGAGGCAGGCCATGTGCGATTCATAGGCCGAGCCGAATTGGGCCGTGTGTGCCCGCGGGAGTGTGGGCCCCACACGGGCGTGTGGGATTATTGGGCCAGGCCGTGTGATCCACACGACTAAGGCCATTTTGGGCCTTGTGGGCCACACGGGCGTGTGGGCCACATGGCCAAACTACATGGGCTTATGGGCCCATTTTCACTTTTTGATTGCTAAGGTTGCACGGGTTACCCGAGTCAACTGTGGACCTACTTGAGGGTCGGTAAGATTACCTAGATACCTAATTGACTGAATGACTGTTATATCCATATACTTTATATATATACATGTACAACTGTATTGTTAGCATGCTGTTAAAACTGTACTGAATACATAAATGATACCATGATTTGGCATGACATGATTGTATGATGCATGGCTTGGGGATGGGTTTATATGGATCCGAGGAAGTGTACTGAAAGGCTTCGAGCCTAACTTACTGGCAGCTCAACTGCAAACTACTGTCTAGTGCTGCAACCGGTACTACTTGGAGTGTAGGGATGAGTGGGTTGATTATATCCCCACATTGAGTGTAGGGTTGGACGGAGATGGAGTGTAGAGGCTAGCTGGGTAGGACTTGTATACTGTATATTGTGATACTGTATTGATTACCGATACTGTAATGGGCCAAGGCCCAAATGCATGACTGCCTCTATACTAAGATGGGCTAAAACCCAAACTGATACTGTCACTGATTCTGAATAGGGCTTAAGCCCAGATTGTGATTGCCTTTTGTCTGTCTGTTTGTGCTATTTGGGATTACACACTGAGTTTTCGTAAACTGACCCTTCTGTTTTAACTGTACAGGTAATCCCCAAACATAGGAGGATCGGTGCGGCGGAGGACTCATCGGTGGCCACATGACCCATTTCGTTCTATTTTAGTACTTAATTACAATTTTGATTTTATTTTGGGGTATTTTACTGTAATAATGGCCTTTTTGAATTTTCATGGTTAATTTGAGATTTCTATTGTTTTGATTTACAACTGCTAGTAGTAGGATTAATCGAGTTTTCAAAAAGAATCAATCATTTTAACAAAATACACTCAAATACGCAAACTGATTTACAAAGCTTTCACAATAAATGACGTTTTGAAAAATTAACAATGTTTTGAAAAAGAATAATTTTGTGATAATGAACTAAGTTTGAAAATTAACGACGCATCCTAGAATTAACATAAGATTTTGTATAGAGGTTAAACAGAAAAGAGGTTTTTACGACAACTCATTTATTTCAAAAAACACTATCATATGACATCGCCAGATTCAGCCATAACGTCTAGGTCAGGTTGAGTTGTTACAACACCTTTGTTGAGGTGGTACATAGGGCCAAAACCTTGGATTGGAGTGATGTTATTGCTGATTTATTAGCACATTTTTCTCATTTTGTATTGTTTCAATTCGTAGAAGAGGACATGGTTTTCCCAGAAGCGTGTAACACCCCTAACCCGTAACCGTTGCCGGACTAGGTTAAGAGGCATTACCGATCAATTCCGAACATTCCAAATCATTTCACTTTTAAACATGACAATTCACATTCAATGAGTCCCTTAATGAGGTCTACGAGACCTTAATCACATGTTAGAAAGGGGTCGGGACTAAACCGAACACATACAAAAATTTAAAAATTTATACATTTTTCCAAGTTACAAAGGTCACACGCCCGTGTGGGTAGGCCGTGTACCTCACACGGCCTCGGACACACCCGTGCGTCTAAGCAGTGGCCAAATAGGGCATACATATTGACTTGTTCAGACAGCCAGAGACACGCCCGTGTGCCTCACCCGTGGTCACTACTGACTTGCACCATACAGCTAGTCACACGCCCGTGTGTCTTGCCCGTGGTCGAGTCTGACTTGTATCAAATTGCAAATTCGAAAGACCAGTGAATAGGTTTGGATATTGCTCTCTCATAACATTTTCAAGCTCCCACGTAGCCTCTTCAACTCTATGTTTATGCCACAACACTTTCACCAAAGATATTCTTTTATTTCCCAACTCTTTGATCTCACGTGTCAGAATTTGAATCGATTCTTCACTATACGACAAATCTGACTGAATCTCAACTTCAGTAGGAGTAATTACATGCGATGGATCAGATCGATATCTTCGAAGAATTGATACGTGGAACACATTACGAATCTTTTCTAATTCAGGCGGTAATAACAATCTATAAGCAACCGGCTCAACTCGTTCAATGATCTTATACAGTCCAATAAATCTCGGACTCAACTTGCCTTCTCGGCCAAATCGAAGTATCTTTTTCCACGGAGACACTTTCAAAAACACTTTGTCACCAACCTCAAACTCAATATCTTTTCGTTTTAAGTCAGCATGAGACTTCTGACGATCTGACGCTGCTTTCAAACTGTCACGAATCACTTTCACTTTCTGCTCAGTCTCTTTTATCAAATCAACCCTGTGAATCTTATTCTCACTCGACTCAGTCCAATACAATGGAGTTCGACATTTTTTACCATAAAGAGACTCATATGGTGCCATTTTAATGCTAGATTGAAAACTGTTGTTGTATGCAAATTCAATCAAAGGTAAATGCTTTTCCCATGTGCCTTCAAACTCAAGAATGCAGCATCTCAACATATCTTCAAGGACTTGAATGATTCATTTGGATTGACCATCTGTTTGCAGATGAAATGCGGTACTAAAATGCAACTTTGTACCTAAAGCCTATTGCAATTTATTCCAAAACCGCGAGGTAAATCTCTGATCTCTGTCAGATACAGTAGATAGTGGCACCCCGTGCAATCTTACAATCTCAGAAATATATAATTCAGCTAACTTATCAAGTGAATAATCTGTCCTCACTGGAACAAAATGACCCGATTTTGTCAATCTGTCAACTATCACCCAAATTGCATCTTTCTTTTTCGGAGATAAGGGCTATCCCGACACAAAGTCCATCATAATTCTCTGCCATTTCCACTCAGGAATCATAATCAGTTGTAACAAACTAGATGGAACATGATGTTCAGCTTTAACTTGCTGACAAACCAAACATCTCAGAACAAACTCTGAGATGTCCCGTTTCATACCATGCCACCAATATAATTGTTTCAGATCATTATACATTTTCGCACTCCCCAGATGAACAGTCAAACGACTATTATGAGCTTCATTAAAAACCATCTGAATCAACTCTGAATTCCTCGGAACACAAATCTGATCTCTGAATCTCAGACAATTGAATTCAAATCACATTGAGCTTGTTTTGCTATCATCTCCTCATCACTTTTCTGGGCATCACAAAGATGACGTATAAACATCGGTCTCACTTTCAACTCAGCCAAAACTGAGCCATCATCACATAGATCTATTTGAGTACTCATAGCTTGCAAAGTATATAAAGAATTTTTACTCAAAGCATCAGCAACTACATTAGCTTTACCCGGATGATAATCTATCTCAAGCTCGTAGTCTTTCAATAATTCTAACCATCTTTTCTGTCACAAAGTTAATTCTTTCTGAGTCATCA
Source organism: Gossypium australe (assembly GCA_005393395.2). NCBI lineage: Eukaryota > Viridiplantae > Streptophyta > Magnoliopsida > Malvales > Malvaceae > Gossypium > Gossypium australe. The sequence continues at coordinate 23,146,425 of CM016626.1, forward strand.
GATATTTCAAACTCTTATTATTATTAAAAACATGACATTTCTCACCAAACAAATAGTGACACCAAATCTTTAATGCAAATACAATCGCAGCTAATTCAAGATCATGTGTCGGATAATTGAAGAAATCCCTAAAACCCCCTGAAGGAATTGAAGGAGAGATCCTCCGTCTTGAGTATAATTTCGACTTCTTGAGATGGATCAACTGGCTATCTTCGAATAATATCCACAAATCTACCTCCTTTGGCCTAGCTGGACACCCCCTGACTAAAGCCCTAGGTTCCCCCTTTCTTAGTTGATACTTAGGGTGTTTATATAGGCTTCGGAATGTGTTTATTTGCCCCTAAGTATCCAAATTCGCGTGAAACTCTTCTTTCCTACGACAGGGATACGCCCATGGCACACGCCCGTGTAAGTCGTGGCCAGGCCTTGTTGAGTCTTTTAATGAGGTAGGGCCGTGTGGTCTTGGGCCCAGGCGTGTGGATTTCGTGATATGACCCATTTACTCTGTTTTGGGCCCGTTTTCTGTTCTTTTCGTTATTGGGTGCTCTCCTGGGTATAAAACATGAAAACAAAGGATTAAGAGCACCAAATTACATAATTCAAGGCTTAAATCATCCAAAAGTATGCTAAATGTGGGCCTAAAATATATTACTTTTATGGTTTATCAAATACCCCCATACTTAAGCTTTTGCTTATCCTCAAGCAAAATTCTTAACTCACAATTAAAACGAACTTCCTTGATTCATAATATTCATCAATAATGTTTCTTCATAATTCAAAGATAATTCATACATGGATGATTCAACTCAAAGAGTCCTAAGGATTCAAACAATCAAAGTCATACATTTATAGCACGAAAACATAGGCGTTTCCTCTCATCTAAATAATTACCTCTGATTCAAAATTGACAAGGGTTGATATTCTCAATAAAGATTCACTCAAATCACTCAAAGTGTTTAAGGTTCAAAATTAAGCACTCAACAGTCGAACATGAAAAGTTAATCCCATAAGCTTGCATGAAAATCAAATCTCCACCACTAAAATATGAGATGATAAACAAATCAAAAGGTCTTTACATGGTTGTAACGAGGCTTAGGTTAAGGGTATGGATATAGGCTGAATTACAAGGTTAGAATTGAGATTGAATTAACAATATACCTAACTAAAAAAATGAACTAATCAAAAATTTGTAATACTAATAATACTCTAATACGAGCTTCTTCTTCAACAATTAGAATTTAAACATATAAGCTCATTTAATTAATATACTTTGATTTTTTTTTAAGAACAAATCAAATATTTATAATGAGCTTTAACAACTGAAATATAGAACATAGATAGGTAACTGCTCAAAATAAAATCTCGACAAAAAGGGTTTTTAATTGTGATAACAAATACAACGGGTTTTGGGTTAATATTAGTGGGTGAACTAATAAAAAGGGTTGTTAGGTTCAACGGGGTTCATTAGGGGTTAATTATAACGGTAGGCTGTTTAGTGGAGTAAGTGGGTTAAAACCTAGGTGTAAGTGGGTTAAAACCTAGGTGCCTTTATCATCTCTGTATATGAAATCAAGGCTGTGGTCTCGACATGTATAATCGATGCAAGTTCTAGAATAACAAATCAATGTTGACACACTCATAATCAAAAAATGAGCACGAAAAATAATATAAGCTCTAAAAGGCTCAAAGTATCACAAAAATTATAGGCGTTGATAAACCGTAAATATAACATATTTTAATCCCACATTTATTATGCTTTTTAAAGATTTAAGCCTCGTTTTATATAAAAAGGTGCTCTTAATCCTTTCTTTTCATGTCTTCTAACCAGGAAAGCACCCGAGGATGAAAAGAACACAAAACAGGCCTAAAACGAAGTAAATGGGCCTTTCCACGAAATCGACATGGCCTGGGCCAAGGACCACACGGCCGTGTCTCAACGAACACTTGGAGCACGGCCTCATCACTACCGCACACGGCCGTGCCAAAGTAGAAATCCGAACACGGACAGGTCTCGATTTGTACGGGCGTGTGACATGGCCGTGCCTCTGTCACTGGAAAGAGCAATTTCAGTCGAAAAAGGATACTTCGGAAGAAAGAATCACATTCCAAGAGCCGATAAATATACTTCAAGTACCACCTTTGAAGGGCGCGGAAAGCTAGGCCAAGGAGCCAAGCCGAGAAGGTTAGAGTTAGGGAATAATGCGAGGATAGCCAGTTGATTCATCCCAAGAAGCCGGAATTATACTCAAGACGGCGGAATTCTCCTTCAATCCCATCAGGGAGTTTTTGGATTTTTCTTATGTTTTGTTTTATCTTTTCTCTTGTGATGTTTTCTCTTTACATTATGAACTAAACCCCTCAGATACCTGAAGGGGGTGAAACCTAGACAGATTTTATTATTTGATTTTTAAGTTATATGATAAATTACTTAGTTTGTTCTTAATTATGTTGTTTAATCCAAATCGAATGTGCTTAGATGGAGGAGGAATAGACCCTGCCTAAGAGTAGATCTAACATAATTAAGCGGAGTTGATCGGGCGCCTAGAGATAGGGTTACAAGATTTTGCCGGATTAGGGTGAAACCTAATATGGGAATCCATTGATCGATTTACTGCTTTCCTAGGGGGTTATTATAAGCGAACGAGAGTTCCACTAATTAACCTAGGATTAGACGTTATTCACCTCGAGAGAGGGTTTAGCATAGGTTAGGGAGTCTCACGGATCAAGCTAAGTAAAAGAAATCATATAATCTAAGGTTAGATAATAAGAGAAGTCTAGGTGGATTCTTCCTGAAGGTATCATAAAAATCAACTGAGTCTTTTTCAAGTTATCCCCAAATTCATCTTTTTGTCTTTGTTTCCTTAGTTGTCGTCACTTTTGTTTAAAAGCAACCTTTATCTTAGTTAGGTTAAATAATAAAAAGAAAGTAAGTATTAGTACTTTTAGTTCCTTTGGGTTCGACATCCGGTCTTGCCTAAGCTATACTACTGTTCGATAGGTACACTTGCCTTAAAATCGTTGTCAGAGTTAGTCTCCAGGTTTGATCATTCTTTTATAAATTTTAAGACTTTGACACGTGATCAAGTTTAGGAACGAAAAGTACTAATACTAACTCTCTTTTTATTATTTAGCCTAAGAATTAAGTGATTTGTTTATCTAATTTAAAATTGACTAACAACTAAACTAAAGATGCAAAGACAAAGAAGAATGAAATTGGAAAATTAACTTGAGGAAAAACCAATTGATTGAGACGACACCCAAAGAAGAATCTACATTGACTTCACTTGTTATCTAACTCTGAACCAAACGATTTATTCATTTGACTTGATCCGTAAGATTCCCTAAGTTATATTAATCCCTCTCTCGAGGCGACTAACGTCTAACCCTAGGTTGATTAATTGAAATCTCTTTCTAATTAAAACCCCTAGAATCACATTAACTCGATCTATGGACTCCCATATTAGGCTTCACCCTAATCTGGCAAAATCTCGTCACCTTATCTCTAGGCGTGTGATCAACTCCGCTTAATTATGCTAGATCTACTCTTAAGCAGGAACTTTTGCTCCTCCACCTAAGCACATCATACTTGAATTAATATCCCAGAAATATCAACACAAGAATTAAGAACACATAATTAAGAACAAGTCAAATATTTATTAGATAGCTTAGTAAACGATAACAAGATTTATCTTAGGTTTCATCCCTTCAGGTATCTGAGGGTTTAGTTCATAACAATAAAAGAAAACATCTCAAATGAAAAAATAAAATAAAACATAAGAAATCCCTAAAATCCCTGAAGGAATTGAAGGAGAGATCATCCGTCTTGAGTATAATTCCGGCTTCTTGAGATGGATCAACTGGCTATCTTCGAATAATCTCCACAAATCTACCTCATCTGGCCTAGCTGGACGCCCCCTGACTAAAGCCCTAGGTTCCCCTTTTCTTAGTTGATACTTAGGGTGTTTATATAGGCTTCGGAATGTGTTTCTTTGCCCCTAAGTGTCCAAATCTGAGTGAAACTCTTCTTTCCTGTGACAGGGGCACGCCCATGGCACATGCCCATGTAAGTCGTGGCCAGGTCGTGTTGAATCCATTAATGAGGCACGGCCGTGTGGTCTTGGGCCCAGGCCGTGTGAATTTTGTGATATGGCCCATTTACTTCGTTTTGGGCCTGTTTTCTGTTCTTTTCGTCATTGGGTGCTCTCCTAGGTATAAAACATGAAAACAAAGGATTAAGAGCACCAAATTACATAATTCAGGGCTTAAATCATCCAAAAGCATGCTAAATGTGGGCCTAAAATATGTTACTTTTACGGTTTATCAGTAACCTAATCTCAAATCTATTTTCGAAAACGTTGTAGCTCCTTTCAGCTGATCAAACAAATCATCAATATATGGCAGAGGATATTTATTCTTTATCGTCACTTTGTTCAACTGTCGATAATCAATACACATCCTTATAGTGTCGTCTTTCTTTTTCACAAACAACACAGGAGCACCCCAAGGTGAGAAACTCGGTCGTGCAAATCCTCTACCAGTCAACTCTTACAACTGTGTCTTTAACTCTTTCAATTCTGTTGGTGTCGTTCTATACGGAGCTATTGAGATAGGATTTGTCCCCGGTACCAATTAAATACCAAATTCAACTTCTCAGATCGGAGGTAATCCCGATAGTTCTTCAAGAAACTATTCAACTTTCATTTCAATCATTTTTGTGTCTATCACATACGCGAGATAAGCTTCACAACCCTTTTTCACATAATTTAGGGCTTTCATCGAAGATATAACAGCCGGCAACCCATTCAAATCACTGGATTCAATACGAACTATCTCACCATTCTGACTTCTCAAATCAATGCTCTTTCGTTTACAATTTATAATAGCATGATGCAAAGCGAGCCAATCCATACCTAGAATGATATCAAATTCATCGAATGGTAGCAACATCAAATTAGCTGAAACACAAACATCCCGAAACATCAATGGACAATTCTTGCACACTTTATTTACCATGACACTCTTGCCTAAGAGGTTCGATACTCCAATCACAAATTTAGTAGACTCAACAGGTAAACTCTTACTTGATACTAGATTCACACACACATAGGAATGAGTAGAACCTGGATCTATCAATGCAATCACATCAGTATCAAATAGAGTAAAAGTACTAGTGATGACGTCTGGAGATGATGCTTCTTCTCGTGCGCGTATAGCATAGGCTCAGACAGGTGCTCTCACCTCGGATCTCACAGCTGTATCCGCAGTCCCTCTCTAACTGCCACTCACATTTCCGGTGTTTCTGGGAGGTCTACCCCTAACCGATATGTTACTCAGACTCACACTCTGAACATTATCTTTTTCAGCTAACTCTGGGCAATCTCGAATAAAATAATCTTGTCATCCGCATTTGTAGCAAGTTCTATTATTGTATTTTCCCCAGTATTCTCCGACGTGTCGTCTTCCACACTGTCTACACTCAGGTTTGTTGCTTTTGACACTTCCAACACTTGATTCAGTTGGAGCTTGAGTTCTCGGACCAATACTTTGTCTCGCACGATCTCTATTTGAATGTCCAAACGAAACATTTAAACAATTGCTTGCATCTCTAAATCTCTTTGTCGAAGGTTGAGACAACTTACTCATCGATCTTTTCCTTTCATCTCTAACCTCAAAATCAGCTTTCTTCTTTTCTTTGCTAAGCTCCTCGGCTTTGCAAGCTCTTTCAACTAACACAACAAATTCATTTATAGTATTCCAACCAGCAATTTAATGTCTTCATTCAGCTCTTCAATAAAATGTTTGCACATAGTAGCTTCAGTCGAAACATATTCACGTGCATATTGACTCAATCTCACAAACTCCTGTTCGTACTCAATAACGAACATGCGATCTTGTTCCAGCTCTAGAAAGTCCTTACGTTTCTGATATATGAATCATTGACTGATATACTTCTTTCGGAATTCAGCTTGAAAGAAATCCTAGGTAACCCTGTCTCTTGAAACCATTGAAATCAACGTTTTCCACCAATTATACGCCGTGTTTCTTAACAAGAAAACAACACATTTAATGCATTCATCAGGAGTCAATGACATCTGATCAAACACTCGGATGGTATTCTCGAACCAAAACTCAGCTCGCTCGGCATCATCATCAGCTGTGGCTCTAAATTCTTCGGCCCCATACTTTTAGATTTTATCTAAAGGAGGCTTATTCAATCGGATTAGATCTGCAACTTGAGGCACAACAGGTACTTGTGGGGGTAGAGGTTGTGGAGCAGCCGGATTCATTCGAACGAACTCTGACAACCACTCACTCATCATTCGGAAGAAGGCTTGCTTAGCCTCGCCTCCATCGCTACTATCATTCGGCCTAGATATGGGCAACACTGTCCCTTGAGCGGGAACAGGCACATTACTCTCAACATCGTCAACAACTGCTCGGTCGGGATCCATTTGCTACATATAAAAACACATTTAACTGTCAGGATTCATCACACTATCGCAATTATATATATGGCATGTATAGCTAGACTCACACACGCTACGTTAGTCCTAGAATTGACTAAACCGTGGCTCTGATACCAATAAAATGTAACACCCTGATCGCTGAAATCAGAGCTTTAAAATTTATAAAAGAATGATCGAACTTGGAAACGAACTCTGACAATGATTAAAGGCAAGTGTACCTATCAAACAGTAGTATAGTTTCGGCAAGACCGAATTATCGAACCCAAAGGAACTAAAAGTACTAATACTAACTTTCTTTTTATTATTTAGCCTTAAAAATAAAGTAAAGTTTGTTTTAACGATGACTAAGCAAAGGACAAAGATAAAAAGAACGAATTGGGAAATAACTTGAAGAAAAACTCAATTGATCACGACGATACCCTTAGGAAGAATCCACCTAGATTTCACTTGTTATCTAACCCTGAAACATATGATTTATTTACTTAGCTTGATCCGTAGGACTCCCTAACCTATGCTAAACCCTCTCTCGAGACGAATAACGTCTAACCCTAAGTTAATTAGTGGAACTCTCGTTCTCTTATAATAACCCCCTAGAATAGCAGTAAACCGATCTATGGATTCCCATATTAGGTTTCACCCTAATCTGGCAAAATCTCGTAACCCTATCTCTAGGCGTTCGATCAACTCCGCTTAATTACGCTAGATCTACTCTTAAGCAGGGTCTATTCCTCCTCCACCTAAGCACATCAGATTTGGATTAAACATGCATAATTAAGAACAAAATAAGTATTTATCATAAAATTCAAAAATCAAATAACAAGATTCATCTAGGTTTCATCCCCTTCAGGTATCTGAGGGGTTTATTTCATAACTAAGAAAGAAAACATCTCAAGAGAAAAGATAAAACAAAACATAAGAAATCCCTAAAACTCCATGAAGAAATTGAAGGAGAATTCCGCCGTCTTGAGTATAATTCTAGCTTCTTGGGATGGCTCAACTGACTAACTTCGAGCGATTCTCACAATTCTGACCTTTCCGGCTAGGCTCCTTGGCCTAGCTCGCCTCCCCTTCAAAGGTGGTACTTATGGGATATATATATATATATATATATATAGGCTCTTTGGAATGCGATTCTTTCTCCCTAAGTATCCTTTTCCGACTGAAATTGCTCAATCTGACGACAGAGGCACGGCCATGTAGCATGCCCGTGTGGATCGACTTCAGGCCGTGTTCGGCTTTCTTAATAAAGCACGACCGTGTAAATCAGGGAAGAGGCCGTGTTCTAGATGCTCAATAAGGCACAGCCGTGTGGTCTTTGGGCCAGGCCGTGTCGATTTTGTGATATGGCCCATTTACTCTGTTTTGGGCCCGTTTTACGTTCTTTTCTGAGTATAAGACATGAAAAGAAAGGATTAAAAGCACCTTTTATATAAATCAAGGGATAAATCATCCAAAAGTAAGCTAAATGCGGGGTTAAAATATGTTATAATTACGGTTTATCACACCCCTAACCCATAACCGTCGCTGGACTAGGGTTAAGAGGCATTACCGATCAATTTCGAACATTCGAATCATTTCACTTTCAAACATGACAATTCACATTCAATGAGTCCCTTAATGAGGTCTACGAGACTTTAATCACATGTTAGAAAGGGGTCGGGACTAAACTGAACACATACGAAAATTTACAAAATTTAAAAATTTTTCCAAGTTACAGAGGTAACACGCCCGTTTGGGTAGGCCGTGTACCTCACATGGCCTCGGACACGTCCGTGCGTCCAAGCCGTGGCCAAACAGGGCATACATACTGACTTGTTCACACAGCCAGAGACACGCCCGTGTGCCTCACCCATGGTCGCTACTGACTTGCACCACACGGCCAGTAACACGTCTGTGTGTCTTACCCGTGGTCGAGTCTGACTTGCATCAAATTGCAAATTCGAAAGACACGATCGAGCCACACGCCCGTGTGTTTGACCGTATGGGCAATTATAGGCCATTTTCAAGGCTAAATTTGCCTCCCATACATTGAATCACCTACAAGCCTCAAATTAATACCATTTCATACCTCAAAATGCAATCAAACATACCAATACAAGCTCCAATTAATCATCTACTATGACATCTATTCTTATTTTCAATTTCTACTCAAATAATTCCATTCCAAAACACCATATTCATAACTCAAATTCCATAATTAAATATTATCTAATCATACCACAATTCAAACTTAAAATGCCATTATCTTTAACCAATTCAAGCATGAAATATATCATATTCATCACTCACATATTTCCACACATGCTTACTAACATTATTCAACCTTTAAGCCATATCACATGCCAAAGATTACATATTACAAAACATGCCACATTAACTAGCCTATACATGTCATGTACCACTTTAACTAGCCTATACATATCACATGTCAAAAGTACCGAAATAGATAGCCGATAGTGTGATCGAGTCGCTGACAATCCTCGGATCCAAGCTAGCTCTACTGACACTGTAAAACAGAGAAACACATCACACACTAAACTTTAAAGCTTAGTAAGTTCGTAACATAATACATTCAAATTAACAAACCAAACTCATTATACAAGTAAATCCATCACATAGATTAACTCAAATATTCATACCATATCATCCATAGCTAAAATACTCATTCAACCATTCATAAATTCATATACAATCTCATCAACCACAAAGGTTCAATACATACCTTAGTCAACACATAGTTATTCACCATCCAAGCTACTCAAAGCTCGATATTACATTTCGACCAACCCTTGTTATTCGTTTAATTTAATCACACACTTCGTGTCATATTCATAATCGAAGCATATTTATCATTGCACACTTAGTGTCTATTCTTTTAATCGACTTATCTCAGTATCGCACACACAGTGCCAAGTCAATAAGCCGAAACTTCCAAAACTTCGCACACACAGTGCTATTCATCTCTGTTTCGATTTCGATTACACACACTTAGTGCCATCTAATTCAATTCTACACAAAGCATTTCTAATCTCATAATCATATATATATTTATATTCATTCCATATTACTAAACTATATCTTAACAACATGTATTATATCCGAACTTACCTCGGACGTCGAAATACCGAGACTAATCGATCAATCGAGCACTTTGTCTTTGCCTCGATCTCGATCCGATTCTCTCCTTTCTTGGTCTATACATATTCAAATTTAGCTCATTTAATCACCAATTCATTCAATTTAGTCCAAACATACATATTGAGGGCATTTTATAAAATAGCCCTCATATTTTTACATTTCGACACTTTAGTCCCTATTTCACAAAATCACAAAATACACAAAATTTCCATTCACATATGCTTAGCCAAATTTTCACTATGCTCATACAAGTCCACATATTTCATTTATTTCACATTTTAGTCCTCCAATTTCTTATTTTCACAATTAAGCCCAAATTACTCAATTTCACTAAAAATTCAAAGACAAAATATGTTAATCTATCACATATCTTTCATATTTCATCACCAACCATCACAAAGCTCAAGCATTCATCAATGACACATCTCAAAATCATCATCAATTTCTAAAATTAAGGCATGGGTTAGCAAGAACACGAAGCAACGATCACAAAAACGTAGAAATCATCAAGAACCGAAGCAAAAACATACCTTAATTTAGCTATGAATGTACCGAAACCATGAAAGCTTCAAAACCTTTATTTTTATTTCTCAAATTCGTAAAAACAAGAATGATAATGGCTTCCAAATTTCTTTTATTTTAATTAGTACATGTTATTTCATTAATTACTAAAATACCCTTTAATAAAACATTATTATTTCATTCATTTAATGGCCATTTATGTCATCTTCCACTATAAAAGGTCTAATTACCACATAAGGACTTCTCATTTAAAAAGCCATGCCAAATAAGCACTTTAACAACTAGCACACAACTTTTACATTTTATGCGATTAAGTCCTTTTTCATAATTCGATACACCACCGATAAAATTTTCACACCAAATTTTCACACATGCTAATTCACATATTATAAACACCAAAAATAATATTAAAATATTTTTCTAACCTCGGATTTGTGGTCTCGAAACTACTGTTCTGACTAAGGTCTAAACCGGGCTGTTACAGAGCATCTCAAGCGACAAAATCAATCCACAATATGAACTAGTAGTTTCCATTTGCCAATTTGCTGTACGTCAGTCATTTTGTCCATCTATAAAGAGTAGATTTTTGACAATTAGTCCTCAATTTTATCTTTTTGTACCGAAAGGAAGAAAAAGAAGGCTATTTAGTCCAATCTCAAAGTCCAATCAACCATATTTTTAAAAACCAATATCAAATTGATTAGATTAGTCCTTTCATTTAACCTATACCACCTTTTTATTTAAGTGCATGATTCTCTATGAATTTAATAATTACAGTCATGGTTCCGACATACATATGTAATTTATCAATTTGTAAAATTGTTTGGGTTGAATGCAAGTGACAGTGAAGAGTTAATTATCAAAGATTTAACTAAAATCATTGAGAATCGAGAGAAATATATCTGGACACTAATTAAAGACTGAATCGAGAGAATGTATAAGGTATAGCTTGGTCAAAGTTGTTTGCAAATCCATTTGGGATTGATTGTTTGTGCAAAGGGTAAAAAGGATTACTCATGTTGAAGATTAATGTATATGAGTTGGTGTTTGATCGAGAATGAGATTTTATTAGGATAAAATAGAGAGTGGTTAATAAGTCTTATGGTGCAATTATGTTTGCTTTTGAGTGATTCTTAATTAGTCTTGGTATGAGATTCAATTATTTTCTTAATTGTTATTGTTTGGGGTTAAAAATACTAAAATTAAAATAATGTAAATTCAAATGTTCAAAATAACTAAAAAAAGAACACAATCCTAATAGATTTTGTGGAACAACTTGTGGCGAGCTTCTCAATCCAAATCTTGCGTTGATGGTGAATTTGTGGTGTTGCCGTATCATTTGCAATAAATATTAATATTTGTTTAGTAAACTATTCAATCAAAATAATGATATTGTAATCTAGAAATTGTGGTAAAGGCACAGTGATTTCGGCATTAACTAAATTGAGCTTGAATCATTTCAAAATTTGTCTTATATTGATGAACTTCGTCTTGTGAATTCTTCAGATGTTTTTCTAAATCAGTTGTAGTTGCACTTGATTTAATTTTATTAGGTTTGGATCCATAGACAAGCCCCGGAACATTACCCAACCTAGTACCAAGCACTTCATCCACTATTTCATCAATTGTCAAAAGTTCTTCTCCACCAACATGTTGATTGTAACTCAACGATTTTCTCTTAGAAAATAAAATGATCAACCATAAATATTTTAATCATTCTATAAACAGTAAGCTAAACTTAATTGCAAATTCTTACATACGGTACTTGCAAATTATTGCGAATAATTTATAAATATTATAGCACACTCACGATATGGATGAAAAAGTTTTATGTAACAAATATACTAGATAAAAATTTATATAAAAATTAAAATATGTTTTGATTGTAACTCATTATACTTTTAGTTAAATCTCACCAAATATAATTTTTTATTCATTTATAAAATATAAAAAAGAGATAAAAGCACTTTATTAATAATTCAACTTTCTTTGGAAAAAAAAAACCATAATTTTTTAAAATTATTTCATAATTAAATTAATGTTTGATTAAGGTAAGCATAGAGAGATTGAGTGGAAATGATTATAGACCATACATGTGATTAATTGTACGGAAATCATGAACTTGTCATTGATGTTTTCATCAGCTAATGATTGTTAGAAACAAATTAATGTTAAAACATTAAGTATTTTGCTTCATCAACAAGCAATGTAATAAAATCTTTCAATTCACACAAAGAATCATCGGCTAAGTTAAATGGTTCATTCTCTTTTTCCTTTTTTGAATCTCATATAGAGTTGGTTTCAGACTAATGCTTCATATGATTAATTACAAATGAAAAGAGGTATTCAACAGCTCACATAGCATATAACATTGTCTATTTCACACCATCACATGTCTTTACAATGAAATTTACAAAGTAAAACAAACAAAAGAATAAGAATTGCAAATTTATTATATTTTCTTTCAGATTAATTAATGTCAACTAAATTAACTAATAAATCGATTAAGGCAAGTGCACCTATCATTTAATAGTATAGTTACGGTGAGTACAAATATCGTTCCCTTGAAGACTACAATTACTAGTAATTGTCGTCTTTCTATTATTTAACCTAATAATTCAAAAGATTAACTAAAACTAAAATTAACTACTAATACGTCAAAGAACTAAATACAGAAATAATAGAATATCAACCGATTACCCAGCTAAGAATCCACCTAGAATTCATCTAAATTCTCAATCTAATTTATGCAATTTAGTTTTCTTGATCCGTAGAAATCCCCAACTTATGCTAATATCTCTTTCGAGTATAAAAGCAACTAAATCTAGGTTGATTAATTGAATTTTCTTTCTAATTAAAACTCATATTATCACATTAATCACTTTATGGATTCCTGACTTTGAATCCCCTCTAGACTTGATCATGGGTCGGGCCACCCCGTCCAAACCTGAAAGCTCGCCCGAAAACTGAGAAGGTTTGAGCAAAAATATAAGCCCAAAAAATTGGCTTGGACAAAAATTAATGCTTGTTTTCTAAACAAGTTGAGCCTCAAGTAGGATTTTTTAGCCCGAGCCCTGCCTGAATCAAGTTAAACTTCCCTTTTGTTGCCATATCGCTATTATATTGCTAGTATTTTGTTGTTATCATTTGGATTTTGTATAACTCTTGTTTTATTGTTAAATTTGTTACTATTTTAAAGGCATTTGCTTACTAAATTGCAACTAGACTTGTCCATGGGTCTAGCTGGGCCTTGACAAAATTTTAGGCCTATTTTTGGGCTAGGCCCAAGCCTACCAAATAGACCTAAAATTTTGCCCAAACCCAACCCTAATAAAAATATTAAAACTCGGACTTGGCCTGCCCGTATTGAATTTTTTACATAATTTTTAATATATATATATATATAATACATCACAAAACACTAAAATTTAAAATAAATGTTTCCCAATAAATTAAAAAAATTAAAAAATATTTATACTTAAATAACACTAATATAGGTCCAACTTAACAAGCAAATGCCTCTAAAATAGTAGCAAAATTAACAATAAAATAAGAGTTATACTGTAATGGCCCATTTTTGCCCGGCCCACCAAAAAACCAAAAATACAAAACCAAAATAATAACATTAAAAGTCCATAAAAACAATTCAAATTACAAAACAAAATAACAGGCCCAAAACCCAATGACCCAAAATTAACCTAATCCTAAAACCCAATACCCAAGCCCACGACCTTAACTATTTTCAGCAAAAAAATAGAGGCAGAAAACTCTAGCCGCCGTCGCACGCCAGCCACCGCCTCACATGCATCTGACACCTCAGCCACCGCCATCTGCAAAGAAGGAAGAACATGCAACAGCAAGAAAACACGCAAGCAGTAGAGAACAACAAAGAAAAAACAAAAGAGCAGTAAAAAACAAAGGCAAAAAAAAAAAAAGAATCTTGTACTTCGGCTATAAAAGTCACAGCAGAAACTTCGTAATTTTTTCGAACACACACTAGAGTAATAAAAAAAAATAGAAATCAAAACTTCAAAGGTAATTTTTTTTTTAATTTGTTATTTATTTTTTTTAAAGAATAAGAAGAAATACATAGAGAAAATCGAATACAAAAATTTGTAATCAAACACAGATTCAAAAAAAGAAAGGTGATTTTTTTTACTTTCGTTTTTCATCTTTTATTTTCGAAAAATATAAAATAAAAATAAATAAAAACAAAATCTTTTATCTTTTTGTCGGCGTCTCGCCCTCCGTCTTGGAAGACCAACGGACCCTTGGGGGTTCGTCAAACTGTCGCGACAGAAGTGAGCAGAAATGAAGGGTTCTTTGTTTTTTTTATTATTATTTTTGAGGGCTTTTTTGGCCATTTTTAACCCAAATAGGGGTTCTACTCGAAAAAAGGAACAAAAAGCGAGACTTTTGGACTTTTCGACCACTGTGGATAGCGGCGCCGACGCCAGCGACCGGTGGCCGCCACGGTGGTTGATGCCTGGAGCCAGGCCGGAGTTGGTTTTGTTTGAGAGAAAAAGCAGGCTTTCGTTTTTTTTAAACAAAGGGCTAAAATGTATTTTTGTCAAAACTTGAATTTATATACCGATGCGAAATGACATCGTTTTAGAATTCAAGTTCGGACGCCAAAATGGCGTCGCTTTAGCCAACACGCTTCTGACCCGACCCAAAGCCTCAAGGTCCGCGTGTTTTTGGACTAGGGTATAATTTCAACACTAGTCCTTCTGCTTTTCGAATGGTTTACAATTGGGTCCGGATCCTTTTCTTTTAATTTTTAGAAATTTTACCGCATGTTTTCTATGCGTTTAAATTTGGTCCTTGGTTCATTGATCTTCTGGAAAAGGGACGCGTGTCCGAAGGATCGAGTTATTTGCCCGTTAGGTCTTCGCTAGTTTTCGCTATTTTCATTTTAGTCCGCCATTCATTTATTTTATCTTAATTTATCCTGTTAATTTGATTTGAGTGACAATCGGGTCCTTTATTCATTTTAATTCTTTATGTATTTACTCGTTAGCCTATTATTATTATTATTATTATTATTATTATTATTATTATTATTATTATTATTATTATTATTATTATTATTATTATTTAAATCTGTCTTGTTTTCTTTTGTATTGGGTATCTATTTGTTTATTTTGTTTTGTCATCCATTATTATATTTATGTACTTTATTACAAATTGCACTCTAAATTTCATTTTCATTTTAATTTGGTCCTTATTTCTCTATATTTTATAAACTATTTTCCTCAATATTCATTTATGTATTTATTTATTTATTTTCTTTATTATGTTTAAAAATTGGTATTGTCATTTCATGTGCATATTTTGTCATTATTATTATTGTTATTATCATTATTATTTACTTTATTATTTATTTTATTTTTCTTTGATTGTTTATATTAGTGTTAAAATAGTATATGTTATGTGATTATCGCCATTATGTGCATTATGAAATGTTTTATTAGTAATTTATATTATTGTCATTTATCGACGCAACATTTTATTCGTATATCATCGTTTCATTTACCACATCACCATTTTATCTCATTTCGTTAAAATCACGTCAAAAATTGCGTTTAAACGTATTTATCCATAATAGGCCGTTTTATATTATACCCCGAATAAGAGAAATACACATCGTTTAAATATTACACTTGTTATTATTCAAAAATTTTCAAAATAAGGCAATGTTTCGTATTTGGAGATTTGAGAAGTCGTACCCTAACTTACGGGGTTTCGATTTTCTCATTGAACCTAAATGACCGAATATCCTTTTAAAATTCAAATACATAGGATTTAAATAAAAAATAAAAGACAAGTTTATTCTCGAGGATTCAAGGTGTCGTGTCCTAACTTACGGGATGTGACATTTTGTTATCTCGAGACGAGAGGGTCTTTAATATTTGTTTCGATTTATTTAAGAATTTTTTTAAGTAAAATTAACATTAATACAAAGAGGGATCATATATTAAACTCTTCCCAAGTTTTCAACTTTCGACACTAAGATATGAAGTAATCAATTAGGTACCAATTTTGGGCGGTACGAGGGTGCTAGTCCTTCCTCATACGTAACCGACTCCCGAACCCGTTTTCCTGAATTTTGTAGACCAAAATCGATGTTTTAGTAAATCAAAACTGTTTATTAAAATAATCAAATTACGAGATGACCCGATCACACCTCATAAAAATGATTGGTGGCGACTCCCATTTTTATTTTTGTTTTTATTTTTTAAAATAAAAAGTCGATTTTAAAAAAAAATGGTTTCGACATATACAATATCCAAATAATAACAATAAAATAGTAGTAACATAATAGTGAAATCCTAGCAAAACAATAAGAAAACAAGAAAATAGTAATTTTTTTCTCTTTGCAAAATGGGGCTGAGGTCGGGCCAAAAAAGCCTTACTCAAGGCTCGACCCGTTTTCTAAAGGGACCTTTTTTCCCGAGCCCATTTTTCGAGCCTATATTTTTTCCCAAACCCTCCCATTTTCCGAGCGGGTCTTTGGGTTTGGCCACTTATCTAATTGCAACTATCTTAGTGTTATTTAAGTATAAAGACTTTTTTAATTTATTTTTAATTTGATGGGAAACATTTCTTTTAATGTTTTTAGTATATTTGATATATTATATTTTTAAATTTGTTTTTATATAAAATAATTTTGAAAAATTAATAGTGCAGGCCGGGTCAGACTCGAGATTAGCATTTTTAATCTTAGTTGGGGTTGAGTAGAGGCCCAACCCAAAAAATAGGCCTCAAATAGTACATTGACTCGGCCCGAACCCGACCTAGCTAAGCTCATGAACAGTTCTAATCCCCTCTCATTTTTATTTTATTTTATTTTTCTACTGAATGTTGCTTCAAGCTCTCTTTTTCTAAATATATATATTATATATAAAGAAAAATATATCAAAAAATTAGTTGATACTTTTAAAAGTTAAAATATAATTAACATAATATATATATAATTTATTTTCGATATATAATTATAGATTTATTATTTTATCTATATAAATTAAAGAATTTATTAATTAAAAAATAAAAAACTTAAAACATGTTTATTAAGTAAAAACTTGAAAATAGCATGTTCCTTAATTAAAAATTTTAAAATAAAAAAAATACTTGAAGCAACTTTTATAAGAAAAAATAAAAAAAAAAATATGGGAGGAGATTCGAACCTAGAACCCAATGGTAGAAAACATGTTTGGTATAAAACGTTTTCTAAAGAACGTTTTTTGTAGAACTCATTTTTTTTACCACGTCAGCTTCTAACTTTAAGAATGATTTATTTCCCTAAATAATGTAAAAATCGGTTTAAATTATTATTTAAAAAAACGATATTTTCACTAATTTTACCATATTGATGAAATCTAAAAATTCTACGGCTCTAATAATAATAAAACCTTAAAACTATATTCAAATTCTGAAATGGTTTAAAGTGATCCTTAAAATTTTATCCTAGTACATCTTTTGATTCAAAGAATAATAAATAGAAGCGACGTTAGTTCAAACATGGCGCGTAGTTTGAAACGAAATTTGACAAAAGAGCAGAAGACCCAAATCAGTTTCCGTCTCCAAATTTTATCGAAGCATGTTTTGCGTGTAGCGTGAAACTCCACGGTATTGTACATGCAATTAATTTTCAACTTAGTAAATATCATGGTTGACTTGGACTCTATACTATTCTTCGTTTTCGGTCAGGACTCAATACATTTAAATTTTTTTTAATTTCTTTTATTAATTTCATCTTAATTGAATTGGAAAAATACATAAAATCAAAAATTTATAAAAATAATAAATCTAGATATATATATATATATATATATAAGTTCAAGTTTGACAAAATTTTTAAATTGACGAGAATATTAGTGATACGTCGTTGAAGCACCAAATATATATTATCCCTATAAAAATAATATATAGAAATAATAAAAAGAATAATATAAGGGAAGTAGGGTCAAATCCTCAAGGACTGGATTTGCACAATGTCTTGTTTCGTGAGATCCCAGACAGAATCGTGCCCAAGAAAACCTACGTACTTAGGGAAAAAATAAAAAGATAGAATAAAAAAAATAGCTTGTAACACCCCAAACTCTGCCTAGACGTTATGGCCGAATTTGGCGACGTCACATGATAGTTCTTTGGAAAACTTAACTATGTTAAACCATTTGTAATACCTTAGACTTTCGTCAAAACGTGTCATTTAATTATTCATTATCCATTTCAAAACGTTATACATTGCGGAAGCTTTTTAAAAGTAATTTGCGAATTCGTGTGTTTTTTATAAAACATTTGTTTACTTTGAAAACTTGAGTCTTGTCCTATTGCTAGCAGTTCATAAAACAATAATCCCAAATTTAAGTGAAAATTTGTAAAGGCCTTATTACATGAAATTTACCCAAAAATAATCGAATCATAATTAAAAACAAACCATAAAACAAATATCCAAAACCGTAGTCACCGCCGAGCCGTCCGCTGCATCGATCCATCTACTGCTGGGGATTACCTAAACAGATTAAACAGAAAAGGGTAAGTTTTAGCAAACTCAGTGTGTAATCCCCACAGAAAACATACACACAGAATATCAGATAACAGACATATATTTACAGTTCGAGTCTGAGCCCATTACAAAAACGATGTGGACTTTAGCCCACTCAGATACAGAACCAGACATATTATAAGGCCTTGGCCCATTCTAGACAGAATATGCAGCAAATAAAGTCCTACCCACCAGCCTCTACACACCAACTCCATCCAACCCTACACACCATGTGGGGATAAAATCAACCCACCCAGCCCTACACACCATGTTGTACCGAATGCAGCACATAATCAGAGATTTGCAGCTAAGCTGCCAGATAACAGGCTTAAGAGCCTTTCAAATACTTCCTCCAATCATAATCAACCTACCCGATGCAATGTAACGTACAAGAATGACATGCAATTATGCAATTAGAACTCATACATATATATTCAGATCAGCATACATGCTTAGTATAGAAATCAGACAGACAGATCATTCATATAAGGGTCTAAGTATCGCTTGCAGACCATACAGTAGGTTCACAGTCGACTTGGGCGGCCGGTGCAACCTTACAGAGTTTTCAAAAAAAATGGGTTCACACGCTTATGTGGCTTGCCCGTGTGGCCCACACGACCCAAATTGGCCTTGGCCGTGTGGATTACATGACTTCGCATGGCCGGGCTCGTCAATCACACAGCCTGGCCCAGAATCCCACACGCCCGTGTGGCCCACACGACCCAATTGGTCGAGCCCGTGTGTCGCACACGGCCTCGCCCAGTCGTCACACGGCCGTGTACCTCGTACCCGGCCTGGCTCATCGATCACACGGCTGTGTGGTGACTAACAGTCTTGCGCACGGCCTACCACACGGGTGACCACACGCTCGTACAGCGTCAACAGAATAGTTTTCAGTTTTCATCGAAACCTCGTTTTCTGCATTTTCGAGTACACACTTGATTCAATTTCGCTGCAATCGCAATCTCGAGCACTCCACTGCCTATAGTTGACCAACAAACACTAAATTAATAGCTTGAAAACAAACTTAAAACCGAACCTAAATCGGATTGCTCATCTAGTGAACGAGAACCCCTCACCTTTAATCGAACCACTGAACTTCCACGACAGTCAGTCTCCAACTATTGACCTCGAGTCCTCGATTCTTCCCCTAATCGACAATAATTGCATCCATTAATAAAAAGTTAATAACAAGAACCAAAATCACCTTATTCCACTTACCGAACAAACGGAATGACAATTGCACACCAAGGAACGATTTGGAAGAGAGAAAACGAAAAGAGTGGGGGACAGAGAAAAGCAGAATTTGACTATGGAGAGCACAAAAATGGAAAAAAGAAAAAGATGGCAGAAGAGGGATTCGAACATAGGGATTCGAACTCATGACCTCCATCTCACCAACATTCTACTTATCCACCAGACCAGCAGGCCCATTCTGTTAATTATTTACACCCTTTAACTTATAAGCCTACTAACCAGAGTTTGGGCTTCATTCACAAAAATACCAAAATTTACCCAAGTTGAAACTTAAACTTGGGACCTCCCACACACACCCAGAACACATATCCACTGAACCAGACACTCATTCATGCCAAAATTACCAAAAGCTGAATTTAAAGAAAAACGGGGCATTACATAGCTCCACTTAGCGTGAGATTCTAGCCTCCAGTTGTCTCGATCCTCCTTGGGTTCAATCCTCGACTTTTAGGTGATCCTTCTCGAGCTGAATAAGTCAGTTATAGTGTAAGAGGACGCATACGACCACCAGCTCCACTTAGGGTTTAGATTTCTAATTTAGAGGAACCTGACTCTAGCCAATCGTCGCTCCTATGGGACAATCTTACACTAGATCATCATTTCCCAATGGTGAATCCCATGCCATTTTGTCTCTTGGGCTCGACAACCATAGACGCAGTAAGCTAACGAACTGACTATACAACCTTCCCAAAATATACAAAGCAGTTGTTCCCTGCACAAGTTGGGAATATCACTTTTGAAGGGACATGAATGGAAGCATCAGCCCCGTAATGCGGAGAAGTGATGAATACTCATTGAGAAGGCTAAGCACGGATTCTAAGCCTCATGAACCTTTTTTGGGGATTTTTGAAAACCTTTGGCTAGATGAATTTAGTGGCTCATGCTTTTGGGAAAAGAAATAGAATTAATAAAAAATGAAATTTTATTGAATAAAGAAAAGAACAAGGCTAAGCTTTTTTGGGGGAGGAAGTGTTTACAGAAAAGATTATATGAAATTTGAGTCACTCCTTCCCCTATTTATAGTATTAGGAAACCTAGTCTAGTCCTACTTAAATTCTAAAAGATAAATAAAGATAATTAAAGTTAAATAAAGATAAAAGCTAAAATAAAATCTAAATAATAATATCTAACAATTATTCTAATATAATTAAAAATTAAATAGAGTCTTGTGTTTATAAAATATCTCTTCTTTGCATTTTGTCCTTATGTCTTCCGTGCTTGCATTTTCGGCACCGTCTTTTTTCCTATGTCGCATGTTGGCCCACTTTATCTCCAAATTCACGCTTTTCGCCCTTAAATTTACTTTTTTCTTCAATTTAGTCCCTAAAAGAGAAAAGACTATAAATAGCCCAAATTAGTAGGATCATACTCAAAATAGATATACAATTAACACATAAAAATATGTCGTTCTAGAGTATTATCAATTAGCTATTTTCCAACGTATTACTAAATTAATTTTAAAAATATTATAATTTAATTTAAAATTATTAATTAAAAAAGTTGTGCTAATTTTAATAAAGAGTTATTATTTAAATAGAACTCTAAGAATGAAATATGAATAAGAATGGTGATAGTTATAATTATTAGTTAAATTTTGACATAAAAAAGTTGTGTTAATTTTTTAAAAATGTGTTTATTGAGGTAAAACATAATTATTAATTGGATAAAACTTTAATGTAATAGCCCAAATTTCAGTGATGTCAAAATTAATGGTTCGAGATCACCAAATCTGACAAATGAACTCGTAGGCTATATTATTTAATATTTACGAGCCAAATGTAGCTTTTAAAATATTTTTAAAATAGTAAATTATGTTTTATAAAGATTTATTTGGTCAAGAAATCGAGAAAAAGAGGTATCGAGATCTCGGTATTATAAACCGAGTCATAAATATTTTTATGAATATTTACGGAATGTCAATAAGGTAGTATTAAAATTCCGTTAGAAAATTTTGACGTTTGGGTGGTTAATTAAATAAAAAGGACTAAATTGAAAAGTGTATAAAAGTTGCTAGAAGGATTAAATAGCTTAATTGTCAAATGAGGAAGGACCTAAAGTGAAGATAAGCCCAAAGGAGATATTTTGGGCGGCAATAGCTGAGGAAAATCAGGAAATGGATGAAATAAGGGTAAAATTGGAAAATTGCCAAAATTAGTTAAATAAGTATGGGACCAAATTGGAATTATCTAGAATTCTCTTCATTTCTCTTTATTTTCTTCAGCTGAAAAACAGCCATGGGAGAGAGTTTCAAGTTGGTTTTCACACTCAAGCTTCATGTAAGTTTAATTCTTGCTTTCTCCTTGAAATTTCTATGTTTTTGGACTTTTACAATTGGATCCAACTTACTATGTCATTAGTTTATGATTCTATGGCTAATTTTTAAAGTTGATGTGGATTAGTGCTGGAAGAATATGATAAATAAATATTGATTTGAAGCTTTAATTTTGTTATATGATGATTTTATTAAGTAAATTTGATGGAAATTGATTTTAAGACCTAATTGTGAAAGAGTTGAAATTAAGGACTAGTGTTAAAATTCTAATTTTCAAAGGTTATGAAGTAGTTTAAAATGATATAGAAAAGTATTAAATGAGAAAATTAACTCAATTGAGGGGTTAATTCATCAAGGACTAAATTGTATGAATTGTGGAATTAGGGACAAAATAGAAATCAACATGTTACACTAAAGCAGTTTTGGACAGCAGCAGTTTTCTAACTTTGAAAAATCACCAAAAATTGTAGCAATTGAATTAGAAGTTGAGTTAGATATGGAATTAAAGATTGTTGAGTCTATTTTCATATAAAAGAAACATAGCAAGCAAAGGAAGTCTACATTTTGAGATATTTAAAGTTTTGTAAGACTGGTTTAGAATAACTTCGTGATCCCCTGTTCTTAGTTTAGAAATTCACTAAAAATTGTATAAAAATAATTATGAGATATAATTTATATTTTTGTATTCCTTAGTGAGTCTATTTTCATTAGAAATAATCGGAATCGCTATATGAAAATCGTACTATGAGATAATTGATTTTTAGTGAAGAGAGGTCAGAGCTGTCAGACTGTGTAACAGGGGAGAACTTAACTAATAAACTGTACTAATTGGCTAAGCCAAAAATTCTATAAAATTTATGGTATGAAGATACGTGAGTCTAGTTTCAGGGAAAATTAACGGTTTGAAATTCGGACTCTGTGGCTCAAGATAAAAATAATTTAGTGACTATAACACAGATGGGCAGCTTGAACATTCACATGAGTAAATAGTGAAAATTATAGAAAATGTTACTTACAGGTGTGTTGTTTATACTAAGGATGTGATGGAGAGGTGGAGGAGGAAAAATAATATATGAATGACTTGTGTATAAATTGATTACATGCTCGATTATAATTGATATAATGTTTTATTTGGAATATTTATTATGAAATTATGATTATCGTTATAATACAAAAATTGAACTTGTAAGTTTATATGGCTAAATTTTTAGTAATCATTTGTTAATTTGATGAACTTCATGATGTGCTATTTCATATGTATTGATGATAAAATCGTGCATAATGTAAAAGCATGAAGATTGAATAAATGATCGAATTAAGCACTTCAGTTCAGTGACAAGACGAATTGACGGAAAAGACCATGGTTGAACCATGACAACAAGTGATAAGTGATAGCTTCGGCTACACTTATCTGATCAAGGACAAGTGAAAGTGAAAAGTGGTAGCTTCGGCTACCTGATCAGTGAAAAGTGGTATCTCTAGCTACCTGATCAGTGAAAAGTGGTAGCTCCAGCTACCTGATCAGTGAAAAGTGGTAGCTTCGGCTACCTGATCAGTGAATAGTGGTAGCTTCGGCTACAAGTGACAAGTGATTTCCGTGTAAGACCATATCTGGGATATGGCATCGGTGTGATACGTGTTTAAGATGTAAGACCATAGCTGGGCTATGACATTCTAGTGAAAAGTGATGAATTGACGGATGAGTTCGTGGTTTCACCATGACATAATGATAGCGAAGATGTAAGACCATGGCTGAGCTATGGCATTCTAGTATAAAGACCATAGCTATGTTATGGCATCAGTGATTATCAGTAAAATTCAATGCATACCGGAGCAGAACAATTTCGTAAGACGTTCACTAATTTGACAAAGTTGGTAAGTGTTATATAGAATTATGTGATATAAGGAAATATGAGTTGATGATACATGAACATAGAACTTGGTTGATGAATGAGTTCATTTGTGATTATATATTTGTACACCCTTGAGTGTATTATCCGTATAAAATGGTATTCCGAATGAGATAATGAGAAGAGTTCTAATATGACATAATCTGAATTCGAAATGAAATATTATGAAAACGTACTTGGAATGCATTGGTATGTCTTGTGTATGTTATTTGAGTTCATAACATGGAAAGTAAATGTATGTGAAAATATGAGGTGATGATATCTATACATGGAATTTATTGGTGGATACGTACATCCTAATGATTTTAGAGAACATTGACATTGAGCTCAATAAGTGATTTGTCAATTTAAATTGTGATTGACAGGAAGAGTTAGTGAATTGCATGATTATGAGTTGTTACATGTATTTGTCAAAAATACCAGGAAATTATGGTAATTGATACATAGAAATATGAGACTATAATATATAAAAACATGGAATGTGTTTGATAAATGTGTTCATTCATAATTATAGAATTTTTGCATCTCAAGTGCACTATATGTGTAAAGATGATGTTTCAAATGAGTTAATAAGTAAAACTCAAATATGAAGTAGTTTGAAACCAAGACAAATTGTTATAAAAATGTATATGAAATACAGAGGTGCGATTGTTATATGTTATATGAATACATAGTATGAAAAAGTATAAGTACAAGAGAAATTTAATGAGAATTGAGCCTAAATACGTTTCTTGTTATTTATATGAAGTGTACGACTAACAAATCGTATTAAGTATAAGGCTCAGTTGAATATCTTAAATTGGTTTTTGTATGTATTAAACGTGGGTGAAGAATAAGGATCAAATGAGTGAGAAATATGGCTTGGAAAATAGCCTAATTTGTGAAAATTAAATTTACCACACGGCCTAGCAACACGGGTGTGTACTAAGGCTGCGTGACCCAAGTTCCTTCATAGATGCAAGTCAGAGAGTTATACGCCCTAGAGGCACGGCCATGTGAGCCACACGGGCGTGGGACCCTTGTAAATGAGATAAACTTAAGGATTTTACGAAAAAAAATTTATACGATTCTAATTTAGTCCCGACCCAATCCCAATGCATGATTTGGACTTCAAGGGTCCGTTAAAGGAACTTTTATAATCAATTTTGATATTTGAGCGATAAATGGTTTAAATAATCTGTAGGTGTTCCGTACTATTTGGTAATGCCTAGTACCCTGTTCCGGCGTCGAACACGGGTAAGGGGTGTTACATTTAGTGGTATCAGAGCTATGGTTTAGTCGATTCTCGGACTAACATAGCGTGTGCAACAGTCTAGCTATACATGTCATATGTGAACTGTGATAGTGTGATATCTCCCGGCTCTAACGAAATTATTTTGTTAAGACAGAAATGACTTCCAACCGAACTATTGTCGATAATGCTAAAAATGATATTGAGATAATTGAAATGTGCTTACGATGTATTGAAATGTGGAAAGGTATTAATAGAAGTTCATGATATGCATGTGTTAATGTGCTTAATGAGATAACAATAAGTTGGGAAATGTGGAAAAGTGAAATGAAACGGAAGTCTATGTTGTGATAAGCTCATCCATGTATGTTGGTATTCATATGATATTATGTGCCTAACATGCTTGATTAAGTGAGTGTTATGAGTAAATTTACTCAAAATTCATGGAATGTATATTTAGGTACACTTGTTTAAACAAGATAATCGAAAAGTTCGTGTAACATGACTAAGTATGAAAATTTTTTTAGAGTGAATTATGTGATTATGATGATATTACGTTGATGATGAATGCTGAGTCATATGTGTGTTTTTATGAGAGTCAAGTTAGAGGCTTTATGATGGAAGTCCAGAGTCGGCAAGCAGTGTTTTTCTTCTGGCTTTATCTGAGGAATCATCAGTATCTTTATTATTTTTTTTATGAGTTATGTTCTCGGATTTTCGATATGGTATTGTATCTTGGTTTTCCTATCATTCATACTTCGTAAATTGTTAATCATAGCTTATCTTTAAAGTGTGTTCTTTAGCTTGTGATAACTATGTCTGTTATGATTATGTTTTTGGTTTGATCATAGAAACGTGGTGATTCTAGTATCTGGGTTTCTCTAATTTTCGTGTAAGGAATTGATATCGAAAAAGGTATAAGTGGTGAAAATATTTGAATTTCTCCACTGAAGGAATTTTCGAGGACGAAAATTCTTAAAGAGGGGGAGAGTTGTAATAGCCCAAATTTCAGTGATGTCAAAATTAATGGTTCGAGATCACCAAATCTGACAAATGAACTCGTAGGCTATATTATTTAATATTTATGAGCCAAATGTAGCTTTTAAAATATTTTTAAAATAGTAAATTATGTTTTATAAAGATTTATTTGGTCAAGAAATCGAGAAAAAGAGGTATCGAGATCTCGGTGTTATAAACCGAGTCATAAATATTTTTATGAATATTTACGGAATGTCAATAAGGTAGTATTAAAATTCCGTTAGAAAATTTTGACGTTTGGGTGGTTAATTAAATAAAAAGGACTAAATTGAAAAGTGTATAAAAGTTGCTAGAAGGATTAAATAACTTAATTGTCAAATGAGGAAGGACCTAAAGTGAAAATAAGCCCAAAGGAGATATTTTGGGCGGCAATAGCTGAGGAAAATCAGGAAATGGATGAAATAAGGGTAAAATTGGAAAATTGCCAAAATTAGTTAAATAAGTATGGGACCAAATTGGAATTATCTAGAATTCTCTTCATTTCTCTTTATTTTCTTCAGCTGAAAAATAGCCATGGGAGAGAGTTTCAAGTTGGTTTTCATACTCAAGCTTCATGTAAGTTTAATTCTTGCTTTCTCCTTGAAATTTCTATGTTTTTGGACTTTTACAATTGGATCCAACTTACTATGTCATTAGTTTATGATTCTATGGCTAATTTTTAAAGTTGATGTGGATTAGTGCTGGAAGAATATGATGAATAAATATTGATTTGAAGCTTTAATTTTGTTATATGATGATTTTATTGAGTAAATTTGATGGAAATTGATTTTAGGACCTAATTGTGAAAGAGTTGAAATTAAGGACTAGTGTTAAAATTCTGATTTTCAAAGGTTATGAAGTAGTTTAAAATGATAGAGAAAAGTATTAAATGAGAAAATTAACTCAATTGAGGGGTTAATTCAGCAAGGACTGAATTGTATGAATTGTGGAATTGGGGACAAAATAGAAATCAACATGTTACACTAAAGCAGTTTTGGACGGCAGCAGTTTTCTAACTTTGAAAAATCACCAAAAATTGTAGAAATTGAATTAGAAGTTGAGTTAGATATGGAATTAAAGCTTGTTGAGTCTATTTTCATATAAAAGAAACATAGCAAGCAAAGGAAGTCTACATTTTGAGATATTTAAAGTTTTGTAAGACTGATTTAGAATAACTTTGTGATCCCCTGTTCTTAGTTTAGAAATTCACTAAATATTGTATAAAAATAATTATGAGATATAATTTATATTTTTGTATTCCTTAGTGAGTCTATTTTCATTAGAAATAATCAGAATCACTATATGAAAATCGTACTATGAGATAATTGATTTTTAGTGAAGAGAGGTCAGAGCTGTCAGACTGTGTAACAGGGGAGAACTTAACTAATAAACTGTACTAATTGGCTAAGCCAAAAATTCTAGAAAATTTATGGTATGAAGATATGTGAGTCTAGTTTCAGGTAAAATTAACAGTTTGAAATTCGGAGCTCTGTGGCGCAAGATAAAAATAATTTAGTGACTATAACACAGATGGGCAGCTTGAACATTCACATGAGTAAATAGTGAAAATTATAGAAAATGTTACTTACAAGTGTGTTGTTTATACTAAGGATGTGGATGGAGAGGAGGAGGAGGAAAAATAATATATGAATGACTTGTGTATAAATTGATTACATGCTCGATTATAATTGATATAATGTTTTATTTGGAATATTTATTATGAAATTATGATTATCGTTATAATACAAAAATTGAACTTGTAAGTTTATATGGCTAAATTTTTAGTAATCATTTGTTAATTTTATGAACTTCATGATGTGTTATTTCATATGTATTGATGATAAAATCGTGCATAATGTAAAAGCGTGAAGATTGAATAAATGATCGAATTAAGCACTTCAGTTCAGTGACAAGACGAATTGACGGAAAAGACCATGGTTGAACCATGACAACAAGTGATAAGTGATAGCTTCGGCTGGACTTATCTGATCAAGGACAAGTGAAAGTGAAAAGTGGTAGCTTCGGCTACCTGATCAGTGAAAAGTGGTAGCTCTAGCTACCTGATCAGTGAAAAGTGGTAGCTTCGGCTACCTGATCTGTGAATAGTGGTAGCTTCGGCTACAAGTGACAAGTGATTTCCGTGTAAGACCATATCTGGGATATGGCATCGGTGTGATACGTGTTTAAGATGTAAGACCATAGCTGGGCTATGACATTCTAGTGAAAAGTGATGAATTGACGGATAAGTTCGTGGTTTCACCATGACATAATGATAGTGAAGATGTAAGACCATGGCTGAGCTATGGCATTCTAGTAAAAAGACTATAGCTATGTTATGGCATCAGTGATTATCAGTAAAATTCAATGCATACCGGAGCAGAACAATTTCGTAAGACGTTCACTAATTTGACGAAGTTGGTAAGTGTTATATAGAATTATGTGATATAAGGAAATATGAGTTGATGATACATGAATATAGAACTTGGTTGATGAATGAGTTCATTTGTGATTGTAACACCCCTTACCCGAGACCGTTGCCGGAGTCGAGCACGAGGCATTACTAAACTTAACTTACTAGTTCGGAGCATAAAAATTAAAACTGTCCATCTGCGTCATGTTCACTAAATCAATTATAACTTGAGTTACGAAACTCGAAATCTAGATCCGTAAATTTTCCTTGAAAATAGACTTATATATCTTCTTATTTTAATTTTTTAGAATTTTTTTGGTGTGGCAAATTAGTACAGTTTATTAGTTAAAGTCTCCCCTATTACACAGTTCAACAGTTCTGACCTCTCTTCACTAAAAATCAATTATCTCATAATATAAAACTCTTTTTCCTACACCGTTTTTTTTATATAAAAATAGACTCAATAAGCTTTAATTATATATCTCATGCACAACCTAATTCCATTTATACTATTTTTGGTGAGTTTTCAAAATCACATCACTGCTGCTGTCCAACTATTCCCCTGCATATAATTACATAATTTCTTTAAAATAACTATCAAGTAGGCATTTCATAACATCCAAAACATGTTCTTAATTAACCATTTTAATGGATAATCATTACCAAGAATTTACAAGCCAATATTAAGCCATATCATAAGGTCATACACACAAAATGGTTAAGTTCCTATACATGCCATAACTTAAAACGTTCGAGTCACAAAATACCAATATAATTCTTTGATAGTGTGTAACGATCTCCGACGTCCTTTCA
This sequence comes from Gossypium australe, assembly GCA_005393395.2. Lineage (NCBI taxonomy): Eukaryota > Viridiplantae > Streptophyta > Magnoliopsida > Malvales > Malvaceae > Gossypium > Gossypium australe. The sequence continues at coordinate 23,176,010 of CM016626.1, forward strand.
ATCCCCGAGTTGACTTGTAATACTATAAAACAAAATAAAGAATGGGAGTAAGCATAAAGCTTAGTAAGTTTACATGTAAATAGATAACAACATTCTTAATGAATTATCTTATGCTTTTCTTATCAAGATCACTTAAGCTTTTAACTCAATATACTTAAACTTGTATTCTTACCTTACCTTTTAACATGAAGTTATCTTACCTTACCTTTTTAGCTTGAACTTGTCTTACCTTTACTTTGGTATACTCTTTGAATTTTCCTCGTTGAACCACTTGGAATACTAAGGATACTCAGGTACCTTTCCTTATGAAACTTAACCATTGCCATGTCTTGACATGGTCTTACATGGTATCCTTGCCTTATGAACACACCAATGCCATGCCTTGGCATGGTCTTACATGGGACCTTTGCCTTATAGTAACTTATTAATGCCATGTCTTGACATGGTCTTACATGATTTCCTTAAACCCTAATGTCATGACATTTGTATCCTACACATTCCTAAGGTTCAACCGGAACTTTCTGAGATAGCTTTTCCGTCAATTCATACTTGAGTATTTAAATAATAAATTTACAGAATAAATATGTAAATGCTGGAATTTAATAGTATTAAATGTAAAATAATAGAATGTTGCATTTATTTACAACAAACTTACCTCGAAACAAAATACGATAAACTATATCGATTTAGTCCACTATCTTTTTCTTTCCCCGGTCTAACTCCGGATTTTGTTCTTCTTGATCTATAATAGCAAATTTAGCTTATTTAATACTCACATTTACTAAAACAGTCCCTAACTCTAACTTTAGCAAAATCACAATTTTGCCCCTAAACTTTTACATAATTACGATTTTGCCCCTAGGCTCGAAAATTAAACTTCAGCCCTTATTCTTATGTTTTATAACATGCTGAACATTTTTCCCTTCTATAGCAACTTCAAATTCTTACTATAACACATACTTATGAACAATAATAACTTTTACTAATTAGTTCGTTTTACTCGTTTTCACCGAAATCACTTAGTAAAAATTATTCCTCTATTCATAAACATGCATAATCTACCATCGATCATCAAAAATCACAAGTTCTCATCAATGGCATAACTTGAAATATTCATCAAAATTCAAAATTCAAAATTCAAACATGGGTTTTGTAGCACTCGAAGCAACGATCTCAAAAACGTAAAAATATCAAAAACCGAACTCAATTACTAACCTTAATATAGCATGCAATGGCCGAATGGTTTAAAGCTAAGTTTCTTCTTCTCTCTGTTTGTTTCGTGAAGATGATATGAAAATGGGAAAATAAAACATGTTTCTTTTTTTTTATAATATTAATATATTTCATATCATTCCACTATCTTATAATAATATATATAAAATATACTTTAACCATAATTTAAGGTCTATGCCGTCCACTACTACTTATTTAAAGACCAAATTGCAACTTCAATCCCATGCAAAAGAAGACCATTTAATTTGGCCACTTAATTCCATAATGGCTATTTTTCCCACTTACTCAATTTAGTCCTTGCACTTAAATTAATCACCCAAACAAACAAATTAATCTATAATATTTTAACACATGCTCAAACACATAATATAGATATCAAATTAATAATTAAAATATTTTACTGACTCGGATTTGTGGTTTCGCAACCACTGTTCCGTTTAGGCCCTATTTCGGGATGTTACAGTGATTATATATTTGTACACCCTTGAGTGTATTATCCGTATGAAATGGTATTCCGAATGAGATAATGAGAAGAGTTCTAATATGACATAATCTGAATTCGAAATGAAATATTATGAAAACGTACTTGGAATGCATTGATATGTCTTGTGTATGTTATTTGAGTTCATAACATGGAAAGTAAATGTATGTGAAAATATGAGGTGATGATATCTGTACATGGAATTTATTGGTGGATACGTACATCCTAATGATTTTAGAGAACATTGAAATTGAGCTCAATAAGTGATTTGTCAATTTAAATTGTGATTGACAGGAAGAGTTAGTGAATTGCATGATTATGAGTTGTTACATGTATTTGTCAAAAATACCAGGAAATGATGGTAATTGATACATAGAAATATGAGACTATAATATATAAAAACATGGAATGTGTTTGATAAATTCATTCGTAATTATAGAATTTTTGCATCTCAAGTGCACTATATGTGTAAAGATGATGTTTCAAATGAGTTGATAAGTAAAACTCAAATATGAAGTAGTTTGAAACCAAGACAAATTGTTATAAAAATGTATATGAAATACAGAGGTGCGATTGTTATATGTTATATGAATACATAGTATGAAAAAGTATAAGTACAAGAGAAATTTAATGAGAATTGAGCCTAAATACGTTTCTTGTTATTTATATGAAGTGTACGACTAACAAATCGTATAAGGCTCAGTTGAATATCTTAAATTGGTTTTTGTATGTATTAAACGTGGGTGAAGAATAAGGATCAAATGAGTGAGAAATATGGCTTGGAAAATAGCCTAATTTGTGAAAATTAAATTTACCACACGGCCTAGCAACACGGGTGTGTACTAAGGCTGCGTGACCCAAGTTCCTTCATAGATGCAAGTCAGAGAGTTATAGGCCCTAGAGGCACGGCCATGTGAGCCACACGGGCGTGGGACCCTTGTAAATGAGACAAACTTAAGGATTTTACGAAAAAAAATTTATACGATTCTAATTTAGTCCCGACCCAATCCCAATGCATGATTTGGACTTCAAGGGTCCGTTAAAGGAACTTTTATAATCAATTTTTATATTTGAGCGATAAATGGTTTAAATAATCTATAGGTGTTCTGTACTATTTGGTAATGCCTCGTACCCTGTTCCGGCGTCGAACACGGGTAAGGGGTGTTACATTTAAGCATCTTAATTATCACTTAATTAGTATTAAAGTTATATATCAATAATTATTTATATTTAGCTTTATAAATAATATTCGGTAATTAGAAATATTGCAGTAAGTAGCATCTAAGACAAATTATCAGTAATAAAGTTAGAATTATATACACACACACACACACACACACATATATATATATATATATATATATATAAAGAAGAGATGAAGAATAAAGATCATGGTTCTTCGAAGAGGTAATATCGAATCGTATTGGAACCACAATGACATAGGAGAGTCATCGAAGATTATGTTAATTGATAATGAGATAATTTCTATAAATTTAAACTATGTGAAGTAATCACTTTTAAAACCTTTTCTTTTTTTTATCTATTTATTATTTATTTGGTATAGGTGAAAAATATTTTATGCATTTGTTTAAAAAGAAAGTCAAATTTCAACAATTATTTTTAATCACTATTATTAAATATGTTTATTAATTTAGTTTCAATATCTTTCCTATTTATTACGAACTATTATTATTGCAACATATTGTTTTACCCATTTTTTATTTTATTTTTCAAATTAATATTATGGTTAATTTACATAAATAATATATAAAAAAATTAATTTCTGAAATGGGTTGTCAGTGGGAATAATTACGAAAATGATATATTTTTTGGTAGAGCCTTTCTCATAGGCGCCACCACATTTTTTTATAATAAATTTTTTAAATATTATTTTATCGGTGGTGCCTTTCTCATAGGCGCCACCACTTGTATTGTTTTTTCCCAGTTCATGAGAAAGACGCCACCACTTGTATTATTTTTTTCCGGTTCAGTACATGACCCGTATATATTTATGAATGTGGTATGGGATAGGTGGTGCCTATCTGGTAGGCGCTACTAGTGACTCATATTAATAAAAAGTGTCAAATAAAAATAAAATTACATTATAAAAAGTTTACATTAATAAAAAGCCACAAAGCACTGAACTAAACACTAACAATTTATATAACTTAATCATAAATTACTAACAAAATAACTATAAAATTATTTTTTAAAAATTACATTACTAAAAAATCACAAAACCCTAAACTAAACACTAACAATTTATAAACTAATCATAAATTACTAGCAAAAATAACTATAACCTTTTTTAAAAAGAATTTACATTACTAATAAATCACTAATCACAAAACACAAACAATTTATAAACTAATCATAAATTACTAACAAAATAACTATAAAATATTTTTTAAAATTATTTTACATTATTAAAAAATCACAAAACACTAACATAAATTACTAACAAAATAATTTTACATTAATAAAAAATCACAAAACACAAAACACAAACAATTTGTAACCTAATCATAAATTACTAACAAAATAATTTTACATTAATAAAAAATCACAAAATACTAAACTAAACACAACAATTTATAACATAATCCTAAATTACTAACAAAACAATTTTAAAAAAATTATAAAAAAACAAAAAAATACATTCATAAAAATTATTAAACAAAACCATAAACACTAAGCGTAAACAATTTATATATAATAATTAATAACAAAAAAATTTATATCTAATAATCAAACAGTGCAGGGGCGGGATGGATGGGCCTGGTCAGCATCAGTGCCGCCTATCTGACAGGCGCGACTGGTGCCGCCAGTCTAGGTGGCGCCACACTCACGGGTATTTTCAATCCGTATTCTGACTCGTTGACCGTATTTTGACCTGTATAAAAATATATATTTTAAAAATTATTTCTTTATAAACAGAAAAAAAATTATTATAAAAAAAGTGGTGATGCCTATGAGAATAGCTCCACTAAAAAAAAGAACCATTTTCGTAATTAATTCCACTGACAACCCATTTCAGAAATTAAATATTTTTATTATATTATTTATGTAAATTAACCTAACATTATAATTTACTTTCTTATATAGTTCGTATATATTTAAAAATTAATTGATTTTAAAATCTAATTAAAAATTAAATGCATAAATTTATATGCAATTCATGTAACATTAAAAACTAGTTTATAATAAAAGCATTTATTTCTTGCAAAATATTTATAATTTTTAAACTATTGGTTTAAATTAAACTAAACTTCGAGATAAATGAGCGTTTAAATTTAAAGGTTCAAATTTCTTTGGGCAAAACATGAATATACAATACAACATAATCACTTCAGTGTTAAAATCCACATAAAATTTATATATATGACACCTCATACAATGGTTGAAAAAAATAAGGGATAATTTCACAAAACGTCTTCAAACTACGATTAAATTCTAACTCATTCCTAAATTTCAAAATGTACCAAAACAACCATGCCAATCATATCCTTCTACTGGCTTAGATGTCAGCTTCAACATTAATGATAATTTGGATCTAATGTGGTTTGTTTTGTTAAGTACATGAAAGATTGGGGCAAATTCTCTTCTTTTTTTCCCAATATTTTCCTTTACCTTCTTTATTAAATAAAAATAAGAGAGATAGTAGTTATATTATAAACAAATAATTTTGTATTTATAAATAATTTTATTAAAAAAATTATTTTCTCATTGTCCTTTTATATAAATTCATGAAGAAAACAAATAATATTAATATTTTTTTTTCCAATTAACTTTCAACAAATCAACTCTAAAATTCAAATACATGTATTAAACAAAAAACATAGGTATTGCATTGGTAAAATCTGTCAGACCCAAATATCAAATTATAAATTAAGTAAAATAATTTAAATTAACATTTAATAAGAAATTTATAATACTAATATAAAAATGTAGTATTACTTGTTTTCTTTGTATTTATTTATACACAAGAGGAAAAGGGAAATATAAGAAGGGAAGTAAAAAAGAAATATTTCAAGTGTTTTATGAGATATTATATTTTATTTATTTTTATTATCTTGAAGAAGTGAAAACAAAAGGAAGGGAAAAAAGAGAGGAAGAAAAGTAGCTTAATTTTATAATTATGTTAATTAAAATATTAATTTAATTATAAGATTATTTATTTTTGTAGAGGAAAGTTAACAAAAGAAAAAGGGAAAACTTATTTTACTTAAAAAGGAAAAATGAAAAAAGCGTGTGGGAAATAGTTGGTGACAGTGACATGGTGTGCATGGGCCGGGCCGGGCCGGGTTCGAGTCAGGCCCAACTAAAATTTTAGGCTCGTTCATTGGGCTCGGGCCGGGCCGAGCCCAAAAAATGGGCCTAAAATTTTACCCAAGCACGGCTCATATAAAAATACTAAAACTCGGGCCCGGCCCGGCCGTATTATTTTTATATTATTTTATATAATTTTAAATATATATACATCAAAAATATTAAAAAAATCAAAATAAATATTTTTCAACAAATTGAAAATAAAAAAAAATATGTAGACTTAAATAACACTAAAATAGATGCAACTTAACAAGCAAATGCCTCTAAAATAATAACAAAATTAACAAATATCTTTAAAATAATAACAAAATTAACAATAAAATAAGTTTTATATAATATCTAAACAATAACAACAAAATAATAGAAACATAATAGTAAAATGGTAGCAAAATAAAGAGAAAAATAATAAGAAAATAATTTTTTAAAAATAATTTTTTTTTGCCTTTAATGAATTCGGGCCGGGCCGGGCCCGGGCCAAAAATGCCTTACCCGAGCCCTGTCCTTTTTTTAAACGGGCCTTATTTTTTTGTCCAAACCCATTTTTCGGGCCTATATTTTTGCCCAAACCCTCCCACATTTTGGGCGGGCCTTCGGGCCGGCTCGGGCCGCCCGGCCCATACACACCTCTATATGTCACCAATTTGGTTGAATTTTTAAATTTGGCATAATAAAGTTTAGTATCCTTCTTTGAACCTAAAAGTAAACAATTAAACTACGACAACACTTTGGATTTGAAAATCCAATTGGAATATTTTAAAAATAAAAATGTGGTTTAAAATTTTATAAATAAATAAATATTTTTTTATCCAAATTAATATATGTATTATTAATAATAATATTTTCTGAAAAGATAAACGGTTGAGTATAAAATATATTTCAATTTCATAATTAAAAGATAAAATAAACTACCACTACATCACATCCATACTTCATATTTCTTCCCTCCACGCGGTTTCATCTTTCTTTCCTCTATTGTTTCCATTTTCTTGTATAGAGAAGTCGTAGGTTTGATAAAATTTGGTTTGCAGTCACTGAGTTCCCGTTATTGGTTAAAGATAATTTGATTTTTAATTTTTATTTTCGTAATTTGTGTTCCTCTGTAGCAAATAAAGTGACTCATACATTAATAACATGCTACTGTTTTACCTGCTAATGAAAGAAGAGAATCTAGGACTGTGTATGGGATGAACATATTCACGTGGGTTTAGAGTTTGTCTTCTTCTTGTTTTGGTTCGTGTTTCACAATTCTCATTTTCAAAAGTTTTGACTTTAACTCAAATCTATATTTAATTCAAATCCCATAAAATATTCAATATAGAAAATCTCAAAAAGAAGAATTTTAGGGTGCGATTACATTTTCTATTTTTCATTTTCATTTTTACAAATAATTCTTAATTTTTGTTTTTAAAAATTGAAATATATATTTGGAAATTAAAATAAAATTTTATTTTCAATACTGAAAAATTGGAAATAAATTTTTATTTTCTGTTTTCAAAATAAAAATTAAAAATAATTAATTAATTAAATTAAAGTATAATTATTTAAAACACATTACAATAGTAAATAAAAAAATTTAAAAGTTATAAAAAAAAAATTGCTTCTAAAAGCCAACCAAAGTAAATTTAATGCATAAAATGAATTTTTTTAAAAAAACTATTGGTTTTTCTATTTTTCCAAAACATTATTGTTAATGAAATCATATTTTTTTAGTTCTCTAGTTTTCACATATACTTTTTTGTTTTCTAAAAACATCTTTTTAAAATCTCTGATCAAACATGTTTTCTTCTATTTTTCGAGAAAATGAAAATGAAAACTACCTTATTTGTTCAAACTAAAGGCACTATTAATGTTTTAGAAATTCAAATCGGATTCTAATGCCGTAACATTAATGGTGAAGAAATTTAAAAGGTTAAAATTTATTATTAGTTCATATATTTTGTAAAAGTTGTGGATTTAGTCCTTATATTCTAGTTTCATTAAATTTTGTTTTTGTATTTTTTAAAATTTAAAATTTTAGTTCTCACGAAATGATTATAGTTTATTTTCTAAATTTAATGCGTCAAACATATTATCATATGTGTAATGACATATAAGTTTATTATTTTCACATATTACTCACTAAAACCTCAATTAATAAATTAATTATATTGTCATTTGCGCCAATACTAAAATTTTAAATTTTAAATAATATATATTTTGAATGACTCAATTGAATAATATGGACCAAATCTACAATAGTGTGTATAGTACAAGATTAATAATTAAGTTTAACAAAATTGATTTAATTGCTATTGGTTAGATCAGAACTAAAATTTTAAATTTTAAAAATATAAAATATAAAATTAATTAAATTAAAATACAAAAATTAAACTCATAACAGTTACAAAATACAAAAATTAATAATAAAATTTAATCAATCTAAAACCACTTTTCCGATTTTTTTAACCAATCAAAGTAGGAAATTCATCAATGATGTAACCTTACTTTTTCTGTCATGATTGCCACGTTATTTTGATTTTTTTTTCTAGAAATAAACACCTAGGAAAAAGAATATATTTAGAAATCTAGTATTTTTTTAAAGATTATTATTTAGAAGAGTAAATATTTTTCTTTTAAATCAACTCGACATGTCTGAGGATCGGTTTACTATTTGGCGGAAAAAAGACAAAATACGATATATGATCCATCAAAAAAAAATACGTTTTTTTCTCATATTTTAAAAAATTATATTTTAAATTAAAAAGTATGCTAAACGTCACATCATGTTCAACAGGTTCAGAACCTTTTCTTTTTCTATTTTATTTTCTCAAAAATAGTACTTCATATAAATAATGATTTATAGGTTTAAAAAACCTTTTAAGAAAAGAATTAATTAGATATGTTGGGTTAAATTTGAAGGATATGTCAAAAAAATTTTAATTTTATTTAGTGAAATAAGTTATTTTTTTGAGAGAGTATTTGGAAGCGATCAGTTGGGGTGATTTACCCAAAAATACCAAAAAATTACAAAATTTACGGAAAAGGGTCGGATTGGGGAAAATTTACGGAAAAGGGCCGAATCCCCCAAAAACGTGGCCACGTCAGCGCGTTTTGGGGGGATGGGCACCAAAAACGCGCCCTGCTGGACGCGTTTTTGTCCACGTCAGCCAAAAATGCGCCCACGTGGACGCGCCTTGCTGACGTGGACAAAAACGCGTCCAGCAGGGCGCGTTTTTGGTCATTCATTCCGTGTTGAAGTTTTTGGCCCAATAGTCTCCGGCAAAATAATTTTGAGGAGACGTTTCTGAACAAACACCGGCCAAAAACAGCATGCGTACTGGAAAACGCTTCGCCGTGGACGCGTTTTTGCTACAGTAGTCTCCGGAGAAATAATTTTGAGGGGACGTTTCTGAATAAACAGTGGCCAAAAACGCTTCCAGCAGGGCGCACTGTCAGCATGCGTAATGAAAAACGCTCCCACGTGGACGCGCATTTGTTACAGTAGCCTCCGGCAAAATTAGGCTATAAATCAGTGAAAATTCATTCTCAGTTGGCAGAAAGGGAAATTGAGGCAAAAGGAAAAAATTGAAAACGAGTGAACGTATTAATGCTGTTATTTACTACGACGGTGAAGTTCGTGACACCGAAAATGGCGTTGTTTTCTTATCGGAGAACACAACGCGACTGAGTTTTAATCAGAACATCGATTTGGTTGAACTTCGCAAAAGAATTAGGCGTAAAATATTTGGAACAACGCCAATGAAAGTTCAGTGTATTAAGTATAAGTTTTGCGCTTCGGTTGATCCGGTGAGATATGAGTCGTTCGACATCAAAGGTGCTCGTGGCTTTAAGGCAATGGTGGAGACTCATATTGCCAGTGGATCACCGTATATGGAGGTATATGTAGAATTTTCATCTCTAAGTGATCTTGCTGCGACCTCGACATGTACTGCCGTTCGAGGGGAATACACGACCCCAAGCCGACACTCTGTAAGTGGGAGGCCAAACACAGAAGTGCCCGTGTGCGGTCGTAGTATGGAAAACATAACCCCTGCACGACACTCGGTTGGTGGATAGGACATGCATATCCGTCAGTCGACGTCCGATGATAGAAATACGTACTGGGGGACGTCGTCAAGTTCTAGTGGTTGGCAATCCACATACGATTGGAATCTGTACGAAAGATGTTTAAGGAGGGATGATGTACTCCCGACGACATCCACCGGCGAGGGGCCCTCGTTTGTTGCAGGTTATGGAGGGTCGGACGATGAATCCGATGTGGATCCACCTCGAGAGGCAGGGCCCGACGGTGCAGAAGTTGGATTATTTTCTGAACCGGAGCCCGTTCCAATTGTACCTGAAGACGTTGAGGGCGGTTCAGACGAAGAAGAAGAAGATCCGCTATTCAGAGAGTACTCGCCTCCAGCCCACATGCATAATGTCGATCTATCTCAAGATGATGCATTGGAGTTTCCTGAACTAACACACCGGACGCGTGACCGTACAGATACTTCGTTTGATTCCGACGAATTAGAAGTTGGTAACCAGTTTGTGTAACGGCCTAATTTTCAGTGGTGTCGGAAATGGTGATATGAGATCACTAAATCCGGCAAGTAAGATTGAATAAGATAATAATTTAATATTTATGAGTCAGGTGAGAATTTAGAAGAATTTGTGGATTGGTGAATTTAGTGAATTAAAAGAATTTATTAGGTCAAATGGGTCAAAAACGAGGTATCGAGACCTCAAATTTGAAAATCAAGCCATAAATATTTTTAGAAATATTTATGGAGTGTTATTAAGTTATTATTAAAGTTTGGTTGAGAAATTTAAATGTTTGGGTAGCCAATTTAATAAAAAAGACTAAATTGTAACAGATGCAAAATTGCTAGAAGAATTAAATAGCTCAAGTGTTAAAAGAAAGAGGGTTTATAGGGCAATTAACCCAAATGTGAAAAGGCTGGACGGCAAGTGGAAGAAAATCATCACAAAGATAAGGATAATAAGGGCAAAATTGGAATTTTGTAATTTTAATATGTTATTAAGATAAGATTGAAAATAATCTAGAGTAATCTTCACAATTATCTCAGCCAAAAACGTCAGAGGAGTTCTGGAGAAAGCTTGTTTTCATACTATTACATCCTGTGAGTTTAATTCATGCTTTTTCTTGATAATTTTTATGTTTTTATGACTTTTACAACTAGATCCACTTATAGAATTCATTAGTTTTTGATTTGGTGAGTAAAATTAAAAGTTAATCTCGCTGAGAAATGGAAGTTTATGATGAATTATTATGAAATTTAAATTTTAATTTCATACTAAGGTGGTTTTATTAAGTGATTTTGATAGGAAATGATATTTAGGACCTAATTGTGAAAAAGTTGTGAATTAGAGGTTGGTGTTGAAATTCAGAATATAAAAGGTTGTGAAATAGTTTGTAATGATAGAATAAAGTGTTGATTGAGAAAAATTAGTTCAATTGATGGCTGAATTGAGCAGGGACTAAATTGTAAAAACTGTAAATTTTGGGGTAAAAGTGCAATTTCGAAAATTGAAGAGCATAAATTATGAAGTGAAATAGAAATGAAATATATGCTGATGAGTGAAAATATTTTACATTATAGATCAAGAAACCAAAGAAGAAAGAGGAAAAGAAAAAGTTGCAGAGTAGTCCCTAAATTTCGAAATCTTCTACAAATCAGCCGGGTAAGTTCATATGGTTGAATTTATATGTTTATTTGTGAATGATTGAATGATATAATGTGCTGTTAAATATGAATTTGCTGTGGGATTGTGAAAAATATGATAAATGAAAGAATAAATGGTGGTAATTCAAATTAGGAAAAACGCAGAATTGAGTACGTTCGTGTCGTGACATGTGATGAATTGACGGATAAGATCATGGTTAATCCATGGCAAATGTGAAATGTAGGTATGGTATCATCCATACTGAGTTATGAAATGTAGGTATGGTATCATCCATACCGAGTTGTGAAATGTAGGTATGGTATCATCCATACCGAGTTGTGAAATATAGGTATGGTATTAACCATACTGAGTTGTGAAATGTAGGTATGGTATAAACCATACTGAGTTGTGAAATGTAGATATGGAATTATCCATACTGAGTTGTGAAACGTGGCACTGAGCAACGACGTACTCAAATTCTTAAGACGTTTCTTAATTTGATAAGAAGTAATATAAAATGAGTGAATCAAATGGAAGAAATTGAGTAGTTGTTAATGTTGAGCTCAACTATGTGAAGGATTTTAACAATGGTTGTGAATGGCAGGGAACTTTAGTAAATGTTTTGTTATTGTTTTGGAAATATTATGTGTGGTAAGCTACTTTTAAACCTATGAACTTACTAAGCTTCATTAAGCTTACTTGTGTGTGTTTGATATTTATGTAGATTGAATTAAAGAGAAGTGGAAGATCGGATCATCACAGCAAAACTCACTATCCAGATCAATTCCGGTAGCTTTTGTTTTATGTTTAAAGGTTTATATGGCATGTATAGAGTTTAAATGAGATGGAGTAAAGATGTTATAAACTAGTTAATGATATTTTGCAACGAAACAGTTTTTGAATTACAGTAGTAACGTGATTTTGAAAAATCACCAAAAATAGAAGAAATGGAATTAGAAAGTGAAAGAGATATGAATTGAAAGCTCTTTGAGTCTATTTTCATATGAAAGAAATAGAGTAAGCAAAAGATATGGAAATAATGAGATATTAAAATTTTAGTGAAACTGGTTCTGAATGAATTCGTGATTCCCTGTTCTGCATTTGAAAAATAATTAAAAATTGCAAAAAAATAATTGTGGATTAAAATTTATATGTATGAAATTCTGAATGAGTCTAGTTTCAAATGAGCTAAACAAGGAGGCCATATAAATTCTGTACAAAGAGTAATTTGATTCGTAATGAAGAGAGGTCAGAGCAGTTAAACAGTAAAATAGGGGAAACTTTAATGAATAAACTGTACTAATTGGCCACATGAAAAATTCTGGAAAAATTACAGTAAAAAGATATATGAGTCTAGTTTCAGGGAAAATTAACGGATCTTAATTTGAAGTTCCGTAGCTCCAGATATAAATATTTTAGTGACTATGACGCAGATGGACAGTTTTAAATTTTATGCCGAATTAGTAGTTAAGTTTAGTAATGCCTCGTGCTCGACTCCGGCAACGGTCTCGGGTAAGGGGTGTTACAGTTTGCCAACAAGAATAATTTTCTTGTTGCATTGAAACAGTACAGCATTAAGAACGGGGTTAACTACACGGTGGTTAAATCGAAGCTCGATAAGTTCGAGGCGAAGTGTGCAGTGCAAGATGACACATGTCAATGGAAAATCATGGCGTCGTTGAAGAAAAGGACAGAGTTGTGGGAGATAAAAAAGTACAAAGGTCGACATACATGTCTTGCCGGTACAGTACCACTATGTGTTCAGTGATTTCGAATAACAGTAATAATATGTAATATTGTATTGTTTAACGTACTTCGTTGACAGGTGTAACACAAGATCATCCGAGGATGGATTCAGACATGTTGGCTGACATGATAATCCCGATGTTGAAGGCCGATCCAAAGACTACGGTGCCGGCCTTAATTGGCAGTATTCGTAGCCAATTGGGGTATACGCCCTCTTACAGAAAGGCTTCGATAGCAAAGCAGAAGGCGATAGAAAAGTTACACGGTGGGTGGGACACTTCATATAATGAAGTGTGGCAGTGGTGCCAGGTGCTGGAGAGATATGTCCCAGGCAGCATGACAGACCTTGAAACGGAACCTGCGTACTACAACGATCGTCTGCTCCGTGGATGCGCAGTGTTCAAGCGTTTGTTCTGGACATTTAAGCAATGCCGAGATGCCTTTAAATACTGTAAGCCATTGGTACAAATTAACGGTACCTTTATGTATGGTAGATATACGCATCGGCTATTGCTAGCTGTGGCACAAGACGGATGTGGGAGAATCCTTTCGATTGCATTCGCAATAACACCGGGAAGGCACGGGCGAACACCATGCACACAGTGTGTCACGATCGCGACAACCTATGGTTTCGTGTCACGGAGTTTGACAGACCGAACCAAGGTATTGTTGGCGGCCATTATCGTGTACACTTGACAAATAGGACCTGTGACTGTGGGAAATTTGATGCACTTCGTTACCCATGCGCCCATGTACTTGCGGCTTGTCAGAATCTCCGTCTTGATCCAATGAGATATGTCGACGAAGTGTATAAATTACAAAACATGTACAACGTGTGGAGACACGTATTCCCACCAGTCCCAGATGAACGTAAGTGGCCCTTGGTATCGCTTGCACCGTATAAGCTATTGCCGGATAGACAATTGAGGCACAAACCAAAAGGTCGACCTTGCTCGTCTAGAATACGCAACAATATGGATATCCGAGAAACAAGCAACCAAAGTCGGTTGTGCGGATGGTGTAGGAACCCGGGGCATACATCTCGCTCGTGCCCAAGTCGGAATAGTTGACCGTGTTCTTAGGTGTTTTGTCTCATGGCGGCTATGTAATATCTATTTTTTCGGAGGAAAACGGTGAAGTTTTGTACAATAACTTTTATTTTATTAAATATATTAAAAATTAATTACAAAAAAAAATCAATTCTATTTTGTCAAATTTTATTAAAATAAGTAAAACAAATTAAAAAAATTAAATGACAAGGAAACAAGTTAAACTCAAATTTTATTAAATATATTAAACATTAATTAAAAAAAAAATCAATTCTATTTGTCAAATTTTATTTAAATAAGTAAAACAAATTAAAAAAATTAAATGACAAGGAAACAAGTTAAACTCAAATTTTATTAAATATATTAAAAATTAATTACAAGAAAAAAATCAATTCTATTTTGTCAAATTTTATTAAAATAAGTAAAACAAATTAAAAAAATTAAATGACAAGGAAACAAGTTAAACTCAAATTTTATTAAATATATTAAACATTAATAAAAAAAATCAATTCTATTTTGTCAAATTTTATTTAAATAAGTAAAACAAATTAAAAAAATTAAATGACAAGGAAACAAGTTAAACTCAAATTTTATTAAATATATTAAACATTAATTACAAAAAAAAATCAATACTATTTTGTCAAATTTTATTTAAATAAGTAAAACAAATTAAAAAAATTAAATGACAAGGAAACAAGTTAAACTCAAATTTTATTAAATATATTAAACATTAATTACAAAAAAAAAAACTTAATTAAAAAATTTTAGTGCTGATGCCGGTGGGAACCAGTGCCACACGAGGGCGGTCGACGGTTACGCGCTGGATTCCTCCTTCTTCTGGCTTCCGGCGGGGGTTGTGGAACCTCGGGCAGGGAATCAGATTCCTCCGGCAGTGGGTCTGGTTCTGGATGTTGCGATGGTGACCCACTCTGATAAAATATTGACGCCGGAGGTGTTTGCATAAACCACGGCGGGGGTGACTGCATCCCGAACGGCGGAGCCTGGCAGAAAGAAGTGCTTCCCGATGCCGCCTCCTCAGAACCCACATGCGACGTCGGCCTCACCATCGGATGGCCAGCGGAAGTAGTCGGTAACGGGCTCGAACCCGGCCATGCACTCCAACCTGGGCTAGGACTAGGAAACTGAAACATATATGGGTTAGGAGGATACATATAAGGGGAAGGGTACGTACCTGGCATGAACGGTAGATGCTGTGATGGGCCCGGTGTTGTCGGTTGAACTGATGGGCCCGGTGATTGTGTAGGCGCTGTTGCTGAGCCCGGTGACTGTGTCGGCGGTGATGATTGCCCCGCCTCATCACCCCTTCTCCTTGGGTGTAAAGGGCCCCGACGTTCCCTTTGCTCTCGAAGTTGTCGTCGCCTCTCTTCTTCCGACAATAGATATGGCTTGCCATGGATCCTAAACCATGGCATGTACTCCGGCACGCACGCTAACTCCGGAACGACTATCGGTTCTCGGTCAGGTATATAGTCATATCGGTTCTCCCACGTCTCGATATGTTCTGACCAAAATCTTGCCCAATTCGTATGTGTTTGCCGTAAGTCTACTTTGTGCTCATCATCGAGCACCTCCGGTGGTACAGGAATCCGTTGCCGAAATCCAAATTGCCGCATAACCCGATCTGCCTGGTGCATCTCCACGGTCGAGTAGGTGATCAATGGGACCTTTACGTGCCAACCGTTCGGATTTTGGAGGAACTCCTCCGGAATTACTGCACGAATTTCTGGCTCGTTGTACGGTGTCCATTCAAACTATATTCACATTACGAAAATTTTAGACATATACCTCATATTAGACACTACATACGAAATACTAAATTATAATAACAAATTTCGAAACTTACTTGTGATTCCGACCTTTGGTCCAACAGGAGCCGTATATCCTCAAGCGATTTCGGTATTCCAACATGATTCGCCGGATGGTTCCACCTAATTAAATAATATTTTAGCATGCAATTATACTATAAATCTACGAAATAATTGTAAAATATAATATTAAATTTACCTCATTATCAGTGGGAATGAATATGGGTGGTCGAGTCGAGGGCGTAAAAATGGAAATCGGTACCATGCCCATGACTGCAGCAATGATATGCAACCTCCATTTTTGCTTTACTCGGCACCGTCGCCCCGCACATCTCCCGGTACAACCTCGACAGCACGGCAGACCCCCAACTCAATTCACCGGCTGCTCTGAAGTCAACAAGTTTCAGGAGCCATCTCAGGTGGACGAGGTTTCTAGAGAGGTCCGACATCAGATAGCCTCCAATTATTTGAAGAATGTATGCTCGAGCATACCGTATTCTTTCTACTTCGGTCGAATCCTCTTTCAGCTCCGGGAATGTGTTTCGTAACCACGCCAAATCGATCCGAGCTCCTCGAATTCTATCCGGAATGGCACCTAGAAGCTCGTAGCATACGGCCATCCAATCGGTAGATGTTGTGGACCCGGTGACTACCGACCCGTCCACCGGTAATCCCAACTGCAACTGAACATCTTCTAGAGTGATTGTACACTCTCCGCATGGCAGATGGAAAGTGTGAGTCTCGGGTCTCCACCTCTCAATCAACGCGCTGATCAAAGGCGGCTCCAATTTGAACCATCGGCCTATCGTGGCCACATGCCAAAAACCCGCTTCCCGCAGGTAATTCTCGATCAACGGCGATGGGGGATCATGCATGTTGCGAATATAACATTCCAACACCCGATCTACAGACTGTTTTAAAAATAATAAAATTCAAAATTAATTAAAATTACATAATTGGATAAAAAATTAAATAATATTGCAAAATTAAAATTAAAACTTACCATTTTTATTTGCTCGACGGCAATGTGCTTCTCGCCTAGGCGAAGTAATTCCCCGGCCATTGTAATCGGCTTTAAAATTTTCCGATAAAAATATCTTAAAAAAAATTAAGGCCTTTTTCGTAAATAGTAAAGGACTATTTTGAAATTTGAGCGTAAATTTCAAGGACCTTGAGAGAAAATTTAGAGAAAATTGAGAGAAAATTGAGAGAAAATTGAGAGAATATTGAGAAAGGATTGAAATGTGAAGAATAAAGGGTGGGGGGTTTTTATATTTTTTTTTTCTGACCGTTGGGACCAAAAACGCGCCCTGCTGGACGCGTTTTTGTCCACGTCAGCAAGGTGCGTCCACGTGGGCGCGTTTTTGG
Organism: Gossypium australe; assembly: GCA_005393395.2. Lineage (NCBI taxonomy): Eukaryota > Viridiplantae > Streptophyta > Magnoliopsida > Malvales > Malvaceae > Gossypium > Gossypium australe. Next base: position 23,193,709 of record CM016626.1, read on the forward strand.
CTGATGTGGACAAAAACGCGTCCAGCAGGGCGCGTTTTTGGTGCCCATCCCCCCAAAACGCGCTGACGTGGCCGCGTTTTTGGGGGATTCGACCCTTTTCCGTAAATTTTCCCCAATCCGGCCCTTTTCCGTAAATTTTGTAATTTTTTGGTATTTTTGGGTAAATCACCCGATCAGTTGAGCATACTTTTTCTTTAAGTTATAATTTTTAACTTTTTTAATATGATCAATTTTTTTAGTTGGATAGTTAAATGACGGTAGCTTTGGCTTTGAGTTCCAAGTTTGATTTATCTTTCACTCACATTTATACTTTTTATTTCATATTGTTTTAAGCTGCTATTTTTTTTAATGAATACTTTTAACGTATTAGCTTCCTTAGTTAAATGGTTAAATAATAATGATTTTATCCTTAAGATCCATGTTCAATTTCCCTTTTCTAAACACAATTAGAATTTTTAACTCACATTGTTTCAAATTTTTTATTTTTACTTAATAAATATATTATTTTCAATTTTTTATGTTAATTCATCTTTTTAATTAATAAATATTTTATTCATATTCTAATATTTTAAAAAATTCATTAAAAAAAGAAGAAGCTTAAAATATCATGAAATAAAAAATATAAATGCGAGTCAAAAATGAATCAAACTTGGGACTCAAGTACAAAACTAACATCGTTTAACCATCCAATCAAAGAAATTAATTGTATTAAAAAGGTCAAAAATAGCAACTTAAAAGGGAAAATGCTTGGCGTATTTTTACATTCTCTCTCCAAAAACAATTTATTTTCCTAATAAAATTAAAAATAGCTTAAAGGCCTAATTAAAAAAAAATAGCATATAAGTCTTATTTAGTCGGTTTTTCAACTTAAGTTGCACGTATAAATTATCGTTGTTAATTGAGCTAACAAAATTAATTTCAATTTTAAATTTTATTTTTGATAAAAAATTAAAAATTATAAAATTTATATATTAACGTTATAAAAACTATTTAAAAATTATAAAAACTTCAAAAATTTTATTTTATGTAACTTTGCTAATAGATATAAAATTACGTAAAGATAATATATGTACATTAGACTCTTTGAATTTGATTGCTTTGTATATTAGTTAGGTCTAGAGCTGTTCATGGGTCGAGCCAGACTAGATTTGAGTCAAGCTAAGTATGATATTAATATATAGGCCTGAAATATGGGTTTGTCCATATCTGCAAAAAAAAAAAAAAAAAAAAACTAACCCAAGATCATTTTAGGCACGCTAATATTATTTTTTAATTTTATAAAAATATTTATATTATTATTTTATTTTAATATTTAATAAAACTTTATATATTTTTTTACTTATTGAAAGTTTTTATATAGTCATTTTAACATTATTTTAATGTTTATATTAGAATAATATTATATATTTAGTATAGGTTTATTTTTTTAATGTGTTATAAATTAAATAATATATAAAAATAACATAATATAAAGTATTATAAACTTAAAAATGGGTTGGGTCGGGCTTGGGCCTTGAATTTCAAACCTAAGTCCAACCCATATTTTAAACGAGTCTAATTTTTTCGGATCTAATATTTTTACTTAAACCCTTCCAAATTTTGAATGAATCTTCGAACTTAAACGAGTGACCCAACCCATGAATACCCTCCTAGTCTTTTTCGTTCTCCATGGCATGATTGCATCCACCTCTCAACCCAAACTAGAACCTGCATTCATTTGAGATAATATATAAAATTCATTAACAACCTTTAGATAAACTTTATAATTACAAATATAATTATAAAACAGTAATATACAATAAATCAATTTTTTAATCCCGTACAATGTAAGGGTTGATTGTGTGTATAAATTAAAATATTTTAATAAATTTGAAAATTTTAAATGAAGTTTTAAAAAAGAAAAAAATTCGTCGATTGAGTCTTAACTCGATTGGTATGGGCATTGTTGCCAATGCAAGAGAATATGAGTTTGAGTGTGCTGAAGAACATTATTTTCTTATTTATAGGTTGGATAAGAGCTATGGGTACTTTTAGGTACTGTGTCAAAAAAGAATAAATATGATCGGAACATCTAATGAGATTATTCTAAAAAAATCAAAAAACAAAAAATTTCAATTTTTATTTAAATGAGATTTCTATTTAAATAAAGTAGAATAGAAAATATATTTAGTTTGAGTACATGTAAAATAAAGATTTGTAAATAGAGAACAGAGATATGTATTTTTCATAAAATATTATTTCAAAAAATAATCTAACAAAAAATAATTTTAGATGAGATGAGAGTGGAAAAAAAAGATATATGAGAGAAAATAGAAGGACAAGACAGGAAAACTATGTAAAATATAGATACGAATAAGAATTGGATAGTTTATAGAAAATACAGAATAAAAAAGAAATAGAATAATAGATATGGAAAATAAGATATGTATTTTCCATAAAATATTAAATTTTCTTTCATATTTCTATTTTTAATATTATCTTTCCTTTGCTATATTTGATTTTTTATTTTTCATATACTCCCTTTTCCTTTTCTATTCAAATTTCCTTTCTTTTTCTCAATTGAAAACCCTAGTCGCCATACTCAAGCTATTCTTTTTATTTTCCTTCTTTTTCTCAATTGAAAACTCTAGTTATCATACTCAATAGCCACCGAAGAAGAGATTTTCTCTTTCTTGTTGACTTCTATGGTTCATGTCCCCATAGCTAGCTCTAAATCTTCTAAAACAATAATTAAAGCTTCGAACTACTTTTTCTAGAATAGTCCTTTTTTAATATCACTGATATCGCTTGACACGACGGTACATCTAAAAAAACATATTTTTTTTAAATTTTAACGGGTGCCACTTGACATAGTGGTGGCTCCAGAAAAATATATTTTTCTAAAAAGCCGATGATTGGTTAATGATGAGAGGCGGTGTTGTCAATGTATTAGGTAGTACCGATGATCATTATAAAAAACGAATCATTTACATACATAAGTTTTAATTTGATTATTTTCATAAATAATCTTTTGTGTAAGTTGGGTATAAAAGCGAAACAAAAATAATAATCAGCATTATTTTTAAAATAAATAATTTACAAAATGAGGCGGATTTAAGGGGCTAGCAGAGGCCCGGCCCCCCTAAAATGTAAAATTTTTATTTAGACCCTTAATTTTTAAAATAATTTAAATTAATAAAAATGAAATTACACTTCGACCCTTTTTAAAATTTAAAAAATAATTTAATTCTTTAAAAATTATAAAATATATACTATAAAAAAATTAAAATTTCATTCTATCCCTAAAAATTTATTATCACTTAGTCCATGTCAGCAAACGCAAACCGCGTTGAGGGGAATTCAAAGAAGGACTGCAGCATTTGGGCTCCACTCCACTTGCATCCTCTCCAAACCCCATTTTGTTTTCAATCGATTTTTCACTAAAAAATGATAAAAGAATACATAATTTTTTTTTTTGAAAAGCATACATAATTTGATAATTTAATTTAAAATTATGTCCTCCATTTATTTTGTTTAAAGAATTAATGTCATCCACCGGGAACACATTGAAACAAGATTCACGTGTGGGAGCTCGACAATTCTTTGTCGAATACGGTCTGCTGGAACTAGAATTATTATAAATGGACAGTAAGCGGCTCGTACCACTACTCATTGATCTAAGAAATTTATAACACTTAAGTTATCGGATTTCGATTGATTACATTTTCTCTGGAATGGAGCTTTCAAAGGATTCAATCGAAGCTTTAGTTAAAACGATGAAGGAAGAGATGTTATTGGACATCGATCCTTACTCTTTTGTTTCACCTTCTGCTTACGACACTGCCTGGTTAGCCATGGTTCTTGCAGATTCGAACCAACCATGCTCGATGGAACCCATGTTCAGGGTTTGCTTGGATTGGGTGCTCAAAAACCAGACCCAAGAAGGGTTTTGGGGAGAGTGTGACGCTCATGGCAACCCTACCCTCGAGTCTTTGCCTGCTACTCTGGCTTCTGTTATTGCTCTCAAAAAGTGGAATGTGGGGAAGGAAAATGCAGAGAAAGGTATCAAATCAAATTTCGGTGGATTACTCTCTGGCATGTGTTATTGCTCTCCAATTACCCTTTTAACATGCAATTCTTTATTATGATAATGTGTTTCAGGGTTGGCTTTTATTCGAGCAAACGCAGAGAATCTCCTAGCAGGACATCAAAACCAGTTTCCTCGTTGGTTTGCCATTGTTTTCCCTGGGATGATTGAACTTGCACGTAAAACTGGCCTAGACCTGGACTTCCCCCACCATTTGAAAGGGTTGCTGATGGATATTTTCTTTGAACGAGAACAAATCCTAGAAAGGTAATTTGTAAACCTGAACCTAAGTGATTCATAAGCATTATTAATATGTATAGTTAAACTGCAAATTTCATCAATTAAGGTCCAACTTTGTTTTTTTTTGGGGTAGTGATAAGGAACTTGCTGCTGGCGATGCCTATCCTTCATTATTATCATACCTCGAAGTGTTGCCTTCATTGTATGCCGCTAATGAACAAGAAATAATGAAGAACTTGAGTGGTGATGGCTCATTATTCCAATCCCCTTCAGCAACTGCATGTGCATTCATGGCTACCGGGAATAAAGACTGCTTAGCTTACTTGCAATCTCTAATTGAAAAATGTGGCAATAATGGAGGTAAAGTAGGCATCATAGTCGTCATCTTTATTAGTTTTTTTTGGCTTCGAATTTTTGGCTTTACCTTCACAAAAATTTGTTGTAGTCCCGCCGACGTATCCAATGGATGAAGAGCTAATAAAACTTGGTTTGGCCAATCAACTTCAACGGTTGGGATTGGCTGAACATTTCACGCAGCAGATTGAAGAGATTTTGACCCAATTCTACCAGTAATGATCCATGCACTGCTTTATTTATTTCATTTTAACACACGTTAAAATATTTTTACAAATTAGTGACGGTAATTTTCAGGACTTATACTAAGGAATCATCATCAGAGAAAAGCAATAGTGTTGCTTCAGTTGCAACCCAACTACAAAAAGACTCTTTGGCATTTCGACTCCTTCGCATGCATGGTTATAACATATCCCCATGTAAGTTTTTAGCCTTTTTAACCAAATTTCATGCAATATAGAGCAATAGACGTGATCTTTTTCTAACTCTAAATCCATGGTTTTCTATATGCGTGCAGGGAGCTTGTGTTGGTTCTTGAATGATGATGAAATTGTAGATCATATAGAGAAAAATCAGGAATTTTTCTCGAGCGTGTTGCTTAATGTTTATAGAGCCACGGATGTTATGTTTTCCGGAGAATACGAACTGGAGGAAGCAAGATCATTTTCCAGGAAAGTTCTGGAGAAAGTTGTAAGTAAGGGAACTGGATCAGATAATGACGTTTTTACAAAATCGTCCACCTTTCAGAGAATGGTATCCTATTTTGTTGCCTGTTATGATGAAATGGTAATTGAATTTGTGAGGCACATATATACTAAATATGTGCAATTTGGGTTTGATTAGATGGAGGAGGAGCTGAGACTTCCATGGGTGGCGCGATTGGATCACTTGGAACACAGGGCGTGGATTGAACAGAATGAGATGAATGCTTTGTGGCCAGGAAAAACCTGCTTTCACAGGTACAAGTATTCGGCCATCGCAACGGTGCGAGACCGTCTTCAGCTCACCCCGATCTTAAATAGACTTCCGTCCCTATCTTACTTGAATTTAAAAATATAAATAATTTTACGAAACTTTCTGATTTCGCTATCTCAAGTTATTACATATATTTTATATTATTTTATTTTTCATATGAATTTAAATAAGTTATAAATTAGGCTTAATGCACCGTTTAGTCTCTAAAGTATGTCATTTTTTCAATTTTATCCGTTAAACTTTTTCTTTCTCAAATCAAGAACTAAAGTTATTCAGTGTTCTTAGATCTAACATTAGGGGTATTCAATCGGTTAACTGACCCGAATTATCATTAACCGAATTAATTAATCCTTTTAAATCTTTAACTGTTAACTGAACTGAACTTTTTCAATTAATTCAGTCAGTTAACCGAAATTTACATTTTTTTTATTTTTTGGTTAAAACAAGTATATAACATATAAAAAAATTAATCAAATTAACCAAATTTAATATATGTAAAATGTATATAAAAAATATAAAATTTCGGTTAATTCGGTTAATTAACTAATTTCGAACTGAATTAACTGTTAACCGAACTTTTAAAAATTTATTAACCGACCGAATTAATTCGGTTAACTGACCGATAATTTGATTTTATCCAAAATTTACACACCCTTACCTAACATTATTGATGCTCACAGTCTTGTTAAAAGTAACTCCAGCCAATTGTGTTCCCCAATGTCATCTGATTTTTTTTAGAAATCATAAAATTATAAGAAAATTATAAAAATTAGTGAACATTATTAAAATGATAAAAAAACTTATAAAAATTCACTGGAAATTATAAAATGGTAAAAGATATATTTATATTTTATGTAAACACTTAAATTGTATTTAAGATTAAATTTTAAAAAATAAAATTATTATATTTTTACATAAAATTTAAAAATATAAAAGTACTACAATTTTTTAAAAATTATTAAATTTGTTAAAAATTGTAAAAAAAAAGGTAATAAAAAAAAAGTCCAAACCAAACGTAAACAAGTAAAAGATTATATCAAAATTCAATCCAAGTTTATTTGAGATATTCGTGAGTAGGGTTATGTATTTGGATTTTTTAATAATTTTTACCGTTATTTATAATTTTTAGTAATTTTATATTTTATAATTTAAAGATTTTTTTAAAAAGATTGATGATTATGACATTGTGACATCCTGTGACAAGACATAATTGATTGAAAAAATTTTTAATGGCAGAAGGACAAAAAAATAAAAAAAATAAAGTGAGAAAAATGATATAATTAAAATGCTGAATTATGCATTAAGTCTATAAATTATAAAATGTTACCAAAACAAAGTAGTTAAAATGCGACAAAATATTATAAAATTCTAAACCGAAAATATAAAAACATTTACTGAATTAAAAGAGGATATTTTGATGAATTTATTGAGTCAAGTTATATGGGTTTGATCTACACCAGAACACGAAAATTTTAATTAACCCCCTCCCCCAGGGGCAGGAAAAATAAAAACAAAAATTGGCTTGCTGAGTAAGTATAACATTGAATTACCGGTTTTCAGGATATCAAGGGCTAAAAATGAAAAGTTAGTGCAACTTGCTGTAGCAGATTATGAGTTTAGGCAGTCAATTTACAAGAAGGAAATGGCTGAATTGAAAAGGTAAGGAAAACTGAATTCTTCTTCTTCTTCTTCTTCTTCTGACAGGCGCTTGTTTGTTTAATGGCAACAGCTGGTGTCTGAAATGGGGTCTTAGTGATATGGGATTTGGTCGAGAGAAAACCATGTATTGCTACTTCGCCATCTCTGCCAGCCTTTCCCTGCCTTATGACTCCCACATTCGAATGCTGGTGGCCAAAAGTGCAATATTGATTACGGTCGCTGATGATTTTTTTGACATGGAAGCTTCTCTAAATGACCTTAACATCCTCATTGATGCTGTTACAAGGTCATTAATGCACCAACAACAAAAGCATAATTAATACTAGATTATTTGGGAACGAGCTGAATACCTTTAATTGTTGATAATGGTTGCACATAACAGATGGGATGGTACAGGACTAGGCGGGCACAGTAAGGCCATCTTTGATGCCCTTGATAATCTTGTGAAAGAGACTGCTGAAAAATATCGGCAACACCAAGGAACCGATATAACAAGTTATCTACAGCAAATAGTAAGTGGTTACACTAGAGGCAACTTCGGTTTTGCTCGGTTGCGGAATTCTTAAATTTTCATTTACTCTAAAATAATTCGGTTTCATTCTTTATTTTTTTCACTTTAGTTTGGGATTTTGTTAATTTCATTGAGTTTTAATTTTTAAAAAAATTAATTTTCCAAATAAATAAAAAAATCAATAATATTTTATATAAAAATTTAAAACTAATTTCACTATTTTAAATATAAAATATTTATTCACGTCATTTATTTTTTTAGAAAAATTTAAATTATATAAAACAATAACTTTTTGTTCAGTTTAAATAATTGCAATTTTTTAATTTATATTCCGAAAATCATCAACACACAGTTGAATTCGATTGAATTTCCATGTTTTTTCTGTCGGCGCTAAGTGAAACAGTGTTGAAATTAGCCACTGTCCAATCTGATTAGCAGGTCCATAACACTAACGAAATAAACATTTGATGCAGTGGTGTGAGACATTTGCTTCATGGCTTATGGAGGCCAAATGGAGCAAAAGTGGATACATGCCATCAACTGATGAGTACCTTCGAACAGCCACCATATCTATCGCTGCACATACATTGGTTCTTCCGGCTTCATTCTTCCTGAAATCAAGCTCGCCGAATGCTGAAGTCAGCCCCACTGCCACCGAGTACAAGACCATTACCAAACTCACCATGCTTATACCTCGTTTGTTGAATGACATACAAAGCTACCAGGTAAATTGTAAAACCCCTTCACCTTTCATCTAAAACCTCTTTGTATTCATAAGGAAGCTAATTGTGACAGAAGGAAATAGAAGATGGGAAAATGAACTACGTATTGCTTTACATGAAAGAAAACCCAGATGCAAACATCGACGACTCGATCACCTTCATGCGGGATTTAATCGACAAAAAGAGGAAAGAGTTACTTAAGCATGCTTTGATGGACGGATTAAGTGATTTGCCCGTTGAATCGAGGCGGCTTCACTTATCGTGCATGAAAGTGTTTCAGATGTTCTTCAACTCCAGCAACCGGTACGATTCCAATACAGAGATGATTCAAGACATACAAAAGGCGATATATGTTCCTCCAGATGTTGGGACATGGAAGCCATTGGTTCTTGTTCCTTCACAGTCTGGTTCGAACAAGGAATTTCAAACAACAATAAGTTCTCAGCAGCTTGTTATACGACCATTCAAATATCAGAAGAGAAGAATTATAGGATACCAAGCTTCTTTGCCCATTGCTAGGCGTGGATATGTTAATATGTTTATCACTCCAAATTTTAGGTTGTCTTTCGCCTAATCAAATAGGTCTAACCCTGCATAGTTTTGGGAACAATAATGTATAATAGAAATAAAGTAAGTGTATATACTTCCCTTGTGGAGGTGGATCCCTGTTGAATTCGTTGAAGAAGACGAAATATGTGTTAAATGAATGTTTATGGTGGCGCATCCAATAGTTTTAGTGTCCTCTACACAAATAAACAGTGCTTTAATCTAATACGATAAATAACTAAATAAGATATCAGTGTTTTTAAGTTACGAAAGTTATGTGTTTTTGTAGAGAAACACAGCAAAATGATAGGCCAAACAGATGATTTCCATTGAAAAAGAATACGTCCTAGAGATTGAATTTACTGTATTTATGCAATATTTCTTGCTGAACTGCTTCAACGGCTTGTTAACAGAAAACAACTACTTTAACTGCTATCTGCTTAACAAACTACCAGTTAATTGTTGACTTATTCCTTGACATTCACCCAACCGGTGCACCGCTGTTATCTTCTGCTTTGTAAGGACTCAAGTCTGCTGACAACTTTAAGTTGTGTTCTGAATTTGGTAAAACACCCAGCTAAAAGGGGTTTGGTGAGCACATCAGCTACCTGATCTTGAGCTGGAACATGACCAACAACTAACTTTCCTGTAGTCACCTTTTCACGAACAAAAAATAAATCAAGCTCCACATGCTTGAACTTGGAATGTAGAATTGGATTAGCAGATATGGCCACTGTACTTGAATTGTCACACCAAAGAGCTGCCTTTCCAGCAAGTTGAACTCTTAATTCTCCCAACAAAGACTCCAGCCAAGTGACTTTTGCTGTAGCATGAGCAAGGCTCCTGTATTCTGTTTCTGCTGAAGAATGAGATACCACATGTTGCTTCAGGATTCCAACCAAGGAAAATACAAAAACCCGACGTTAAGTGTCTGTCATCAGGATCATTTCCCCAACTAGCATTTGAATAACCAACAAGAGATAGACAGAAGGTAGCAGTAAAATAAACACCATGATCTATTGTTGCATGTAAATATCTTAAAATACGTTTAACAGCTTTGAAATAATGATTGAGGGGCTTATTCATGAATTGACAGACCCTATTGACAACAAATGTAATATCAGGCATGGTAATCACGATGTATTTAAGGGCCCCTACAATGCTCCTATATTCTAATTCATTGCCAATAGGACTCCCCGTATGAGCAGACAACATATAAGAAGAAATCATGGGAGTAGGAGTGTCTTTGGACCTTTCCATATGACTTCGTTGCAGCAAGTCTTGAATGTATTTTCGCTGACTGAAAAAGAGCCCCGAAGCTATATGTGTGACTTCGATGCCTAACAAGTAACTCACTTGTCCCAAGTCCTTAAGAGGAGATCTCGAATCTAAGGACTCTACAAAGGTATCAATACTTGACTGATGATTGCCTGTGACTATAATGTCATCGACATAGATCAAAACATATAGAAGAATCTCACCAAACTGTTTAATAAACAAAGAGGCATCGGATTTTGATAACACAAAACCAGAGGCAACAAGATGATCTCTCAACTTTTGAAACCAGGCCTGAGGTGCCTGTTTGAGGCCATACAATGCCTTCTTAAGCTTGCACACCAATGGTTGACCTCCATTATGACGTTCAAAACCTGGGGGCCGAAGCATGTATATTTCTTCATTAAGATCCCCATTAAGAAAAGCATTATTTATATCTACTTGCCTCAAAGCCCATCCAAACGTAACCGCAAGAGAAAGAACCACTGCTGTAAGCTTAACAACTGGACTAAAGGTTTCATGAAAATCAATACCTACTTCCTAAAAATACCCTTTGACAACAAGCCTGCCTTTATAACGAGCCACAGAGTCATCCGTATGTCTCTTGATTTTGAAAACCCATTTACAACCTACTGCTCTTCTTAGGAGGCAAAGATACAAGCTCCCATGTTCAGCTAAGTCAGTAGTATAAAGCTTTAGTTTAAAAACACCATGCTTAGACCACGTTTGCATAGGATGTGTGTTGGAACTAACAGGTGCAACTGAAGATGCATGAGCAACTCCACGTTGATCCATAAGAACACTAGTAGAAACTGAATCAGAACAAGAAGAAGATGCTCCATTTAACTTCTCAAGAGAACCACTTGACTGATTAATAGGTGTGACAATGCCAGTAGTTAGCTTTTGAATGGAGCCAGACAAGGAAGCAGCAGTACCAGTACCAGGTGATGAAACGACTAAAAAACTATGTTGATCGACAGGTGTAAAGACTCCAGCATTTAACGCATCACCAGAACTAGACAAAGAGCTAGCAGTACTAGGATTAGATGATTGAACAACTGAAATACCAGAAAACCATTCACTCGGAGTTTTATGCAACAAAGGAACACTTGATTGTTGATACATCATTGACAAGCAGGTCTTTGTAGAATGAGTCTTTGTCTTGGCAAACGGATAGAAAGCTTCATCAAATATCACATGCCTGGACACAAAAATTCTGCCATTGTCATTAAGACATTTATAACCTTTATGATTAGGACTATAACCAAGATAGGTGCAAGCTCGACACTGGTATTAAAGTTTATGCTTTTTATGAGGTCTAAGATACGAGAAACAATGACAGCCAAAAACCTTAAGCAACATATAATCTGGTGAAGTATGATACAACCATTCATGAGGGGATTGCTCTTTTAGAACAGACGTGGGTAGTCTATTGATCAAGTAAACAGCATGTAAAAACGCATGACTCAAATGATGCATAGGCAAGGAAGCTTGAGCAAGCAATGTGAGACCTGTTTCAACCAAATGTCTGTGTTTCCTCTCGACAATTCCATTCTATTCAGAAGTATGGGGGCAAGTCAACCTGTGTTGAACACCAAGCTGAGATAGGATAGTAGCAAGTGGTCTGTACTGTAACCGTCCGGTTTATACCCTAGTCGAAAAAGTAGTTTCGGGACCACAAATTCGAGTCTGAATAATATTTTTAATATTATTTTTTTTGCCGTTGATATATGATTAAGCATGTGTTAAAATTTCCGTAAATTAATTTGTCTGTCTGTGTGATTAATTTGAGAAAAATGATTAAATTGCATAAGAAGCAAAATAGACTTTCTATTTGATTAATGGTCAATTGATGTGGCTTTATTATTGTGAAGTCCTTAAAAGGCAAATAGTCCATTTTTAATTATAGTGGACTGCATTAAGTGTGGCTATGTATATTTATATGTTTAAATATTAAGTTAAAATTTATATTATATATTAATAAGTCATATTTTTATAATGAAAACATTATAATAAAAGAAAGGAAGGCCATTATCATCATATTTTTGCCAAAAAAACAAAAGAAAAAGAAAGAACAAAAGCATCAAGGGTTTCGGCCATTTCAAGCTTAAATTTAGGTATGTTTTGGCTTTAGATTTTGATGATTTTTATGTTTTTGAGATTGTTGCTTAGTCTACTATCAAGCCCATGTTGTAAGTTGAAGAATTGATGATATTTGTGAGTTGTGCCATGGATGGATTGGTAAGATTTATGATGAATTTAGTTGTTAAATGAAAGTTATGTGTTAGATGAACATATTTTGTTCTTGAATTTTTGACGAATTTAGCTAAATTGAGAAAAATGATAATTTGAAAGACTAAATTGCAAATTTAATGGAAAATAGGGGCTTGTATGATATATATATGTATTCGGCTAAGCATGGTTAAATGATGATTTTTGTGAATTTGATATTTTGAGAAAAATGGACTAAATTGATAAGTTGTGCAAATATGAGGGCTAAATTACAAACTGTCCTAAATATGTGTATTTAGATTGAATTGGATGAGTTAGTGAATAAAAGGGTTATATTTGAATATGTATAAATCAAGAGACGAATAAATCGGATTTAGATCGCGGGAAAGCAAAAGTAATTGAGTAGCCGTATCCATTCCCATTAAACTGAACTCGAGGTAAGTCATTATGCAAATAAACATATTTGTATTGAGTTGTGTATGTTCATATGACTATTGATAACGATGAATGTTTACGAGATGACGTGTACATGAGTTCCGAGATATGAACTACATAGTAGCAATGTTCGAGGAGTCCCGTATGAACCTAGGAATAGATAGGGTTAGCTATGTCATGACATAGGTGTTTGTTCTGAGATATCATGTAAGACCACGTCTGGGACGTCGGCGTTGATTTGAGATTTCATGTAAGACCATGTCTGGGACGTTGGCATCGATATGAGCTTTACGTGTAATACCATGTCTGGGACATTGGCATCGTATTGATTTGTGTAAGACCCTGTCTGGGACAGTGGCATTGATATTTGAGTACATGTAAGACCTCGTCTGGGACATTGGCATTGTACGATTATTCTGAGCTTTCTGAGTATCCTATTAGATTCCTAACGGTTCAACGGGCAAGTCTGTGACACAAAATGTTATGTGAATGGTAAATCCATTTCAGGTACGTAAATAAGTACACAAAGTGTGTATGGAAGGTAAGTATCTATATGAACTTACTAGAATGAATATGTACTATGAAACGATAAGATGATAGGTGAAATTATGCTAGATGAGCTATGTGCATATGTAGTAATGAGTTGAAATATGTGATAAGTTATGGCTAAATAATTGAACCGAACTCTATGTAAGATGTATATGCAATGTGCATTTAAGTTAAGTTTATTTGTATATGACTTACTAAGCTTTTAAAAGCTTACTCTGTGTGTGTTTGTTCTGTTTTATAGATCGTCAAAGCTACTGAAGGCTCGGGGACCGTCGAGGATCGTCATCACACTACTCAACTTGTTTTGGTACATTTTGGAAATGTATATAGCTAGATATGACATGTATAGGCTAGTTATTTATTGAAGTTGAGAGTTAAACTTAGCCATGTGATTTGACTAGTTATGTGTGGGTAATATGTGCTAATGAGTATGAGATATGATGTATGCTTTGGTGTGGTTTGATAGCGTATGAAATGGTTATGTGTATGGTAAGTATATAGATGAAATTTAAGCTTATATGTTTGAACCAAGGGATGAGTTTCAAGAAAGGTAAGTATGGATGAAATATGCTTGAGTATACTTGAGTTTTTGTTGTATAAATTGGTATGAATGGAAATAGATTTGAATGTAGAGATTGAATGGCTATCTTGATATGTTTTTGGTGTCTAATTGTGCGTGACTTGAATTGGTTATTTGCTTGTAGGTTTGACCCTAATGTGAGTGGCATATTGGCCTAGCAAATAGCCTATTTCACCACACGGTTGTGGCACACGGGCGTGCCTATTGACCGTGGGACTAAGTCAGTAGTTAATTAAGAGTACACGGCCTTGGCACACGGGCGTTTCTGGTAGCCGTGTGGCCAAGTCAGGATTGACCACGGCTAAGGTACACGAGCGTGCTTTATGGCCGTGGAGTTAAGTCAGGATCGACCACCGCTAAGGTACACGAGCGTGCTTTATGGCCGTGAAGTTAAGCCAGTTTCGACCACGGGTAAGGCACACGGGTGTGTCTAGCAGCCGTGGGAGGCACACGGCCTTACCATATGGGCGTGTAACCCTTGAAACTTTGGAAAGTTTTAAATTTCTGAGAATTTCTGTAAGTGTTCGGCCTAGTCCCGGCCCTACTATAAAGTATGATTAATGTCTCATTGACCTATTTAATGGACACTATGATTACGATTGATATATGATTTTCGTGTAATGTCTGCAAAAGTTTTCGATCTGTTCGGTAATACCTTCAACCCTAATCTAGCGACAGACACGGGTTAGGGGTGTTACATTTGGTTGATATCAGAGCTACGATTTAGTCAATTCTCGGACTAATGTAGTGTGTCAGAGTCTAGCTATACATGCCATATTTCTGAACTGTGATAGTGTAATGAATCCTGACGTATAAAATGTAATTTTCATATAGTAATGGATCCCGAAAGAGCCGTAGCTGACGATGTAGAAAGTAATGCGCCTGCTCCCGCGCAAGGGACAGCGCCTTCTGATTCGAAATCGGCTACGAGCGGTCAAGAGGGGGAAGCTGATAAACCGTAATAGTAACATATTTTAATCCCACATTTAGTATGCTTTTGGATGATTTAAGCCTCGATTTATATAAAAAGGTGCTCTTAATCCTTTCTTTTCATGTCTTATACCCAGGAAAGCACCCGAGGATAAAAAGGACGAGAAAAGGGCCCAAAATGGAGCAAATTGGGCCAAGTTAGAAATCGACACGGCTGGACTTGTTGATCATCTAGAACACGGCCTGACCCCCGATTTACACGGTCGTGCCTCATTAAAGAAATCCGAACACGGCCCAAAGACTAGTCACACGGGCGTGTGACATGGTGTGTCCCTGTCGTGGCAATGAATAATTTTAGTCGGAAAAGGATACTTAGGTAGAAAGAATCGCATTCCAAGAGCCTATATATACCCCCTAGGTACCACCTTTGGGGGGCGTCAAGCTAGGCCAATGAGCCAAGCTGAAAAGGTCAGATTTGTGGGAATCACTCGAAGTTAGCCAGCTGATCCATCCTAAGAAACCGGAATTCTACTCAAAACAGCGGATTTCTCCTTCAATTTCTTTGGGGAGTTTTAGGGATTTCTTATTTTTTGTTTTATCTTTTCTCTTAAGATGTTTTCTTTATTTGTTATGAACTAAATCCTTCAGATACCTGAAGGGGATGAAACTTAGATGGATCTTGTTATTATTTTCTGAATTATATGATAAATACTTAGTTTGTTCTTAATTATGTGTGCTTAATCCAAATTTGATGTGCTTAGGTGGAGGAGGAATAGACCCTGCTTAAGAGTAGATCTAGCATAATTAAACTGAGTTGATCGCACGCCTAGAGATAGGGTGATGAGATTTTGCCGGATTAGGGTAAAACCTAATATGGGAGTCTGTAGATCGATTTACTGCTATTCTAAGGGGTTATTATTCGAGAAAGAGATTTTCGTTAATTAACCTAGGGTTAGACATTATTCGCCTCGAGAGAGGGTTTAATATATGTTAGGGAGTCCTACGGATCAAACTAAGTAAATAAATCATATAGTTTAGGGTTAAATAACAAGTGAAGTCTAGGTGGATTCTTTCTGAGGGTATCGTCTTAATCAACTGAGTTTTTCCTAAAGTTATTTTCCCAATTCATCCTTTTTGTCTTTGTGTCTTTGGCTTAGTAATTAGTTTAGATTATATTAAAGCAACTTCACTTATTTTAGGCTAAATAATAAAAAGAAAGTTAGTATTAGTACTTTTAGTTCCTTTGGGTTTGATAATCCGGTCTTGCCTAAGCTATACTACTGTTCGATAGGTACACTTGCATTCAATCGTTGTCAGAGTTAGTTTCCAGGTTTGATCATTCTCTTTATAAATTTTAAAACTCAACAGACATACGATCAGAAGCTAAACAAGCTTTCTTCCAGATGATGAGTGAGTGGTTCAATCAGTTTGTTAGAAATAACCCGACTATTTCGCAACCTCCGCCCTCGGTTAATCCCCCTCAGGCTATAGTTGTGCCACCGGTAATGTATCCAAATATGTTGAATAAGCCTCCGGTTGACAAAATCCGTAAGTATGGGGCTGAAGAGTTCAGGGCTACTAGTGATGACGATGCCGAGAAAGTTAATTCTGGTTAGAAAATACTATACAAGTATTCGAAGAAATGTCTTTAACTCCAGATGAAAGTATAAAATGTGTTGTATCTTTGCTCCGAGATGCAGCTTATCAGTGGTGGAAAACCCTAATTTCTGTTGTTCCAAAAGAACGAGTCACGTGGGATTTCTTTTAGATTGAGTTTCGGAAGAAATATATTAGTGAGAGATTTATTGATCAGAAACAAAAGGAATTTCTGGAACTGAAACAGGGTCGAATGTCTGTTATGGAATATGAACGAGAGTTCGTGAGACTGAGTCAATATGCTCGTGAATGTGTATCCACTGAGGCAATAATGTGCAAAAGATTTGAAGATGACCTTAATGAAGATTTCCGTTTGCTAGTCGGAATTTTGGAGATAAAAAAGTTTGTTGTACTGGTTGATCGAGCGTGCAAAACTGAGGCACTCGGGAAAGACAAAAGAAAAGCTGAGTCTAAAGTCTATGAAGTGAGAAAGAGATTTCCAAGCAAATCATTTCAGTCTACTTCGAAAAAATTTAGAGATGATCAAATTCGTTTGAGAGTTAATATGGGACATTCGAATAGAGATCGAGCTAGATCACAAATGAGCTCCAAAACTCTAGCAACTTCAATAGCAAGTGCTGGAAATGTTCGATCTGAGAAACCTGAATGTAAGCATTATGGAAAAAAGAATCCGAGATGTTGTAGATTAAATGATCGAGCTTGCTTCAGATGTGAATCATTAGATCATTTCATCCGTGATTGCCCGGAACCTGTTGAATTAGAGACTATTCAGAATCTGAGATCGAATAATGCTCCAACGAGACGTAGACCTTCTCGAAATGTAAGAAACGTCAATGGTAGTCAGAGGGTTATGAGAGACATCGTTGCAAGATCTGAAGCTAAAGCGCCTGCCAGAGCGTATGCTATCCGAGCTCATGAGAAAGCTTCATCTCTAGATGTTATAACGGGTACTTTTATACTTTATGATACTTCTGTGATTGCATTGATAGACCCTGGTTCTACTCATTCGTATATCTGCATGAACTTAGTATTTAGTAAGACTTTGCCTGTAGAGTCTACCGAGGTTGTTATAAAAGTATCGAACCCCTTAGGTAAAAGTGTCCTGGTTGACAAAGTATGCAAGAACTGTCCGTTAACGTTTTGAGATATCTGTTTCCCTGCTGACTTGATGTTGTTACCTTTTGATGAATTTGATATAATTTGGGTATGGACTGGTTGCCATTGCATGATACAATTGTGAATTGCAAAAGAAAGATCATTGATTTGAAAAGTCAGAATGATGAAATCGTTCGGATTGAGTCTAGTGAATCGAACGGATTACCTGCAGTGATATCTGTATTGAAAGCTCAAAGTTATGTGAAAAAGGGCTATGATGCTTATTTTGCTTATGTAATTGACTCGAAAGTATCTGAGAAGAAAATTGAATCGGTGCTTGTTGTATGCGAGTATTCTGATGTGTTCACTGAAGAATTGCCGAGTTTGCCTCTGATTCGTGAAGTTGAGTTTGGTGTTGATCTGTTGCCTAGTACGACACCTATTTCGATAGCTCCGTATAGAATGGCACCAATAGAGTTAAAAGACTTAAAGTCACAGTTGCAAGAGTTAACTGACAGAGGGTTCGCTAGACCGAGTTTCTCACCTTAGGGTGCTCATGTTCTATTTGTGAAAAAGAAAGATGGCACAATGAGAATGTGTATAGATTATCGTCAGTTGAACAATGTGACAATAAAGAATAAATATTCGTTGCCCAGGATTGACGATTTATTCGATCAACTTAAAGGAGCCACTCTATTTTCTAAGATTGATCTGAGATCGGGATATTACCAGTTAAGAGTGAAAGACTCAGACATTCCAAAAACCGCTTTCAGAATGAGGTACGGGCATTATGAATTTTTAGTTATGCCATTTGGACTAACCAATGCTCCTGCTATTTTTATGGATCTGATGAACAGAATTTTCAGACAGTACCTAGATTGATTTGTTGTTGTATTCATTGACGATATTTTGATTTATTCACGTGATGAAATCGAACATGCTGAACATTTGAGAATTGTATTGCAAACTCTGAGAGAAAAGCAATTGTTTGTGAAATTCAGCAAATGCGAATTTTGGTTACATGAAGTCAGTTTTCTGGGACATATAGTGTCAGCTTCTGGAATTCGAGTTGATCCGAGTAAGATTTCTGCTATTCTGGATTGGAAACCTCCGAAGAACGTGTCTGAAGTTCGTAGCTTTTTGGGACTAGCTGGTTATTATCGTCGATTTGTAAAAGGATTTTCAGTAATAGCACTCCGTTGACCAGATTGCTTCAAAAAGATGTGAGATTTGAATGGCCTGATAAATGTCAGAAAAGCTTCGATCAATTGAAAACTCTGTTAACTGAAGCTCCAGTGTTAGTACAGCCAGAATCGGGCAAAGCGTTTGTAATTTATAGTGATGCTTCGTTAAATGGTCTGGGATGTGTTCTGATGCAAGAAGGTAAACTTGTAGCCTATGCCTCGAGACAATTGAAGCCTCATGAAAAGAACTATCCGATTCATGATCTTGAGCTAGCTGCGATTGTATTTGCACTAAAGATTTGGCGCCATTATCTATTTGGTGAGAAATGTCACGTGTTTTCAGATCATAAAATTTTAAAGTAATTAATGACTTAGAAATATTTGAATCTGCGACAAAGAAGATGGCTAGAGTTGTTGAAAGACTACGAGCTTGTAATAGATTATCTTCCGGGTAAAGCAAATGTTGTTGCTAATGCACTGAGTAGGAAATCATTGTTTGTACTTTATGCTTCAAATGCTCAATTAGATCTATTCGATGATAATGTAGTGGTAGCTGAATTGAAAGCAAAACCATTGTTCTTACAATAGACATGTGATGCGCAGAAAGTGGATAATGAATTATTAGCAAAACAAGCTCAGTATGATTCGAATTCTGAATCTGAATTTTGAGTTATTGATGATTGTTTGAGATTTCGAGACTGTATCTGTGTTCTGAGAAATTCGGAGTTGATTCAGTTGATTTTGAGTGAAGCACATAACAGTCGTCTATTTGTTCATCTGGAAAGTACAAAGATGTATCATGATCTGAAGCAACATTATTAGTGGTCTGGTATGAAACGAAACATTTCTGACTTTGTTTCGAAATGTTTAGTCTGTCAACAGGTTAAAGCTGAACATCAAGTTCCATCTGGTTTACTACAACCGATTCTGATTCTCGAATGGAAATAGGATAGAGTAACAATGGATTTTGTTTCTGGTTTGCCCCTGACTCCGAGAAAGAAAGATGCGATTTGGGTCGTAGTTGATCGATTAACAAAATCTGCCCATTTTATTCCAGTAAGATTTGATTATTCACTTGTTAAGTTAGCTGAACTTTATATTTCTGATATTGTGAGATTGCACGAGGTGCCACTATCCATTGTGTCAGACAGAGATCCGAGGTTTACATCACGATTCTGGAAGAAATTACAAGAAGCTTTAGGCACGAAACTGCATTTCAGTACAACTTTTCATCCGCAAACAGATGGTCAATCCGAGCGGATTATTCAGATTCTCGAGGATATGTTGAGATGTTGCATTCTTGAGTTTGACGGTACGTGGGAACAGTACCTGCCATTGATCGAATTTGCTTACAATAATAGTTGTCAGTCGAGCATCAAAATGGCACCCTATTAAGCTTTATACGGACGTCAATGTCATACACCTCTGTATTAAACCGAGCTCAGTGAAAATAATCTACACGGGGTTGATTTGATAAAAGACACTGAACAAAAAGTGAAAGTAATCCGTGATAGTCTGAAATCAGCATCTGATCGTCAAAAGTCTTATGCAGACTTAAAACGAAAAGATATAGAATTTGAGATCGGTGAAAAAGTATTTTTGAAAGTGTCTCCATGGAAGAAAGTGTTTCGATTCGGATGTAAAGGCAAGTTAAGTCCGAGGTTCATCGGGCCGTATGAAATTATTGAACGTGTCGGGCCTGCAGCATATAGATTAAGGTTGCCCCCTGAGCTAGAAAAGATTCATAATGTATTTCATGTTTCGATGTTCCGTAGATATCGATCCGATCCGTCACATGTGATTGCCCCATTTGAAATTGACATCCGATCTAATATGACATATGAAGAGGAACCGATTCGTATCCTAGCTCGTGAAGTGAAAGAGTTGAGAAACAAGAAAATTTCGTTAATGAAAATACTATGGAATCGACACGGAATAGAAGAGGCTACATGGGAGCCTGAGGATTTTATGAGACAACAATATCTGAATCTATTTAACGGTAAGATTTTCGGGGACGAAAATCTCTAAGGTGGGAGAATTGTAACAGTTCGGTTTATACCCTAGTCGAAAAAGTGGTTTTAGGACCACAAATCCGAGTCTGAATAATATTTTTAATATTATTTTTTTTGCCGTTGATATGTGATTAAGCATGTGCTAAAATTTCTGTAAATTAATTTGTCTGTCTGTGTGATTAATTTGAGAAAAATGATTAAATTGCATAAGAGGCAAAAGAGACTTTCTATTTGATTAATGGTCAATTGATGTGGCTTTATTATTGTGAAGTCCTTAAAAGGCAAATAGTCCATTTTTAATTATAGTGGACTGCATTAAGTGTGGCTATGTATATTTATATGTTTAAATATTAAGTTAAAATTTATATTATATATTAATAAGTCATATTTTTATAATGAAAACATTATAATAAAAGAAAGGAAGGCCATTATCATCATATTTTTGCCGAAAAACAAAAGAAAAAGAAAGAACAAAAGCATCAAGGGTTTCGGCCATTTCAAGCTTAAATTTAGGTATGTTTTGGCTTTAAATTTTAATGATTTTTATGTTTTTGAGATTGTTGCTTAGACTACTATTAAGCCCATGTTGTAATTTGAAGAATTGATGATATTTGTGAGTTGTGCCATGGATGGATTAGTAAGCTTTATGATGAATTTAGTTGTTAAATGAAAGATATGTGTTAGATGAACATATTTTGTTCTTGAATTTTTTATGAATTTAGCTAAATAGGGCTAAATTGAGAAAAATGATAATTTAAGGGACTAAATTACAAATTTGATGGAAAATAGGGGCTTGTATGATATATATATGTATTCGGCTAAGCATGGTTAAATGATGATTTTTGTGAATTTGATGTTTTGAGAAAAATGGACTAAATTGTTAAGTTGTACAAATATTAGGTAAGACACACGGGTGTGTCTAGTAGCCGTGGGAGGCACACGGCCTCACCACACGGGCGTGTAACCCTGAAACCTTGGAAAGTTTTAAATTTTTGAGAATTTCCATAAGTGTTCGGCCTAGTCTCGGCCCTACTCTAAAACATTATTAAGGTCTCGTTGACCTATTTAAGGGACACTATGATTACGATTGATATATGATTTTCGTGTAATGTCTGCAAAAGTTTCTGATCTGTTCGGTAATACCTTTAACCCTAATCTGACAACGGACACAAGTTAGGGGTGTTACAGACTGACCACCCCAGTCACTTTGAAGTATTTTAATTTTGTACCCAAACTGAACTTCCACAAACTCATAAAACTGAATAAACTTGGCAAGAACTTCAACATTTGTCTTTAAGAGATAAATCCAAGTATATCGACTAAATGCATCTACAAAAGACAGGTAACAAAGACAACCTTCAGAAGGAAGAGGAGTCAGACCCCACAAATCTGACACAACAAGTTCAAAGGGTAAAGAACATATAGTTTGAGAATCATTGAAAACCAGTTTATGTGATTTTCCTAACTGACAATGAGCACACACCCTAGGCAGTGTGGACTTATTTGGAAAAATATTACAACTTCGAAGTACTTAATGAAGAGTTTTTATACAAGGGTGGCCAAGTCTTTTATGCCACAACTCTAACACAGAACAAGAACCATCACGAGTGTGAACCTCAGCTGTATGTGCTCACTGAAAACCACCAACAGAACTAGCAGAATCTCATTGTTGTGGTGATGTATCAAAACAGTACAACCCTTTATGGATATAACCCACCAGCAAAGCCGTTCATGTCTTGATGTCCTTTCCAAAACAATAAAAGTGATGAAATTCGAAAAACACCTAATTATTCCTTGCAAACTGAGCTACAGAAATCAAATTTTTGCATACATTTGGAACATGTAAAACATGTTTAAGGTGTAAGAACTAACTATCAGTAACAATCGAGAAGGCCCCTATATGAGTGATAGGAATAGGAGCACTATTGCCCATCAGAAGTTGACTCGTACCTGTATATTCAGTAGGATGATTGAGTGTCGAAACATCATTGGTAATATGGTTTGTGGCACCTGAATCTAGGTACCAAATTTGACCAACATCATTGGTGAAAGTTACTGAAAAATGACACTCTGGTTGACCATCACCTTCTTGAGAACCAGGAGTTCTATTGCAGCATTAATGCATTGCACAATTTGATGCAGATTTTTCTACCTGTCATGAATCGAGAAGCTGATGATGATTCACTAACATGGACTGACCTTCATCAGAAACACATGCAAAACTTTCACCAAATCTATAATAACATTTTTGGACAACATGGCCAACTTTACCACATAGTTGACATCGGGGACGAGTGTGAGAAAATCGACCCCTGTTGGTGTTTATAACAAGGTTGAGTAAGCTGAGTAGCAAGTTTGTACAGCAAGCCTCGTTGCTTGGTGAAGAAACAAAGCAGAAATTTGCTAAAAAACAAGAACAGAACGATAAAACAAGAAAAACTGGAGCATCAAATGAATGAAAGTCTGATGATTTTTCATTACAAACAACTTTGGCATGCTGCCATTACATATATCAGTCATTGACTAACCAAATCAAGCAAGATTTTACCTAATACTTACCTAATGCCACTAAATTACATGGAAACTTGAAACATTAACTTGTACACATTGCATTACTGATATAATCAGCTCAATCACTATCAAAATCACATAAAATATCAGCCTAACATAGTTCAAAGTGAACTAAACTACATTACATTGACTAAGGATTACAAAATGGACAAAACAAATACTTGCTACACATGAAATAACAGCTTCTCCTTGGCTCGTCTGCATGGCCACCTTTTGCTGCATGAGCTGCATGGAAGGCCATCTTCTAACACTCCTCATTGGTCTCTATACTGCATACTCCTAACTTCTTTCTCACTTTAACGAACCTTGTTACATTGAAGGCCTTTATGAAAATATCAGCAATTTGATCTTCAGAATTGCAATGAATCAGCTCCACCTCTCGAGCTTGTTCCATCTCCTTTACTTCATGTAGCTTGATGCTAAAGTGCTTGGTTCTACCATGGAAGACGGGGTTTTTTTGTAATTGCAACAGCAGACTTGTTGTCACAAAAGATCTCTATTGCTGCCCCTTGATGTAGGTTCAAATCAGCTAGGATTTTTCTTAGCCAGATGGCCTGATTAACAGCATTTGCAGTTGAAACATACTCAGCTTCTGCTGTTGATTGAGCCACTATCGATTGCTTCTTTGTGCACCAGCAAAACATTGTTGAACCAAGTGTAAATGCATAACCAGAAGTGCTCTTCATGTCATCTTTTGAACCAGTCCAATCACTATCAGTGTAGCCTATCAACTTCATGTTTTCAGCTTTGCTAAACTGTAAACCATAGCTCAAGGTGCCTTTGATGTACCTGAGCACTCTTTTTGCTGCCTGTAGGTGCTGCTTGTTGCAGCAATGCATGAACCTCGATAGCATACTCACAGCAAACATGATATCTGGTCTGGTTGCTGTCAAATACAGTAAGCATCCAACTAGATTTCTATTGGTAGATTCATCTACTCGATCATGGTCATCTTGGCTTGATAGCTTCATTCCAACAGCCATAGGTGTGCTTGTTGGCTTGCAATTCTCCATAGAGAATTTGCTTAAGATCTTTGCAGCAAATGTCTTCTGTCCCAAGAAGATTCCACTTTGAGTTTGCAACACCTCCATCCCAAGGAAGTATGTCATCTGCCCCAAATCAGACATTTCAAACATATCCTTCATTTTGGCCTTGAAGTCAGCCAACATGATTTGGTCTCCTCCTGTCACCAAGAGGTCATCAACATAGAGGGCCACAATAAACTGTGTTTCAACTTCTTCTTTCTAGACATAGAGTGTTGGCTCACTAACACTTCTTTCAAATCCCAAACTGATCAGGTATGTAACACCCCTTACCCGTATACTACTCCGGAACCGGGTACGAGGAATTACCAGACTTAACAATACATTCTACCAAATCCCGAGCCACAAAATTTCACTTATAATTTAAACTTTAACAAACACATGTATACACAAGCATTATAACTCCATGACCAATATGAGCCACAACTCGTGGCTAAATACAGAATAATCCTTATTACCGTTATGAAGCAATACATTTAATCAAATTAATTAACACATATACAAAATGACTTAGTCAATCCCCTATACATGCCATGACTTAAATCATTTATAAATAAAGATACCCATAGATAGCTTGATACTGTGAAGCAATCTCCGACGACCTTCAACTCGAGCTTGTTTAATAGGACTCTGAAACATGGGAAAGAAAAGAGGGTAAGCTTATAAAGCTTAGTAAGTTCACATGTAAAAATAATAAGCATTAGCAATGAATTTAGCTTACTACTAAGTTGTCATAACTTGCATAAATAATGCTAAGTTCTTACTTTCTCAACTTACTCATTTGTAGCCTTACCAAAGCCTCAACGAGACAAATCCTAACAACAAGTTCTCTAATTGATACAATCATTAAATCACATGCTTATACCTTATTACTCATGTTCACATTAATCTTTCTACTTGAATTGCTGTCACTAAATTATTTATTTCTTGAACTACAGAGCTCCGAATTACAAACCGCTAATTTTTCCTGAAACTAGACTCACGTATCTTCATACCATAAAATTTATAGAATTTTTGGTCTTGGCAATTAGTATAGTTTATTCATTAAAATTTCCCTTGTTTCACTATTCGACTATTCTGACCTCTCTTCACTACGAATCAATTATCTCCTCGTACAGAATTCAGATAACCTTATTGTTTAGTTGATTTGAAACTATACTCATTCAAAATTTCAGGAATATAAATTATATCACATAATTATTTTTGTACAATTTTTAATGATTTTTCCAAGACAGAACAGGGGATCACGTAGTCATTCTGAACTAGTCTTACAAAAATTTAAATATCTCAAATTATAAAAATTATTTATTTACTCTGTTTCTTTTATATGAAAATAGACTCAATAAGCTTTAAATCAATATCTTATCCAACATATAATTCAATTTCTACTGTTTTTGGTGATTTTTCAAAATCACGTAACTGCTACTATCCAAAACAGTTTTATTTGTAAATTTTTGCTCTCACTCACTTTAGTTGTAATCATTACTTACCTATAACAATCTTTCCAATTTTCGATTACATATCGAGCATATTGCTCATATGTTACACATGCATATACCTACACTTATCACTACAAGCCACACATAATTTCACTTAATCGATTTTCCCGGTGAACTCATCTGTAACCTTACCAAAGGCTCAGAATACAAAAGGCACCTTACTTAATAGCTTGCTTACATACCTGCAACATTCTCACTTAACACATGAGTACTCTTTCATAATATAGGCATATTGCCAATCATATCATAAAGTGTCACAAGCATAACTGAAAACTCATCACTTACTTAATACTTGATAATCTCAATTACTTACAATCTCAATATTAAATAAGCCTTAAATGCATACCTGTACTCATACCTGTACTCTTTCTTCATGTTCTCACCTTGTCATTTCTTTGACTTACTCTTTGGACTACTCGGGAACCTTTTCCTTTTTGAACTTACCATTGCCATGTCTTGACATGGTCTTACGTGGTATCATTGCCTTATGAACTCACCAATGCCATGCCTTGGCATGGTCTTACATGGGACCTTTGCCTTATAGTAACTCATCAATGCCATGTCTTGACATGGTCTTACATGATTTCCTTGCCTTATAGAACTTATCAATGCCATGCCTTGGCATGGTCTTACATGATTTCCTTGCCTTATAGAACTTATCAATGCCATGTCTTGGCATGGTCTTACATGATATCCTTATCTTACCAAATGCCATGTTCCAAACATGGTCTTACATGGTATCCTTATCTTACCAAATGCCATATTCCAAACATGGTCTTACATGGTATCCTTGTCTTAGTGCCAATGCCACATCTTGATGTGGTCTTACATGGAGTCCTTAATCAATGCCGATGCCATAATACAAAATATGGTCTAACATATAAATTATACAAGTTCTCTTTCCAATATCGAATTATTATCGAACATTAATCATTATATCTGAAACTCAATACTATAGTATTTATGGCCAAAATATCAATTTATCATTCAAATATGCATAATTAAATGCTTATTAAACATATGAACTTACCTCGATACCAAAACGGTCATTTTACCAACTTTCTCGATTTTCGATTTTCCTCCCGCTCTAGGTCCAAATCTCATTTTTCGGGGTCTAAGATATCACATTTCACTTATTTAATTAATGTAATACTCAAATCAGTCCCTAACTCAAACTTTGGCAAAATTATAATTTTCCCCTAAACTTTTGCATAATTATGATTTTGCCCCTAGGCTCGAAAATTAAACTTCATCCTCTATTCTTATGTTTTATAACATGCTGATCATTTTTCCCTTCTATGGCAACATCAAATTCTTGCTCTAACACGCACTTATGTACATTAGGTATTTTTGCCGATTATGTCGTTTTACTCGTTTTCACTTAAAATCGCTTAGTAAAAGTTGTTTAACATAATTCTAAGCTTCATATTCTGCCATAAAACATCAAAATAAATACATTTCACCTATGGGTATTTTTCCAAATATGAACCCTAGGTTAAATTATTGCTAGAATAAGCTAAATCAAGTTACCGGGACTCTAAAAACGTAAAGAACATGAAAAACGGGACTAGAATGGACTTACCATGAAGCTTGGAAAGCTTGAAAACCCTATCCATGGCTTCCCACATGTTAAATTCGGCCTAATCTTGAAGATGGACAAATTTGGCATTTAAATTTTGTTTTTAATTCATTTAATTCACTAAATTATCGAAATGCCCCTTAAAAAAAATCTTTTGAAACATACCCATCCATGTCCATTTTTGTCCACCAACTTAACCAATGGCCTAATTATCATTTAAGAACCTCCAATTTAAAATTTCATAACAGTTGGACACCTCTAACATGTAGAACTCAACTTTTGCACTTTTTACAAGTTAGTCCTTTTGACTAAATTGAGTGCCCAAACGTCAAAATTTTCGAATGAGATTTTCACGAAATCATTCCATGAAATTGTATATCATAAAAATATAAATAAAATAAATTTCTCAACATCGAATTTGTGGTCCCGAAACCACTGTTTCGACTAAGCCCAAAATCGGGCTGTTACAAGGTAACTGTCAATTCGAGCATACCAAGCTCGAAGAGCTTGTTTTAGACCATACAAGGCCTTTTTAAGCCTGTACACCATGTGTTCTTTACCAGACACAATGAATCCTTGAGGCTGGTCAATATAGATTTCTTCTTCAAGGAAGCCAATGAGGAAAGCAGACTTCATATCAAGCTGGTGTATGCACCATTGCCTTTGTGCTGCCAAGGCAACTAACATTCTTATAGTGTCAAGCCTGGCTACTGGTGCAAATGTTTCTATGTAGTCCAGGCCATATCTTTGGCTGAATCCCTTGACTACAAGCCTAGCCTTCAACTTGTTCAGACTGCCATCAGCATTTTGTTTGCCATCAACTTGTTCACACACACACACACACACACACACACACACACACACACACACACACACACACACACACACACACACACGTTTCGTCTGAAAAACAGGGCATTTTTGGGCTCCGGCTGTCGGCGGAGCCCACGGCAGCGATCAAACGGAGTTCTGTCGGAGACAGAGGGGATAAGAGAGGGCTGGGGAGATTTTTTTTTGTTTTTTTAAGGGGAAAGGAGAATTTTTTTCTTTTTATAAAATTTTTGGGCTTTTATAGAATAGCAAAACGGCATCGTTCCATTTGGCCTCCCCAGACGCCAAAACTGTGTCGTTTTGGGGAGGCCGACCTGAACTCGACCAGCTCCAAAGGGAGGATCCGCATGTTTTTTAAAACTGCTATTATTGTCAGTTTAGTCCTTTCGCCTTTTTATTCTTTTGCAATTAAGTTTCTTTAGTCTTTAATTTTAGCCCTATAATTTATTTCGGCTTTCAATTAGGTCCACCT
The DNA here is from genome assembly GCA_005393395.2 of Gossypium australe. Taxonomy (NCBI): domain Eukaryota; kingdom Viridiplantae; phylum Streptophyta; class Magnoliopsida; order Malvales; family Malvaceae; genus Gossypium; species Gossypium australe. Next base: position 23,222,686 of record CM016626.1, read on the forward strand.
TGAAGCTGCGCGTTTTGGGGGGGTTATTTTCCATTTTGGTCCCTCCTTGTTATTCGCGCATTCAATCTGGTCCTTTTCTTTTTATTTTATTTCTGATTTTCCCAAAAAAAATTATTTCATTTTCAATTTAGCCCTCTTTTTTGCTATTTTTGCTATTTTATTACTAAATTAATTATTATTACTACTACTTTCATTATATTTTCTTTTTATTTATTAATTTATCATTATCATTATATTATTAAATTAATTAATTTAATGTTATTATTACTATAATTATATTTTCTTTTTATACTTATTTACTTATTATTATATTATTGTATCATTAACTTTATATTGTTATTACTATTATTATTGTATTTCCTTTCATATTTATTTACCTAATATTTTTTTATTTTATCATTTTATTATTCATTTATATCCTTTTATAATTTTAAAACTTTAGATTATTATTATTATTATTATTATTATTATTATTATTAAGTTGTTTTACACCATATTTATTTATTTATTGGTTTAATTTTTTTTTTTTAGTTTCAAATTTTAGTCTTTTACTTATTATTTTTCTTTTATGATTAGCTTGTTCATTTTATTTTATTTTTTATCTTTCGTATTGTCATTTACATTAACGCACGTATTATTATTCTGCTATGCATATTAGCACCGTAATCCATTTTAGATTTTACTACAAAATCATGTTACATTTTACCTGTTATATTGAAAAAAATTTTAAATAAGCAATTTCTTTCATATTTCAAAATTCGAAAGGTCGTTTCTTAACTTACATGGTTTCGATTTTCTCGATAAATCCAAGTAAACGAACGTTTTTATAACATTTTTAAATAATCTCGGGAATCAAGAAAAGATCGTGTTCTAACTTACGGAATATGATTTCTTTCTAAAACCGAGATAATCAAATAAGTTTCAAAATAATTTTTTTGTGTTTATTCTCGTTTCGGGAATTTAAGACATTGTGTCCTAATTTACGGGATGTAATCCTTTTTCTTGATTAACGTGAAACGCGTCCTTTTCTTTAAAAAAAATTTTTCAATTAAGTAATATTTTAACAAAGGATCGTATTTTAAAATTTCTTCAAATTTTCAATTTTCGACACTAAGACACTAATTACTCAACTAGGTACCAATTTTGGGCATTGCGAGGGTGTTAATCCTTCCTCGTGCGTAACCGACTCCCGAACCCATCTTTCTGAATTTTGTAGACCAAAAGCGTTGTTTTAATAAATCAAATCGTTTATTGAAAACAATCATCTTACGAGGTGACCCGATCACACCTCATCAAAAAGCATTGGTGGCGACTCCCATTTCTTTCGTTTTCATTTAAAACTTATTCTAATAGATGATATTACTTATATATTGAATATGGAAATCAATTAATAATGTTGAATTAGACAGATGTTTAATTAGTAAGTTTAATTAGTCCAATCAAGATGTTTTCTTTGTAATCAAAATAACAAATTTTGTTAATATTAAGGGTTAATTTTGTTGAATTTTTTAGATTTAAGATTAGATTAATAGAAAGTATAAACATTAGAGGGCTAAATTTGTTGTTAAGCCAACAAAAAAGCTCACGTTAAACTTTTGTTATTGAATTAACGGCAACTAACGACAAAATAAAACCACGTGTATAATTTTTTTTAAAATAATCTCATTATAAATTCTGATCATATCTTCTCTTTTTTTAAAACAATACCTAGAACTACTCATAATCCTTCCCTGACCCGTAGATAGGAGGATAATATGCTTCAGCACACTCGAACCCACCTCCCATTAGATTGACAACAATGTCCATATCAATCAAGTTGACAAACCAAATGTATAATTAGATTAATTTATACATGAAATAAGTTCAAACTTAAGCGCAAGCGTAAACAAGTTGGATTTTAATTATATCAACTGCAACTAAATTTCAAACAAATCAATTACATTCCTACTTCAATGTTGGTAGGACCAAGACTGGGGTTATGACAATGAGTGAGGACCAAAACATATTGTATGGTTATAGATAGAAGCCGTCATGGTCCAACCTAATTAATATTCCTAACCATTAGATTTATTCAAACCTAAATGATGACGTGATAGATGACGAGTAATGAAAAAAGAAAGATGACATTATACACTGCTAAGAAAAAGAAATCCAAAATGAACACCATCGAGTATCCAAACAAAACAAGATGAAGTTGATGTGTATGAATAGACATGGAGTGGGTGGGTGGATTACGGCTCAAATGAAATCCTTCATTTAAATCACCCTTGGTATTTGTATTATAATTCATTTCTCATTTTCAAACTCAGATTATTTTTACCACTTTCATTATTTATAACTCCTTACTTCCATTCCATTTTTTTTAATATATAAAACCAACCAATAACACATGTTAAAAAATTACTTATTTTTTTAAAAAATATTAAAACTTAGGATATTATAAAACTAAAAAAAATCATTATCTATTTTTCAAATTTATAAAAAGTAGTTTTTTTAAATTATAAGTATGCAAAACTTTAAAAAAAACTTCAGAATTTTCATAAAATTTTTTAAAATGTGTTTGTTTGGAATTTTCGGGTTTTAGAAAATTGTAGAATTTAATGGTATTTCTTGGAATTTTAGATATGTTTTTTTATATTTTAAAGGAATTTTGAGTTTTTTAAGTAAAAAATACCATTAAATTCTAAAATTTTCTATAAAAAAAAAACTTAAAATTTCAAACGAACAAATTTTTTAATTTTTAATTTTTTTTTTTTGGAGTTTTGCATACTTATAATTTTAATTTTTACAATTTTCAAAAATAGGTATGATTTTTTTAAAAAATTTCCCAGGTTTTAAGATTTTGAGGGGCTTTTTAAAAAAAAATTACGATTTTTTTAATGTTATAATTTTAAAAAAAATTTATGATTGTCTTAGAACATTGTGTGGCTAATTTCTTTATTTACTTACTCCACCTTTACCGTCTTCTTTGATTTATTTGTGTTGTTAGTATTCTTCCTTAGTGGTCCAGGGACCCATAAAATTAATAGGAGAAATTCAAGCACTGACCATAAATGAGATAAACATGGTCACCCAATCTAAACCACCCCCATCGTGAATATCTGTCTGTTTATGCTATGCTTTTTTTTTTTTTCTCTTATTGTGCTTTGCTTTTCTTTACCATTTTTAATTTGGCTTGTATCTTTATTGGAATCTTGTTTAATAAACGAAATCATTCTTTCTTTTAAATAAAATAACATTTTATACTAAATTTTGTAATTTTCTAACCTTCATTTTTTAACTTTAATGCTCTATATTGATTTTAAACTTGTAGTTTTCTTCAATTTAATCATTTAAACTTTAATTCTGTTAAAAAATAACATGACACTTAAAAATTATGTCACATAACACTTTTTCTTTTTTTTTTAAAAAAAATATAAGTGATGACATAACACAACTTTAAAATATCAAATCATTGTATCTTAATCAAGTTCAAATTCAAAAACTAAAATGAAAAAATTAATAATTTTTTATCTTGAATTTTTAATGTTTTTATTTTAGTATCGAACTTTGTCAATTTTTTTATTAGAATAAAAAAAACCATTTGATAATGAACAATTAGTTCTGAGCCATACATGAGGATGAATCAATAATACTTAAAAATAGTATCAAAGCCTTGTTACTTTATAAAAAAAAAAATGCCCAACAAGGAGCAGGACAAGAAAAGGCGATCGAATATCCCAAGTTCCAAATCCTTAAAAATTGCCCACAAAGGTGTGTGAATGAGATGAGCTAAATTGTCCAGTCCACGACAATCTCTATATTGCTCACAAAGGATTTATCTTGCTTGGGAGTGTCATGCCTGAAACGTTATGTCCCAAATGTTGATTTAGGTTTTTGTACAAGATCGTCTCTTTACTTCAATCTCATCAAAGCAAGATCCTAACCCTGATCCGTTACCTTGTGTCCTTTATGGAGAATCAATTCCATGGCGTCTGCTATGCCTTTGTTGCTTCATTTTGCTGATCCCAAAGGTAGTTGAGGAGATGTTTTGGATTATAGGAAACAAAGACACAAATAGCAACTTCCTCACGTCGTCACTTTTTATCTCAAAATTTACGCCCGCTTAGCCAATCGTACCAATAGAACAATTAGAAGAAAATAAAAAATTTTGTAGAAAACAAGAATCCCATTCTAAGATGCAGAGGAAAGACGAGATTTAGCACAATTGACTGGGGGGGGGAGGGGGCTATGCCAAATTTGGATGAAATGAACAGAGATGAAAGTGATTATTCTTCAATAGACGCCTCAAAAGTTAAAGAATATGAATACACTACGACCAAATACTACTTACTTCTCAAAGTATCGAATGAAGCTACAAATTCCAATTCTCTATTTTTGTAAAAAACAATACTCGTCCGTCATTTACAACTCTGACTAAAAGAATCACTCGAAAAGCTCTAATAACTAAAACTATTAAAGGTTGAAAACTATGAATCGCCAGAGAAAAAAAAATTTAACTTTCCTTTTGTGACTACGAGTATATCGTGTGGATTCTTTCGGGGAGTATTCACAAAGTGTCTGAAGAGCCTTAAATCCTCCAGCTCAGGTCCAAACGAGCCTATAAATGGTATTTGGGTCAGCAAAATGACGTATGCTAGGCAGGGAAGATGGGTCAGAAAATGATTCTAAAGGGAGAAGCTGGGGAATCATCTAATCTTTCCATCCCCAACTAACAAAGATTCAACGTCATCAGGAACAAGTCTAATGTTTCCAATTTAGGAATGCAAAATAAGGCTATTTTAAAAGTAAAATCTCATGCCATGAACAAGTATTCCAAGTCTTCTACTGTGAGACGAGACTGACGAACACCAGTGTCATCCTCCCCAAATGCTGATGCAACCATCTCTCTCTTCTTATGCTGTTAATATACAAACATCAAAATAATTAAAGCATAGGAAAGAAAAAAGCATTTCTTAAGCAAAGCTTTCAGGCTAAAACAAATAAGTTCTAGGTGTTTTTACCAGGGACATTTAAACAAAGCACAATTTAGTTTAAACCTAATATTCCCGACTACTACCAGATAGAGGTGGTCCACAGGATGGATCATATTCAGGCCAGGGTTTTGACGAATAAACACCTGTCCGTGGGCTTCAACTTATGATCCACAAATGTAAAACAGCCCCATATTTAGTTTTAAATTATATTTAACTAAATAATGTTCATTAACACTTACTATTCCTTGTCAGACCAGTAACACAATCAGATAATCCAAGTTTTCTAGGCAGCTACCAACCACATAAAATCATCACACAATCTTCACCTTGATAAAAGTTATGATGTTAACCATGAAAGACAATATAGATGGGAGAAAAACTTACCTGAAGAGCTAAAATACGATCTTCAACTGTATCTTTCACAGTTAATCGTAGAACAGTTACAGGGCGAGTCTGCCCAATTCGATGTGCTCTATCAATTGCTTGGTCCTCAGTTGTAGGGTTCCACCAAAGATCCAACAGAAGAACATGGCAAGCTGCAACCATGTTCAGCCCAAGGCTGGCAGCTTTCAAAGACATAATCATAACAGATACCTACAAGCGAAGGAATCAATTTCACAAGTCAATAAGTGGAATCATAAACACCAAATGTCACACTACCTCATGATAGAAGACAAAGTAACAGAGAACAAAGTAAGATGCCATTAAAACCTCTGGTAGGGTGTTGAAATCTTTCACCGCTTTATCTCTAGAAGCAACCGACATAGTTCCATCAAGTCTTCTATATTGGATGGAAGAACTTTTAAGACAGGCTTCAAATAAATCCAACATCCTTGTCCACTGGGAAAATACTATGGCTTTCTCTCCAAGTACCTTAGAAGAACCATTCAAACTTTCACCTGTAACCGGAATTTTTTCATCATGAAAACCATTTGGTGAGTCCCCAGATTGGAGGCCAGATGAACCTTCTGGACAGCCACTAATCTTTAATCTATCATCTTGAGGTTTAGCAAGTGACTTCAGGACATCAAGGGCAGCCTTGATTTTGGAAGAACCATACAAACTATCCTCTGAATAAGGCCCAATTACCTCAGCAACTTTAGAACCAGAACTGAGGGAACTATCCTGACTAGGCAGCTCAGTGCGGGAACTGTTTAAAGTGGCATTTGAAAACACAGATGATGCACCAAGTCTAACTTTGCAATTTGCAGTGGGACACTGGTAGTCATCACCAGTGAGATGTTCAGAGATGCATTGGTTGCAGAAAACATGACCACATACAGCAACAACAGCATCTTCTGGTGGATCCTACAGAAACCACAAAAAATTGCAAAGATACTAAAGGAATAACTACAAAGAAATTTTTTTCCAAATGAGACAATTGACCATCACCATTATGAACATATATAGATAAGACTGTAATTGCATTATCAAAGAGCAAGCAAAGTTCTTGGGAATATTCGACCATATAGAGATTGAGGGAAATGAATCTCACAGGGGAAAAAAATTGTCAAAGCTGTTCAGTTTTAACCGTAATTTTTATACGTAAGTACACTGTCATTAAAAGATAACTATGAAGATAGCCTTGAAAAGGAAGACGAAGAAAAAGTAGGTTAGTAGAGTCCTTTCTCAAATGAATAAAGATCTCCAGGGACAGACATGGCTAGCATAATATTTCATTAGGTATATTCTGGGTCTTCCAAAGAAATTTTCCTCATTAATGAGCCATACAGGGCAAAAATATCCCTCCCTAATGGTACACTATAATCCTTCTGCATACCACAAGCTAAAAAATCTAAACATGCACAAACAGGTGTTTCATCTAACCATATTCCATGAATCATTACTTGATCACTCAAATCCATTAAAAGCATATAAAGACAGAACTCTATGTAGGCAAGATTAAATCATCAAAAGCATTATAAAGCAAAGCAATTCTGAAACTGGATGGAAACCAACAGAAGATACAAGCAGAACATAACTACATACATTGCAGATGCCACATAGCGACAAAGAAGATAAACAACTCAGAAGAAATGTTAGCCTCTCCTGAGGAAGCTTCTTTGCAGTCTCAATTGACAATCTCTGAGAAGAGTTTGAGTCAAAACCCCTTACTAGAAGAGGATGATCACAGGCTTGGCGAAGACGCAAAAGCATCAACAAGATATTCACATAGTTTTGTTTGACAGTACCTGCGGCTGCATACTCCTGAAAAAGAATTCAAAATTGAAACAGATTTCAAATGGAAGAATTATATGACCACATAAACTATTAGCAGTTTAGTACCATTAGGTGTATCATGTAAAGCTATAAGGAATGTAAAAAAGTCGGTGATGAATCTAAACTAATTACACTAAAACCATACTTTAAACTGAGCACGTGAATCAGACTCCAGTCTGGAGTAGAAATCACGTTCCTCCTCCGTGAATTCCACCTTTTTCAGTTCTATCACTTTTGGTGGCAAGTTAATAATTGGTTTCCCATCAAGAAGTGTAGCTGCACAAAGAACAAGAAATGATCATAAGTGATTGCACTTAGTTGCACACAAATTACATCCCCAAGAAAAATTCTACAACCAGTGATATATAAACAGGACTGGGAACATTATACTAGAACTGCATTTCACTGCAAGACCAACTAAAATTAATTAAAATTTACACATTTAGTACCTTTGGTGCGACGTAACATTATTGTCTGCAAGATAGCTTGCAATTTCGGATACCCTTTTGCTGGATTTTTAGAAATTGGGATTTTTATGGCAGAACAGAATGACTTGTAAACAGCATAAGGGTCATATCTCAGAAATCTGAAGTAGCTATAAAGGTCATCAATGGCATTTTGAATTGGAGTCCCAGACAAGCACCATCTACGTTTAGCACGAAGGCCCCAACAGGCCCTAGCAACTTGAGTTCTATGGTTTTTTATGCTTTGGGCCTCATCTAGAACAATTCTAAACCATCCAACTTTTGCAAGAGGTCGAGAAACAGAATCAAGAAGCAATTCATCCGCTCCCTTCTTATGCTTCACCCCTTTCTTATTAGAACTAGATGGGCATTTCCTTTTCCGGCTTTGTGGAAAATCATTAGATGAAGCATTTTCACTTTCCCACTTCCCTTTCTCATCGTCATCTCCACAAGCAGAAGGCTGCTTTGGGACCTCCATGCTAACAATAGAATACGTAGTGATGACAACATCATATTTTGCTAACTCAAAAGGATCCTTAGTTCTGTTGCTTCCATGGTATACTAGAACAGAGAGATTAGCTTTGCTTGTCACCTTATTATGCAACTCCTCTGCCCATTGCCGCAATACACTTGTGGGACATACAATGAGAGTTCCAGCAGCTGGCCTTCCCTTTGCTTGCCCTGATGGAGAAGAGCTTTTATTTGAAGCACCATTTGACATAACTTGACTGCTGTCAGATTCTTGCTTCCTCCCTTCCTCACCACCCACATCATCCTTATCATCATCATCATCATCCAAATTTAACATTTCCATCCCAACCCTAGTCATATCTTGAGAAGATGCTCTAGAAGAAGGAGGCCTTTCATTAAGAATAAGTGCAATTGTTGATACAGTTTTTCCTAATCCCTGCAGTACATACACAATCGTAATTCACTAATGGTGTAACTAATGCAAGACCACCTCAGAATATTGCAACTGACCTGATCATCTGCAAGAATTCCTCCCCAACAGTGTGAGCCAGCTTTCTCCTTCTGGGTCATCCATGACAAAGCAATTCTCTATCCACGGATTATGTTGGAAAGGAATTGGAACAGAAACATACACACTCAAAAGTTAACATGCAAAATAACCTTGATACCTACTATGCAGACATACAGAAACAGAAAAGGCAAGATGGAAGAGATTTTTCAACATCAAAATCATCAGCTACATCTAAACAAATGGAATAGTACCTTAAATAAACTACCAAAAGAAAATAGCAGAATTTCTTTGCAAAAGTTTTCATCTTTGACTGCATCTACGGTTAGCAAGGAAATATCCAACTTCTCATTAAAAAAGAGCAAAAAACTCAAAAAACCAAAACAATCACCATAAGTATATTTTAGTTATGTTATTCAATCTTGCAGATAAGTCATGCCTATCGTAGGAATCCATAGATAAGCGAACTATAAATCATAAGCAACTGTCCTCTTCAAATCAAATCTTTGACTGAAGCCAGTTTTAACTAAATATCATTTCCCACTCTTTCAAATAAGACTTCATAGAACCTCGACATTCAGAATCTGAAATACAACAGAAAGAGCACAATATGGAACATTTCAAACCTGATGTCGCAGAAGAGGTACTGTTAAAACACCATCTGGAGGACTAGCTTCAGACTTCGGCTGAGAAAGACCCTGCAAAGCATACCACAGTTATAGTAATCATGTCAATAAATAACCATAATATCAAAAACAAAATCTATTCCAATAGCAATGGAGCACCAATTGAACTCATAAACAAGGCAACATCATAGGAGCCTAAACATGCATCTTGCAAAACACTTTCACCTGGAAATATTATACTCTAAAACCCAATTATTACACAATCAAATTAACCTGAACAGTGTTCTGCAAAAGCCTGAACTCTAAATGATTTTAGTCGAAATCTATCTATTACAACTTATAACAATTTATACAGCAGTCTTTCCTTCAAAAGTATTATTTTGCCCTGGCAGCAAAGCACACAACCAAAAGGAACATAACAAGGTTCTCAATATTCAGGGTTACGTCAATGAGATGGGCAAATCATTAAGTGCTCTATTTTATTTAATCACCCATAAGGGTAATAATTAAAACTTTTGATGATAAGAGGCAATAAACTATCAAGTTATAGAAATAGAGTTCTTTCAAAGAGTCCAGTGAACTATAAGGGATAAAGTTTCATTAGTTCACTCCCTAAAGGATGAATAGATGTTTCTTTGTAATGAAAAGATAATGCACATAAAAATAAAAATAAACATGGATTAAAAAGGAGTGGAAGACTGTTTCTAGACATTTACCCCAAAGGTGCACTATAACACAAGCAACACCCAGAAATTCATCCAAATTCAATTAAGTCAACAGATATGGAATGCTAAATTTATTCCATGAGATCAATTTTCAATTTGAAAATGCTCTGCATCTATGAAACTTCGAAGCTCTCAAGATCAAACATCATTTTAAATTTTAAAGAAATTTAAAATGAATATATGAGCAATCTTAATGGCATATTTACAATCTATAAGAGGTAAAAAGCAAGAAACAACGCAATCTCAAACAAAAAGCACAACCTGCAATGCAACCCGAAAAATTAACCGCTCATCATTTCCCTTGAGCCTGATACCCCCCATTCCAGAGTTATGGTGCGGATTACTAAATGTAACATTTGGCAAACTAGGAGTCTTCTTAACAAGCACCATGGACTGATTTGAGCGGGTAGGCTGACTGATGTCTTCAAGAATACATATATCAGGATCATCATCAACATGAGATCTGCAATCTGATGAAGTGCTGTGAATAGATTCAGGACTAACTTTTGAAAGACCAATACTTCTCGAAGGAATTAATGTGCTCCTTTTTTCATCCTCAAAACAACCAAAATGCGCCATGGATGAAGTAATTGGGTGAGAGCTGGGTAAATACTGCTCTAAATGCACGCCGCCAAGGGAAGTTTGACTGCTAACAGTTAGATTTATATCTTGATGAGAATAATGAGCATCCTTGCCATTAACCATTAATACCTTTTTTGATATAGGCGGAACATCATATAAGAACTGCTTAGATTCTTCAAGTGAATCAACCCTGTTAATAGACTTGCTCCATCCAGCCCTATCAAAACCTTCAGTAGAATGGCAGAAGATGTTGCCAGGTGTAACAAATTTATCATATTCATTCTTTGCACAAAAAGCAATGTGATTGAATGGTTGCACTGATCCATTGTCATCAAAAAGTCTATCATTAGCAGTATATGACAACTTTCCACATGCTGATAAAATATGTCCATTCCCTTTAACATCAAAATGCTGTTGCTTTACATCTGAGAAATCAGTCAATGAGAGCTGTGGCACAGAACCATTATTCGTCCTTCCCTGATCATGAAAAATCATCCTACTACTTGAACATGCACTCTCAGTTGGAAATTCAATCACTTCACCCTCCTTACTTTCTTTAAACATAAAATTTGAGGAATTATACCAACAGTGCATTGAAGAATGAGCAAAATACCCAACATCTCCATTCATGCAATTAGGTAAAACTGAACAAGGATCACTAACATCACTAACAATATCAGAACCGTGGCAAAAGGAAGACTCATTAGAAGTGACATTATGTGAAGTCAAATTAGCATCAACGGAGGAAAACTCCATAGGCATAGCTACCTCATTTTCAGGAGCTTCTGGGGTTTCCAACGTATTAGTTAGAATGGCACCACAATTATTAAATACAAAGTTCATGTTCTCAACAGAAAGGTCGTGCAAAGCATCTGCAGGATTCAGTAAACTTGAATCAGCATTTCCACAAATATTTCAGCACATTACAGAGCATTCAAGCAATAATATACACAAATTCCAAAATGCACACTGAATAACACTGCTGAGGTTTATTAGGCAAGAGCTAACTTACTTTTGTTGTCGAACTCCTCTGCGATATTCTTGGATTCTGTACCATTTCTATTATCCACAAGATCAAATTTTAAATTATCTCCATGATCTAACACAAGGTTGTGATCTATCTCAGCAAAACTAGATGCTGTACTACAGCTAGGAATCTGAAGCACAGACATTTGACCCCTCTCCGTGTAGGATGTCCCTTTACCAGTCGAAAAGAAGTCTTGAAAACTTGCAGAGGATGTCTGGACCAGAGAATCATGTGCAGGCGGTTCCAATTCCCTATGATAATCAAATAAGCCACCTAGAGACCCTGCCCTGGCATCTGAAGCCTCAGAAGGATATCTTGAAAGATCTCCAAAAGCAAACTCCGATGAAAGCAACTCTTCATACCCAAAAATAAAAAAAAATAAAAAAAATTCATCGTATTACTTAGAGGTAAAAAAAAAAAAAAAAAGAGCTAGTGCGATAAAATTTTACCACTCTGAAATTGGTTGGTTTCAGGAGCCGACTTCCCTTGAGACATATTTCTAAATGATGGATCTTCTGGATTGCTCTGCAATTTGGTGAAGGTAAGTTAAATAGATAGAAAACAAGACTAACAAAGGCAATATAATATATATATATATATATGTATATGCATATATGAAAATCAGTTCAATCTTTTTATAATCACAAGTTTAAGACTGAAAGTCCGGCAAATCCAGTTACAATTTCAGTAACTTAATGCCATGAATTTAAACTTCAGAATCACAAATTCACGAGTACAGGGAATCAAAATTATCACAATAAATTCCATTTCATTGGATTTCAATCTAGCTATAAAAATCGATACTCTCATAAAGACAGCCAAAACTAAGCTATCACTGACTCGTTGCTTACACAAATATATATATATGGAGATGAGTTACTAGGGTTTCGATACAGAATTACGTGATCTATATAACAAATTCCTGGTGATAATTTTCACACTTGAAGAGTAGAAGCCCACCAGAATCTTCACGTTCCAAACCATAAAAATGACACCGAATTTCAGCACGAGAAAATAACTACCTGCAAAGAACCAGGAGTCTCTTCAAGAATGCGATTGAAGTCGTCGAGATCGATGCTTAGACCATCGAACTCAAAATCGGCCGAGGGATAACCAGTTGGCAAGAAACCAGAGCTACCATTATAGTTATCCTCCCCCGTCATCATCATCAGACAAAAAAGGAGCAAGAACAGAAAACCCCAAATTGCTCTTCGAAACCCTAACCGAAAGCTCTTGTAAACCCCGGCCAATTCACCGGAAATAACAAAGTCTTGGATCTGAATCTCATCACTTAAACGAATAAAACAGAGAGAAGTTTAGACGTCGGCGGTTTCAAATAAGATGTAATTTTCTTTCTTTTCTTTTTTTATATCTGTGCTTTGGAAAATTATAAAGAAAAAAGAATGGGAGGAGTCGTGAAGAATGTGGTGACCTTTCGGGGGGTTTAAAAACTTTAAATAGGGATTGGTTATTGTAAAATGACTTCATATCTTTTTTTTTTATCTTTTTTTAATTAAGAAAAATAATAATATTTATTTCAATTTTTTTTAAAATCCTGTTAGTCTCAGTTTCTTCGGTTGAACGAGCGGGGAGGGAAAATGAAGAAAACGAAAAGACTTGGTGATTCTACGTCGTATTGTCGTTTTCACATTCGTTTTTTGGGAGTATTTTCGGTGTGTTCTTTTACCTTTTTAGACTAGGACGGTGGCTGAGTTTAAGTGAGTCGGTGGAAATAACACGCGAGTTACCTGATTTTATGCTTTGCATTTACATGGATAACGACGTTGATTTTGATGAGATTAAACTTTTAATATAATCAAAAACTTTATCAAATAATAGTCTTGTGATTAATAATTGAAAATCGATCAACTAACCTGGGCTGAGCTGATATACTCAATATTTTTCTTCTGCTTTTTTATTAGCAGACCAAATGCGAATATTTTAATTATATCATTATAATTTCAAGGATTAAAAAAATGTTGCCGCATAGAATTACTTCATGCTAAAAATATTTTTGATATGTATTTACTTATTTAAAAATCATTGTTTCCAGGTTTCACACTAAATGTGCAATTTCTAGTATTTATCCACGTTGTCGTAAAAACTTATTTTGTATTTTAATGCAAACATATACATCCAAACAATTTTTGGTCTCCAGAACACAGTGATGAATTACTTTGTTTGAATTCAAATCTATATTGAATATCAAGAAAAAATAAACCCTATTGGAAAGGAAATTAATTGAGTTTGGAAAATTGAAAGTCCTTTCTTGGGGTGCAACATTAAAAGCAAAAGATTAAGACGACAGTTATGTGCCAATGTTGCTTAATATGGAAGTAATAAGCATGCAAATTAATCGATGCAAATGTGGCATTTCCTTTCATCAGAAAAAAGGAGTGGAGGCGCGTGCACGTGCCGCCGAAGGTCAGTGAGATAAGATTCCAGAAGAGGATGAGGAAACTTCCTTCCCACTCTGACGAAATTATCAAATAAAGTGATTCTAATAAAACTTTAAAATTAGGCCAAGGCAAAGAAATGGATAACAGTTGCTTTTGCCGGTGAAATTTCGTCAGTCAATGTCACGGAATTTACCTAACGTGGGAGCATTTTCTCTTTTTTGTCTTCTAACATAGCTATTCCCACTGAGAGACAAAGAGGCTAAATATCCAAAATATACCAAAATTTTTAATTTTTTACGGAAAAGGGCCAGTTTGTAAAATATTTACGAAAAAGGACCGTTTCCCCCAAAAACGCGTCCACGTCAGCGTGTTTTTGGGGGAAACGGACCAAAAGCGCGCCCCTGAGGACGGCTTTCGTCCACCTCAGCAAAAGCGCTCCCACGTAAGCGCGCTTTTGCTGAGGTGGACAAAAGCGCGTCCTCAGGGGCGCGCTTTGCTGCTGAAAAACCAGGAAAACGTGCTGACGTGGACGCGTTTTTGCCCTCCCTTCCCGTCCACTTGCAGTATGAAAAATTAATTGAATTTTTGGGCCAGTAGTCTCTGGCAAAATAATTTTGAGAAGACGTTTTTGAACAAACAGTGGCCAAAAACGCTTCCAGCAGGGTGCACTGTCAGCATGAGTACTGAAAAGAGCTCCCACGTGGACGCTCTTTTGCTACAGTAGTCTTCGGTAAAATTAATTTGAGGAGACGTTTCTGAACAAACAGTGGCCAAAAACGCTTCCAGCAGGGTGCACTGTCAGCATGAGTACTGAAAAGAGATCCCACGTGGACGCTCTTTTGCTACAGTAGTCTCCGACAAAATTAATTTGAGGAGACGTTTCTGAACAAACAGTGGCCAAAAACGCTTCCAGCAGGGTGCACTGTCAGCATGAGTACTGAAAAGAGCTCCCACGTGGACGCTCTTTTGCTACAGTAGTCTCCGGCAAAATTAGGCTATAAATCAGCCAAATTTCATTCTCAGGTTGCATAAGGGAAATTGAGGCAAAAGAAAAAAAACTGAAAATGAGTGAACGTATTAATGTTGTTATTTACTACGATGGTGAAGTTCGTGACACCGAAAATGTTGTTGTTTTCTTATCGGAGAATACAGCGCGACTGTGTTTTAATCGGAACGTCGATTTAGTAGAACTTCGCAAAAGAATTAGGCGTAAAATATTCGGAACAACGCCAATGAAAGTTCAGTCTATTAAATATAGATTTTGCACTTCGGTTGATCCGGTGAGATATGACTCATTCGACATCAAAGGTCCTCGGAGCTTTGAGGCAATGGTGGAGACTCATCTTGCCAGTGGATCACCCTATATCGAGGTATATGTAGAATTTTCATCTCCAAGTGATCTTTCTGTGACCTTAACATCTACTGCCGTTCGAGGGGAATACACGACCCCAAGCTGACACTCTGTAAGTGGGAGGCAAAACACAGAAGTGCCCGTGTGCAGTGGTAGTATGGAAAATATAACCCCTACACGACACTCGGTTGGTGGATGGGACATGCATATCCGTCATTCGACGTCCGATGATAGAAATACGTATTGGGGGACGTCATCAACTTCTAGTGGTTGGCAATCCACATATGATTGGGATCTTTACGAAAGATGTTTAAGGAGGGATGATGTACTCCCGACGACATCCACCGGCGAGGGGCCCTCGTTTGTTGCAGGTTATGGAGGGTCGGACGATGAATCCAATGTGGATCCGCTGTTGATGGCCCCGTCTCATCACCCCTTCTCCCGGATTTAAAAGGGCCCGACGTTCCCTTCGCTCGCGAAGTTACCGTCGACTCTCTTCTTTCGACAACATATACGGCTTGCCATGGATCCTAAACCATGGCATGTACTCCGGCACGCACGCTAACTTAGGAACGATGATCGGTTCCCGGATAGGTAAAAAGTTATACCGGTTCTCCCACGTCTCGATATGACCTGACCAAAATCTTAGCCAATCCGTGTGCTGCTGCCGTAAGTCCACTTTGTGCTCATCATCGAGCACCTCCGGTGGCACGGGAATCGATTGCCGGAATCCAAATTGCCGCAGAACCCGATCTGGCTGGTGCATCTCCACGGTTGCGTAGGTGATCAATGGGACCTTAACGTGCCAACTGTTCGGATTTTCGAAGAACTTCTCTAGAATTACTGCCCGAATTTCTGGATCCTCATACGATGTCCATTGAAACTATATTAACATTACCAAAATATTAGTTATACATATACTAGACACTACATACGAAATACTAAATTATAATAACGAAATTCGAAACTTACTTGTGACTCCGACCGTTGGTCCAATAGGAGCCGTATATCCTCAAGCGAGTTAGGTATTCCAACATGACTCGCCGAATGGTTCCACCTAATTAAATAAACTTTTAGCATGCAATTATACTATAAATCTACGAAATAATTATAAAATATAATATTAAATTTACCTCGTTATCAGTGGGAATGAATATGGCTGGTCGAGTCGAGGACGTAAAAATGAAAATTGAAACCATGCCCATGACTGCAGTAGTGATAGGCAACCTCCGATTTTTACTTTACTCGGCCGCGTCGCCCCGCACATCTCCCGGTATAACCTCGATAGCACGGCAGACCCCCAACTCAATTCACCGGCTACTCTGAAATCAACAAGTTTCAGGAGCCATCTCAGATGGACGAGGTTTCTAGAGAGGTCCGGCATCAGATAGCCTCAATTATCTAAAGAATGTATGCCCGAGCATACTGTATTCTTTCTACTTCGGTCGAACCCTCGTTCGGCTCCGGGAATGTGGCTCGTAACCACGACATATCGATCCGAGCTCCTTGAATTCTATCCGGAATGGTACCTAGAAGCTCATAGCATACGGCCATCCAATCGGTAGATGTTGCGGACCCGGTGACTACCGACCCGTCCACCGGTAATCCCAACTGCAACTGCACATCTTCTAGAGTGATGGTACACTCTCCGCATGGCAGATGAAAAGTGTGCGTCTCGGGTCTCCACCTCTCTATCAACGCGCTGATCAAATGCGGCTCCAACTTGAACCCCCGGCCTATCGTGGCCATGTGCCAAAAACCCGCTTCCCGCAGGTAATTCTCGATCAACGGCGATGGGGGACCATGCATGTTGCGAATATAACATTCCAACACCCGATCTACAGACTGTTTAAAAAATTATAAAATTAAAAATTAATTAAAATTGCATAATTGAAAAAAAATGAAATAATATTGAAAAATTAAAATTAAAACTTACCGTTTTCATTTGCTCGACGGAGATGTGCTTGTTGTCTAGGCGAAGTAATTCCCTGGCCATTGTAATTCGATAAAAAATTTTAAAATTTTCCAAAAATAAATATATTAAAAAATTATAAAGGGCTTTTTCGTAAATAGTAAAAGACTATTTTGAAATTTGAGCGTAAATTTCAAGGACTTTGAGAGAAAATTGAGAAAAGATTGAAGTGTGAAAAAAATAAAGGGTTAGGGGGTTTTTATACTTTTTTTAGACCGTTGGGCCCCCAACGGTCAAAAAAAAATTGGCCGTTGGGATTTGACCGTTGCAGGGCTAAAGCGCGCCCCTGAGGACGCACTTTTGTCCACCTCAGCAAAAGCGCGCTTACGTGGGAGCGCTTTTGCTGAGGTGGACGAAAGCGCGTCCTCAGGGGCGCGCTTTTGGTCTGTTTCCCCCAAAAACGCGTTGATGTGGACGCGTTTTTGGGGGAAACGACCCTTTTTCGTAAATATTCTACAAACTGGCCCATTTCCGTAAAAAATTAAAATTTTTGGTATATTTTGGATATTTAACCAGACAAAGACGTTGTAATTTGTTTGATAAAAAATAAATAAATTACGCCACAATTCATTCTAATTATACATTTTTTTTACTCAGTTATAAAATCAATAAAATTCTGTTTCAAGTTAACTCTCGTTAAATTTGTAACAGCCTATTTATAATCTAAAATTGATATAATAAATTTAACTTTAACCCTAATATCAATTTATTATGATTTTAAATAAATTATTCTATTATATACACATTATCATAAATAGTGAGATTATATACTGTAGCGATACTATAATGTGAGACAAAAAATAAACTAAACACATTGCATCGTCCATCCAAACTCGCCTTGAGTTAGATGACCCTCGAGTCATGGTTGCTAATGGTTTTTTTTTTTTTTTGCTTTTAAATAATATATATGACTTTACTGTTGCTTCAAAAAAAAGTCATAATAATAAATTTAATCTTAACTTTTATGTTTTTTGTTAAATTGACTTTAATTTTTTAAGCTAAATTTTGTCTATTAACTTTTTAAATAGAATTAAATTACTTTTCTTTAATATATAGAAAGGCATACTAAAGCATTATTTTTTTAATAATATTAGCATGGTTTAAAATTTTTATTGTTTAGTCAATATTTCCGTTAAAAAAAATCAATTCAAATCTTTTTCAAAATGTTAATTGTCAAATTTAACTCAAAAATGTAATAGTGGTCAAATTAACAAACATGTAAACATTAAGGGTTGAATTTGACAATATGCCTAAAAATTTGTGGAGTTGATTATATGAATATATTAAAAGTATATATTTGTTAGTTTTGATTTTTAAAGTTTTTTATATAACTATAACACCCATCGCCCGCCCCGATTGCCAGGTCTGAGCTTCAGAATGCCACATTCGTTGTCGGAGCAACTATAGTCAAATACATAATATAACAGTCATTTACACATGCAATTTCAGTGTTAATCACACTCATTTCATGCTAAACAATCAATTTCGGGTCATAATCGAGCTTACAAAAGATTTTTTATCAACACAAGCACGAAATAGGATTAAATTACAAAATTTTAGAAATTCAGGACCAACGCCATGACATCATCTCCTCCACATCGTAATGCCACCAAAAAAATTGTCAAGTCGTGACCTCAAGCCACTCGACGTCACGACGTAACTCACTATCGGTTAAAGTTGCGACGAGATAAGTTACTCATTGGGACTTGGACCTTATTTTTGGTAAAAATGAATCATTTGTTACCTATTTCAAAGCTTGCATCCGTTCCTATCATTATGATCAACAAAATTCATTTTCACCTTATTTCAAACTTGCCAAACAACTCAAACATTCAATTCAATCTTTAAACAAGCATTCAATCCATAATTACCAACTAAACTTAACAATTAAAATGACATTTCATACCAACATTTAACCTTTTAAGTGATTTAAGTCACACTTTGATATATCAATCCCTTTTTAGTTCATGCATTTATACACATTTCACATATCAATGGCTATATGCCCTTAAGTGATTTAAGTCAAATACATGCCAAAACACAAGTTTAAACAAGACATCAACATATGCCATTTCAAATAAGCTTTAACCATTTTTAACCTATTCATTGCCATTCCATATGGCATATCTCTATTTATAAGTCATCAAATCTATATACTCTAACAACATGTATGATTTAAGTCACCAGTTCAACATAACAAGTAAAGGCTAAAATAAACTTGTCCTAAGTAAGCATATTTACATGCTAAGTTATGTCATAAGACACCTTATATACATGTCACAATCTTTTGACTAAAAATGATCAAAAGCTACAAATTCAATGATAGGATAGTGTGAGCTTTGAAACGATCCGACTCGACGCGTTCCGCAATGTGACGATCTACACGGAAAAAGGAAAACAAGTAGGGTAAGAATATAGAATGCTTAGAAAGTTCGTGGGCATTAAAGACAACTTACCTGATCTTTCAATTAAACATTATAAGCTATTTAGCTTGGCATTGATTTGGCTGGACATGACAAATCACAACATCAACAAGGTGAGCTTCAACATGTTATCAAACCATATAACATCTCAATTACTTATCATGCCAATTCATGTTATTTTATGCAACAAATCTTCAATCTCATGAAAACAAAGAGTAATGTAATCACATACATATTTATGACATTACTCAAATACCATATTCAAGTTCAATTTGACATTTCACTAAGTGAATATCAAGATTGTTATAACTTATTTCATATAGATTGTATCGTCCAATGAACTCTAATAAACGGACTCGGATACATAGGTATCTCCATTACACCAATTGCTCATCCAAGCTAAGTATATTCGTGTTAAATTATCCATCCAGACTAAACATTTACAATGACACATCCGATTGCTCCACTTTTGATAAAATCAGATCCACCATATCTTTATGATATTTTTTGAATTTTTATATGCTTTTATTGTAATTTTTAATTTTGCTGATATTTTATACATTTTTCAAAAACTTTTAGATATATTTTTTGAAACTTTTTTTAAATGTTTAATTATATATTTTTTAAAATTTTAAGGTTTTTTTAAAGAATTGAGTAAATGTTTAAATGTTAAGGGTTGATCTTTTAGAATCATGACTAAATTAACATTATGTTTAAATACTGAGTGCTAAATTTTTTATTATGTCAATTTTTAGAAATGTCATTCCATTTCTCTATCATAAAGTTGATGGCAATTAATAGAATTGAGTAAAAAAGACAAACACTGAAAAGAAAAACTTAAGCATATTTCGATGAGATGTATTGTAGTTTACCTTTAAAAAACAAAATTATTTAAAATATAAAATTATTTATAATTAAAAAAACACTCTTAATGGTATTAAGTCGGTGTCATTAGTCAACCGAATACCAACTCATTTGGAAAATAACTAAATACCCATGCTTTTTACAGAGTAAATTATTTTATTTTTAGGAGGGTTTTTTTGTTTTTATTTTTTAATATAAAATTAAATAAAACCCCCACACATTATGAGATTTAAACTTAGAAAACCATGATTTTCAGATCTTCAACTTTACCATATTAACTAAAGTTTCATTTGTCTTTTACATAAACTTTTATTAAATTTATTTGTAATATAAAATTTCTCCTTCACAATATATCTAATGGTTAAAGTACCATGAAGGTTATAGTAGTAGTTAGATTGCATTTTATCTCATTTGCTAGCAAAAAATGGATAATTTAATCTATGTACATTAAATCAATGAGCAAAGGTCGTGTATTAAAAATTCTATTCATTTCTATTGTTAAGTGCGAACTTGGCAAAAAGAGCACCCACTATATAATTTTCTCTAACTTTATAATTTTTTTTTACAAATATTTAAGAAAATGCTCTAAAATGAATCTGGACAAATTGTTGTTCAAGCTCATTTGAACTTGGACAATCATTTGTTCAAACTCATTTCATGGTGTTTTTAATAGTTTTTATAACTTTTGATATTTTTAAATAATTTTTATTTTTTTATAATTACTTAAAAACTACTTTCAAGATGAATTTGAACAACCATTTGTAATGGAGACATATTTTAAATAATTATTAAAAATTCTATTTATTTTTTAGGTTTGTTAATTTTTAAATATTTGTTGACACAGCAAAATGCTACATCAACACGAGGGACATCTGTCGGTATTTAATTGCTCCATCAACCACATATTCACTTATAAGTAAAATGATGAAAATTTTAAAAAAATAGACAACTTATTCTTTGATCTACTATAATTACTGTACAAACCCAAAATTGCCCGGCCCATAAAACCCAATTACAAAACCTGTCGGCCAAGGCCCGAAACCATTGGACCAAACCAAAATAATAAAATAAAAGAGCCTATTTGCAAACCGGCCCAAAAAGGCCCAAAACTTTGAGATTTCTTCAGGAAAAACTAGGGTTTTTGAAACCCTAGCCTTGTGCGCCGCAACCCACTAGCGGCCTTCGCGCTGCCCACTTGCGCCGCAGCACCCACGAGCACACCACTGTCGGCCACCACAGTTCCACTCACTCCACCAGCCCCTACAAAAGCAAAGAAAAGGACAAAACAACAGCAATACCGCGACCCAAAAAATCTTGTATGTTATTATTATTAATCGGTTATAAAACCATGGAAAAACGGTGTAAAATGGGCTTTTTTCAGGGTTTTCTTTATTACAATCAAGAAATACAACCATAACAGTTTCAAAGTACGGAGATTAAAAAATCCGAAAAGCAAAAAACCTCATTAGTAACCTTCGAAGGTATTTTTTCCTTTTTTATTTAGAATCTTTTTCGCAAATATATATATACGTATAAGGGATAAAAGATACATAAAAAAAGAGGACAAAACTCTACCTTTTCGGGGCCCCGACCGCCGTGTACGGCGACACCGGCGGCGGAGCCTGCGGCGGAGTCACGCCGGAATCCCCTCTCCCCATCTGAACCAGCAGAGAACAAAAAGAGGGAAAAATCAGTTTTTTTTTAAAAAACAAAGGAGAAATGAATTTTAAAAAAGATTTCGGCCTTATATAGTTGTGCGAAACGACGCCGTTTTGGCCGGCGTCCAAAAGCCCCAAAATGACGTCGTTTCACCCTGACCCGACTTGATTCGACCCGCTCCAGCCTAGGATCCGCGTGTTCTTTCATTGGAGGGGCTAATTTCACTTTTGGCCCCTCCGCTCTTTTATATCTTTACAATCAAGTTTTCTTTTTTTAGTTTTCCCCTCTAATTTCAATCCGGTTTCATTTTGGTCCCGAATTAAATGCTGCGTTTTGAGAATGCAGGAAAATTTCCCCTTTGCTCCCTCTAGTTCTCTCGCGCATGTAAATAGGTTTCTTTTAATTATTTTGATTACTGAATTAGCCCTAAATTTCGATCTTGAGTTCAATTTGACCCTTTTGTTTTTTTTTTTACAATTATCATTATTAATGCTATTATTTAATGCCTTTGCTTTATTAATATCATTATTATTATATTGTACATATTTTGTATTATTATTATTATTATTATTACTATTATTATATTTGCTATACTACTATTATTATTACTATTATTATTATTATTGTATTATTACATGTATATACTAACTTTATTATTATTATTATTACCATATTTGTATTATTATATTGTATATATTTTGTATTATTATTATTATTTTATTATTGTTACTATACTAATTACTATTACTATTATTATTACTACATTATTATGTTGTACATATTATTATTATTATTATTATTATTATTATTATTATTATTTTATTATGGTATCATTATTATTATTATTATTATTATTATTATATTTATATTATATTATCATATTGTATACACTTTGCATTAGTATTATTATCTTATTATCATTATTATATTTATATTGGTATGTTGTACATGTTTTGTGTCCGTACTATTGTTATCTTATTATTACTATTATTATATTTATCATTATTATTATTATTATTATTATTATTATTATTATTATTATTATTATTATTATATTTATGCTATCATATTGTATATACCTTTTTTATTATCTCGATTTTTACTAACACCTTCTAGATTTTTATTATTATTTCAATGTCGTCTTTTACCTTTTTATATTTTTTTATATTATTGTATCTTTTATTACCAGTATTGTTGATTTCGTATTTTCGTCATTTCATGTGGATCAACGGTTTTAAATCGCAACTCGACATTTTTAATTCATACAAAAAGAGGTAATATTTGTGTGTTTAGAAGGCCGGAAAATTACATCCTAACGTGTTGGGTGTCGATCTTTTCGTTCGACTAAATACTCAAATGTCCTTTTCTTTTACATGCTTTGAAGATCAAAGATGATCTCGATGTCGAAATATAAGGGTGTTATATCCTAACGTGTTGGGTATGATACTTTTATTCCTTTGAAGCGAGTTAATCTTGAGATTCAATCCTAGTTCAATTAGCCGTTTTTTTTTCTTCGAAAGTTTTACCCTAAATATTTTCAAGTTTTCGACATTAGGACAACATTAATCAATTTGGTACCAACTTTGGGCGTTGCAAGAGTGCTAACCCTTCCTTGCACGTAACCGACTTCCGAACCCGTTTTCTCAAATTTTGCAAACCAAAATATTTTTATAGGTGACCCGATCATACCTAAATGAAAAGGATCGGTGGCGACTCCATATTTTAAAAAAAAAAGTCAATTCCCCTTTTTTTAAAAACCCCCTTTTAAGAATGGTTTCGACAGCATGGCGACTCCACTGGGAACCCCTTGAGAGTCAAGCCATAAATTGATTAATTGTTATCCTTTTGATCGAAAACTTGGAAGATTGTTTTGGGAAAATCATTTCTTTGACGCCTTTGATTGTGCTATAATGGCAAGTTGCATAAAATACTTTGGCATTGCATTGCGTGACCGTTGGTCACACCTTTAAGTGGGAGCGAGAAACTAAGCTTTCGTGAGGTTTTCACCTCTGCATGGGCTAGTGGATTGCTTCCGGGATACATCCGTACCTATGCGCTTCGTGAGGTTTTCACCTCCGCATGGCCATAGAGAAATGTATCCCCCTGAACTGAACTCAGTCCGTATGAGCCTATAATGGGTGAGGATTGAGGAATCTGCTGGTTCAGGTACCCCTCTGTAGAGCCGAACTACATATAGTAGAACCTAAGAGCCTACCTTAGGTAGAATGCCGAAGCTTTAACGGTTACCTAGATAAATGTTTTCTACTTACTCTGATTATGTGATGCTGACTTGATTCAATTCATTGTTGTTTGCATGTCATTCTACATTAAAAGAGGTCTCGGTTTCTGTTCGATTGCTAAAATAGGAAGTTTGCTATGGAAAACGATTTTTTTGATAAAGTAGAAGACAATGCGGCCGTACGCGTATGGTCAGAAAAGTTGCAGTTGGAAAAAGAAGACAACTTAGTTGAAGGTTACACGTCGGAGCTGTGGGACTTCACCCATATTAGCGTGACGCAAAATGAGCTACAAGAGTTGCACGACATCTGGACTAATTGGGAATGTGAGGCTAAACAAATGTTCTACCACAGTTATGGTGATATCTCTTACTTACTCGATGTCAAGATAGATAAACACATGTTTCGGTCTATGGTTCAATTTTGGAATTCTGCATACAGTTGTTTCAGTTTCGGGAAAGTAGATTTGGTGCCGACCATAGAAGAATATACCACCTTGCTTCGTAGTCCCAAGGTATAAGTTGATAAGGTTTATATTAGGCCTGCTTATATTCCTCCTTTTGCCAAGAAATTGATGAAGATTACTGGAATGAGCGAACAGTGGATCTCAGCTAGAATTCAGCAGAAAGGCGAGGGGAGATGTATCCCTTGGGCAAATTTAAGGGATCTGATTTTGACGCACCCTGATGTGAAAAGGAAAGTTGATACTTTCGCCTTAAGCATCTATGGATTAGTTATTTTCCCCAAAACCCTAAGACACATAGACGAAACAGTTGTAGATCTATTTGACCGGTTGGATAAGCAAGTTACACCCGCTCCAGCAATCCTGGCAGAAACTTTCAGATCATTAAACGCATGCCGCAGAGCAAGAGAGGGGAGGTTTATTGGATGTGCACAGTTATTGATCGTATAGTTTCACGCCCATTTTTAGAAGATGGATAAAGTCTCTTATCGACCCTTTCGTGAAGACTATTCACCGTTAAAGGAGGAAATAGCCGTGTCAAGATGAAAAGATATAACAGAAGAGGGATGGATGACAATTCTTCAGAATCTGCAGGAAGAAAACATTCAGTGGAAAGCTCCATGGATGATGCTTGAAGAGATACTTTATAGATGCGGAGATTTTAATTGGGTCCCTTCACCTGGAATTTGGGGAGCCGTCGGATACGCCCCTCTACTGGCAACAAGACAATATAAGTCTAAGCAGTTTGTACCAGCAACGTATGGTTTGGCCCAGAGTGAATTCTCTTATTCGGGAGAGAATTACAAGAAGAAGATTAGGGAAGTCTCGAACGCTTGGAAGCAAACACATCGGATGAAGAGAATAAACGTGGGTAAAATAGTGACTGCTGAGTATGAAGCGTGGTTGAGTAAAAGAACTAATAATAATATTCCGGGTCCAACTTTGAGTGATGTTCGGTCAACGGAAGAACGCCTGCGAGTAGTTCCAACTGAGCTAGAAATTGTAAGGCAAGATTTTACGAAGCAAAGTTTAGAACTCGGGAAGAAGATCGAGCAATTGGAGGAGGAAAAATGCATTTGAAATGGGACGTGGAGGCACAAAAGGCAGAAGCGGAAGAGTTAAGAACAAGGAAAAGTGAAACTGAGGAAGATCTGAATAGCTTAAAGAAAGGACTACAAGAAGATGCGCCTCTTAATGAGAACCGCGGGGTTAGGAAAGACTTCATATCAATGGAGACAAGAGTTGCAGGAAGAAAGAAGTAAGACCGAGCAATGGGAAAGGAAATTTCAAGAAATGAAAGCCCAGAAGGAGAGTCTAGAAAGGCAGATGTTAGAAAGCCAAAACGAAAGAAACGAATTGAAGTCTAGAGTGGCAGAGTTGGAAAGGTCACTTAATTATCATCGAAACCGTAGCTCGGTAAAAGAGTTAAAAGCGAGTTTGAGCGAAATAGAAGAGATGAAAAGAAAGATTGAAGAGTCGGAAATGGCCTTGCTAAAATGCCAAAACCATATCAAGGCTCTAGAGTTAAATGAAGAGCGAAGAGAAATGGAGCTGCACTATTCCCGCAATCAAGTCAGAGATAGAGATTACCTCATGGGGGAAGCTATAACCCAGATACGAGAGATAGCTGAATATTTACGGACCCTAGCCATACAAGCTAATGTACTGAGCATACAGTTCGAGACACGGTCGGATCAAGGACGAGAATTAGCCTCTCTACTTACGAAGATTAAAGCTTTAGGGGTCAGAGCAAGGCCGTATTTGTAATCTATTCTATGTAAAGAGCTTTGTTTTCAAAATAAAGTTTCCTATATGGAATTGAATCAAAGTCGATGCCTCTTTGCATTCATGCATTGCACATATCACATTGCATTACACGACATCATATGCATTAAAGGTCATCAAAAGATTCTAATAATAAAAATTATTTCAGCGCCCTGGAAACCGATGAAAACCAACCTATCATACATTACTACAATACCCGTCGTAAGGCAAAAACAATGGATCAGAGAATAGAAAGATTGGAACAGATGCAGAAGGATATGCGAGATCAGTTGCAAGCTCAAATGCAGGAACAATTAGCGAAGATGCAACAAGAAATGAAGGATCAGATGCTCGAATCCTAAAATAACATAATGAACCAGTTGACCCAGCTATTGGTCGGAGGATCTAACAAAGAAAAGAGCACTGTTACTAACTCTAGCGACGACGACGAAAAATCTCCTCACCCTTCGGGTCCTACTCCAACTCATACCCAAGTACAATCGGAGATCAACCCACAAATGGCCCATGTTATCATCAGACCCCAATATCAAGCCGGTACATCAACGCCAATGAATCTTCCAACGGGCTTGGGATCCCATCCAGGGGATCATCCAACTAACCCCGTAGTCCCCGACCTCGATGACCTAGCAGAAACGGAGAGGGCAAAGGTAGATATGTCTAAACAATTTGAAGAACGGTGTAAGTGGATAGAAGAGAAGTTTAGGGCAATGGAGAGCGCGAGTTACCGTGGTGGGGTTAATGCTAAAGACCGGAGCTTGGTCCCAGACCTAATACTCCCGCCAAAGTTCAAGACCCCGGAGTTTGAAAAATATAATGGGACTAGTTGCCCTGAAGCTCATATAATGATGTTTTGTCGAAAGATGACAGGATACGCCGAGAATAATCAGCTGTTAATTCACTACTTTCAAGACAGTTTGGTCGGATCGGCGGCCAAATGGTATAACTAGCTAAGCCGTGCTCAAGTAAATTCATGGGAAGATTTGGCACAGGCTTTTACAAAGCAATATGGCCACGTGACAGACATAGCGCCGGATAGAATAACATTACAAAACATGGAGAAGAAGCCGAGTGAGAACTTCAGACAGTATGCCCAGAGTTGGAGAGAAGTAGCTACACAAGTCCAACCACTCCTCTTAGAGAAGGAAACCGCTATATTGTTTATCAATACTTTGAGGGCCCCGTTTATCACCCACATGGTAGGAAGCACAACTAAAAGCTTTGCAGATATAGTCATGGCGGGAGAGATGATCGAAAATGCCATAAGAGGTGGAAAGATCGTAGCAGGTGAGGCTACTAGGAGATTCGTTCCTAGAAAAAAGGATAACGAAGTCAACAATATGAGTACGTACAATAAAGGATACTCGAAAGCAGTTACCATTAATTCACCAAAAGTCGTGGCTGCTAGGCAACAAGAGGCGACAAGACTCCAAGCCCAAAGTAAAACTTTGAGAAGCTCCAGTTTCCACCAATCCCAATGACGTATGGGGAGCTATATCAACGCTTATTCAATAAGCATGTCGTATCCCCATTCTACCTGAAGCCGCTACAACCCCCATACCCTAAATGGTATGACCCCAGCGCTGAATGCGAATACCATGCTGGAGTAGCGGGCCACTCCATAGAGAATTGCACTGCCTTCAAAAAGGTAGTCGAAAGACTCATCAAGACGGGAGTCGTAGAGGTTGACAGTACGTCTGGTTTAGGGAACCCGTTACCCAATCATGGGGATATAGTGATAAACGCAATCGGGAAAGATAGAGCAAGAAAGACCAAGGAAGACATCTCGGATGTGAAGACCCCGTTAATAATAGTCTGGAGAGAAGTAACAAAAAGGGGGATGATAAAGTCAAGTCTCGAGGGAGGATGTGAAGAACACGAGAATTACTGTGCATTCCACGAAGGTGAAGGACATGAGATCCAGGACTGCACAGAATTTAGACTATTGGTGCAAAGCTTCATGAACAATAAAGAGTTAGAATTTTATGAAGAAAACTCAGAGGGGGAACATACATACGACAGAAGGAGAATTGACTCATCAAAAGGCTAATTTTCCGAAGATCATTATTTCCCGCCCGAGAAATCCAAAAAGCGGAGCTCAAATGGCGCCTAAGATTATAATCAAGAAACCAGCATCCTTCCCTTACAAGATGACAAGAAAGTACCCTGGAGCTATAATTGTAATGTAACAACACCAGGAGTAAAGAGCTCAGCTAGCATTGTCAATGAAAGCCGAAGTAAAGGATTCCATACGCAAAGTGGGAGGTGTTACGAGTCACCAGGCATCAGAATAAATACGGCAAAATTAAAGGCTACGGTAGTCGAACCAGAGGAAGAACCTAGCACCCTTTGTCAATGTACCTGTGAGGGAGGAAGAGGCTAAAGAATTTTTGAAATTCTTAAAGCACAGTGAATACAGCGTAGTGGAGCAGCTGCGTAAACAACCGGCCTGTATTTCGGTGCTAGCTTTACTGTTGAGTTCGAAAGTACATCGGAAGGCGTTGATGAAAGTATTGAATGAAACTTACGTTACTAAAGATATATCTGTTAATAAACTTGACCGATTAGTCAGTAACATAAGTGCTGATAACTTCATCTTCTTCAGTGATGATGAAATCCCATCGGAGGTATGGGATCAACCAATGCCTTGCATATAACTACTCGTTGTAAGGGATCTATCCTACTGAGTGTGTTAATTAACAATGGGTCAGCCTTGAATGTCTTACCATTGTCGACTTTGAAAAGGTTGCCAATAGACAGTTCTCACATGAAGTCATGCCAGAACATAGTGAGAGCGTTTGATGGCACCGAAAAGAGAGTGATGGGAAAGATAGACATACCATTACAAATCGGGCCGAATACATATGAAGTAGATTTCCTGGTGATTGATATCAAGCCCTCGTACAATTGCTTACTGGGTAGGCCTTGAATTCATTCGGCGGGGGCGGTGCCTTCATCCCTCCATCAAAAACTGAAGCTGGTGGCGGATGGTCGACTCGTCGCTATAAACGCAGAAGAAGACATCATAGCAACTGTTACCAATGATGCACCATATGTAGAGGCAAATGAGGAGGTTATCGAATGCTCTTTCCAGTCTTTAGAGTTCGTCAACGCGATATTCATTCATGAGGGGAATGAGATTCCGGTACCCAAGATATCCAGGACTACGAAGATGGGCCTACAAATGATGATCAATAAGGGGGCCTTACTAGGAAGAGGACTCGGCAGATATCTTCAAGGTGAAGTTCAAGTGCCGTTATTGAAAGAGAAGAGAGACCGTTTTGGCCTGCGTTTTAAGCCTAATGCTAGAGAAAGGAAAATGGAAATAGAGAAGAAGCAAGAGAGAAGAAGGGCCCGATTAAACGGAGAAGAAGTCTAATGGGAACCAATGACGATTCCTCACATATCCCAAACTTTTATATCTAGAGGGATAATTCACCCTGAGAGAGGGTTATTGATTGGAGATCTCACATCAATGCTATACATGAGGAAGAAACCGGACAAAGAAACTTGGCGGGCATTCTTCCTTATGAACCAGGGAGCGTTTTGAACAATTGGAATGTAGAGGAACTACCTGTAGTTTTTAGAAATTACACAGAGTAATGTTCAGAACGCACTTATTGTTTCAAACCTAAGAACAATAGGATTTCTTTTGGGAAAAAGGCTCATGTTCAAAAATCTTTATTGGAATAAAATGCATTTCGATCCATATTTTGTGTTTTTCTCTATCAAATTGTTTTTTTTATTTTTCTCATTCATAGCATTAATAATTGTCTTCAAATTCATTTATTCTTCATACACTTTTTGGCACCCACCACAGGTCCCTAGAGATCAACGATGTAAGCAACGATACTACAGACCTAGAGGCCCATTTTGAGCATGACATGTGTTTAGAAGAATCTCAAGATTTTGAAGGTGACAGAGATGGTGACTTATCCCCGGATCTGTTGAGAATGGTACAGCAGGAAGAGAAACAAATCTTACCCAATGATGAGGAAGTAGAGAACATATCCTTAGAAGAAGGAAAGATGGTGAGAATCGGAACACACATAACCGAGGAAACGAAACAAAACCTGGTAGAGTTACTGCGGGAATTCAAAGATCTCTTTGTGTGGTCATATCAAGACATGTCGGGTCTAAGTACTGATATTGTAGTGCATCGCCTCCCTATAAAGGAAGAATGTAAGCCAGTGCAGCAAAAGCTACGAAGGATGAGGCCTGACGTAGTGTTGAAAATAAAAGAGGAAGTAAAGAAACAGTTTGATGCTGGTTTTCTACAAGTGGTCAAATACTCAGAGTGGGTGGCCAATATCGTTCATGTCCCAAAAAAAGATGGAAAGGTCCGGATGTGTGTAGACTATAGAGACCTAAATAAAGCCAGCCCAAAAGATAATTTCCCTTTGCCTCATATTGATACGTTGGTGGATAACACGGCGGGGTACTCATGGTTCCCTTTTATGGATGGATTTTCCGGATATAATCAGATCAAGATGCACCCTGAGGACATGGTGAAAACCACTTTCATAACGTTGTGGGGCACCTTCTGTTATAAAGTAATGCCATTCGGGCTGAAGAATGCAGGGGCAACATACCAAAGGGCCATGGTAACCTTGTTCCACGACATGATGCACAGAGAGATTGAAGTGTACGTGGATGATATGATCGCCAAATCTCGAACAGAAAAGGAACACATCGAAGTTTTGGGGAAATTGTTTTTAAGATTGAGGAAGTTCCAATTGAAGCTCAACCCGACCAAGTGTACTTTTGGAGCTCGATCAGGGAAACTGCTGGGTTTCGTGGTCAGCGAGAAAGGGATTGAAGTTGATTCGGATAAGGTCAAAGCTATACAAGATTTGCCTCTACCACGCACTCAAAAAGAAGTTCGAGGTTTCCTTGGAAGATTAAATTACATTGCTCGGTCCATTTCACAGTTAATCGAGAAATGTGATCCTATATTTCGTCTTCTCAAGAAACACAACCAAAGTGTATGGGACGAAGAATGCCAGAGAGCTTTTGACAAAGTTAAACAATATCTGTCAACTGCCCCAGTGCTATCTCCACCAAATCCAGATAGACCATTGATACTGTATCTATCAGTGTTCAATAACTCAATGGGATGTGTGCTTGGATAACACGATGAGTCAGGAAGGAAAGAAAAGGCGATATACTATCTCAGCAAAAAATTCACTGAATGTGAAATGAGATATTCGTCGATCGAAAAATTATGTTGTGCTTTGATCTGGGCAACCCGAAGGCTAAGGCAGTATATGTTATACCATACGACCTGGTTAATTTCAAAGCTTGACCCGTTGAAATATATGATGGAGTCAACTGCTCTGAACGGGAGGATGGCAAGGTGACAGATTTTGCTATCTGAATTTGACATAGTCTACGTGAATCAAAAGGCTATAAAAGGGAGTGCAATAGCAGAATTTCTGGCCAGCAGAACCTCAGAAGATTATGAGCCTTTGATCTTTGAATTCCCCAACGAAGAGTTGATGTATGTGGCAAATGCTGAAGAAATTCTGTGGAAGTTGAATTTTGATGGAGCATCTAATACTGTGGGAAATGGAATTGGGGTAATCTTGGTGTCTCTTAGTGGTGATCATCATCCACTCACATGCAGATTGAATTTTGATTGCACAAATAACATGGCAGAATATAAAGCTTGTATCATGGGAATTCGAGCAGCCATAGAGCGGAAGATCAGGGTGCTAGAAGTATATAGAGATTCTGCACTAGTGATTTATCAACTCAAAGGTGAATGGGAGACCCGAGATCCTAAACTAATCGAATATCAGAAGATAGTTTTGGAATTGATCGAGGAGTTTGACAACATCACTTTTAATTATCTTCCACGTGATGAAAACCAAATGGCAGATGCCTTGGCAACTCTGGCTTCTATGATCAAGGTAAACAGGCCAGAAGATATGAGACCCATCCAGATGAGTATTCTCGAAGTCCCAGCTTATTGTTGTAATCTGGAAGAGGAGGAAAGAGATGATCACCCTTGGTATCAGAATGTGTTGCGATATATAAAAAATCGTAAATACCCGAAGCATGCAACTGAGAATGAGAAAAGGACGCTCAGAAGATTAGCCTATGACTATGTCTTAGATGGGGACATCCTGTACAAAAGGAGAAAAGATCAGGTGTTACTGAGATGCGTTGATGCTATAGAGGCTAGGAAAATCCTAGAAGAAGTTCATGAAGGCGTTTGTGGAACACATGCTAATGGATTCATGATGGCTAGGCAAATAATGAGATTTGGATATTATTGGTCCACCATGGAAGGAGATTGCGTCAACTATGCCAGGAGATGTCATAAATGCCAGATTTATGGAGATAAAATTCATATGCCTCCGTCACCCTTACATTTGATGACTTCCCCGTGGCCCTTTTCCATGTGGGGTATGGATGTTATTGGACCAATCTCACCGAAAGCTTCTAACGGGCATCGATTCATCTTCGTAGTTATTGATTACTTCACCAAGTGGGTAGAAACTGCCTCGTATGCCAATGTCACAAAATCGGCAGTCAGTAAATTCTTAAAAAAGGAGATCATATGTCGTTATGGAATGCCTGAGAGGATTATATCTGACAACGTATTGAATCTGAACAACAGCACAATAGCAGATGTTTGCAGCCAATTCAGTATCAAATACCACAACTCGTCTCCATACCGCTCAAAAATGAATGGTGCAGTGGAAGCAGCCAATAAAAACATCAAGAAGATAATGGGGAAGATGACCGAGACTTATAGGGATTGGCATGAGAAATTACCATTTGCACTCTATGCTTATCGAACGTCGGCCAGAACCTCTACTAGGGCAACACCTTTCTCGTTAGTCTATGGGATGGAGGCAGTCCTACCTATTGAAGTGGAAATACCTTCTCTTCGAGTTTTGTCGGAAATAAAGCTGGATGAAGCTGAATGGATCCAGGCTCGATACGACCAATTGAACTTGATTGAAGAAAAGAGGTTGAGGGCTATCCGTCACGGTCAGATGTACCAAAAACGAATGATGCAAGTCTATGATAAAAAGGTACGTCCAAGAGAGTTTAAGGAAGGAGATCTTGTACTAAAAAAGATCCTTCCCATACAAAAGGATTTCAGAGGAAAATGGATGCCGAACTGGGAATGACCATATGTGGTGAAGAAAGCTTTCTCCGGAGGTGCACTGATTCTGACCGAAATGGATAGGAAAAGCTTACCCAATCCTGTAAACTCAGATTCAGTCAAGAAATACTATGCTTGAAGAGGCCAAAGTGAAAACCCGCAAGGGGCCCTTTGAAACCAAAAAAAACGGAGAAGCCAAAACGGAAACTCACAAAAGGGCGCCTCAGATTCAAATGATCTTGCTACACCTGAATAGACGAGAAATGAAGTTGAGGCATCAACAAAGTACTTTGAGTCATCTAAACACATGCTAAGCCCAAAATAGTCTTCATGAAATTTGTATGTAGAAGCCCAATCAATGATATCCAGGGCACCTGACTTTTTTTATCTTTGATACTTTTTCTTCGAGACATGTTCTCTGACAGCTTTTCTTGTATTTCGGATAATTTATTCGACTTTCTTTCGAAATCAATTTATTGCCACATGTTGCATTAAAATAATGAGCGATGAATTAATAACTTCACAAAAAAAGTTCCATATATTACTTTGGAAATTTCTAGATAAAACAGGAAACCAAAACAAGACAATTGTTTAAAATTCCCCAAGCATACGGATTAGATACACAGGACAGGACTGAATTCTTTGTGTGGTCCAACAATTGTGATTGAAATGTACCGTTGGGTCATTTAGAGGATGGTATGACAGGCCAATTGTGGTAGAATGAATCGAATGATAGATAGAAAAAGTTGTAGTTCCCAAAGGGGGATGATTTGATATACGACTTACAGCTCACGAGCCTCAAAATTACCATAAGGGCCAAGTGTTTAAGAAAATGATGCTTCTAGATGAACAAAGACGAAACCTTGAAGGATAAATAAGCGATAACGCCTTGAAAAGGAATCAAACTCATAACATGTTTGCATCATAGCATGTCAAAATAGGAGCATTTGACTCACTTTGATCATGACATCCTAATCATTAGGCATAAGCATGCACCCATTCTACAGGCTATGTCCTTGAGAGGACAGTGTAGTAAGGTGGTCAAAGATAGCAAGTCTGGCATTCCTGATGTTGCAGGAGCAGATTAAAGACAGCAGATCTGGCATTCTTGAAAGTGTAAGAGCAGATCGAAGATAACAGGTCTGGCATTCCTGAAGTTGCAGGAGCAGAGCGAAGATATTAAATCTGTCAGTCTGGCGTTCCTGATGTTACAGGAGCAGATTGAAGATAGCAAGTCTGACGTTCCTGATGTTGCAGGAGCAGATTGAAGATAGCAAGTCTGGCATTCCTGATGTTGCAGGAGCAGATTGAAGATAGCAAGTCTGGCGTTCTTGATGTTGCAGGAGCAGATTGAAGATAGCAAGTCTGGCATTCCTGATGTTGCAGGAGCAGAGTGAAGATAGCAAGTCTGGCGTTCCTGATGTTGCAGGAGCAGATTGAAGATAGCAAGTCTGGCGTTCCTGATGTTGCAGGAGCAGACTGAAGATAGCAAGTCTGGCATTCCTGATATTGCAGGAGCAGATTGAAGATAGCAAGTCTGGCATTCCTGATGTTTCAGGAGCAGATTGAAGATAGCAAGTCTGGCGTTCCTGATGTTGCAGGAGCAGACTGAAGATAGCAAGTCTGGCATTCCTGATGTTGCAGGAGTAGATTGAAGATAGCAAGTCTGGCGTTCCTGATGTTGTAGGAGCAGACTGAAGATAGCAAGTCTGGCATTCTTGATATTGCAGGAGCAGATTGAAGATAGCAAGTCTGGCGTTCCTGATGTTGCAGGAGCAGACTGAAGATAGCAAGACTGGCATTCCTGATGTTGCAGGAGCAGATTGAAGATAGCAAGTCTGGCGTTCCTGATGTTGCAGGAGCAGACTGAAGATAGCAAGACTGGCATTCCTGATGTTGCAGGAGCAGATTGAAGATAGCAATATTGGCATTCCTGATGTTGCAGGAGCAGATTGAAGATAGCAAGTCTGGCATTCCCGATGTTGTAGGAGCAGGTTGAAGATAGTAGATCTGGCAATCCTGAAGTTGCAGGAGCAGATTGAAGATAGCAGTCTGGCATTCCTGATGTTGCAGGAGCAGATTGAAGATAGCAATATTGGCATTCCTGATGTTGCAGGAGCAGATTGAAGATAGCAGATCGAAGACGTCAAATCTTGTCTCCCTGAGTTTGCAGTGGGGCAGATTGAAGATAGCAGATCTGGCAATCCTGAAGTTGCAGGAGCAGATTGAAGATAATAGATCTGGCAATCCTGAAGTTGTAGGAGCAGATCGAAGACATCAAATCCTGTCTCCCTGAAGTGGCAGGGGCAGATTAGGGATAGCAAGTCTGGCAGTCCTGATGTTGCAAGAGCAGATTGAAGATAGCAAGTCTAGCATTCCTGATGTTGCAGGAGCAGATTGAGGAGAACAAGTTTGGCATTCCTGATGTTGCAGGAGCAGATTGAAGAGAACAAATCTGGCGATCCTGGTGTTTCAGGAGCAGATTGAAGACAGCAAATCTGGCGATCATGGGGTTTCAAGAGCAGGTTGAAGACAGCAAATTTGGCGATCCTGGGGTTTCAGGAGCAGATTGAAGACAGCAAATCTGGCATTCTCAAAATTACAGAGAAGTAGATTGAAGACAGCAAACCCGGCATTCCCGAGGTTACAGTGAAGCAGATCGAAGTCAATAATCATATCCTAAGGCTGGAGCGAAGTGGGTCAAAGCGACAAATAACAGTGGATTGGGGTGAGGCTATATGAAGAATAAGAGCACTGAAGAATCAGGGTTTAGCCAAGACCGGTCAAATTTGGGCATTCTTTATGTCTTTGCTCTATTCTCGTTACACG
Organism: Gossypium australe; assembly: GCA_005393395.2. Lineage (NCBI taxonomy): Eukaryota > Viridiplantae > Streptophyta > Magnoliopsida > Malvales > Malvaceae > Gossypium > Gossypium australe. The sequence goes on from CM016626.1 coordinate 23,259,384, forward strand.
ACAATGAGCAAAGAGGGGCAGCTGTACAAACCCAAAATTGCCTGGCCCATAAAACCTAATTACAAAACCTGTCGGCTAAGGCCCGAAACCATTGAACCAAACCAAAATAATAAAATAAAAGAGCCTATTTACAAATCGGCCCAAAGAGGCCCAAAACTTTGAGATTTCTTTAGGAAAAACTAGGGTTTTCGAAACCCTAGCCTTGTGCGCCGCAACCCACTAGCGGCCTTCGTGCTGCCCACTTGCGCCGCAGCACCCACGAGCACACCACTATCGTCCACCACAGTTCCACTCACTCCACCAGCCCCTGCAAAAGCAAAGAAAAGGACAAAACAACAGCAATACCACGACCCAAAAAATCTTGTATTTTATTATTAATCGGTTATAAAACCATGGAAAAACGGTGTAAAAGGGGCTTTTTTCGGGGTTTTCTTTCTTTCAATCAAGAAATACAAGCATAACAGTTTCAAAGTACGGAGATTAAAAAATCCGAAAAGCAAAAAACCACATTAGTAACCTTCGAAGGTATTTTTTCCTTTTTTATTTAGAATCTTTTTCGCAAATATATATATACACGTATAAGGGATAAAAGATACATAAAAAAAAAGAGGAGAAAACTCTACCTTTTCGGGGCCCCGACCGCCGTGTACGGCGACACCGGCGGTGGAGCCTGCGGCGGAGTCACGCTGGAATCCCCTCTCCCCATCTGAACCAGCAGAGAACAAAAAAAGGGAAAAATCAATTTTTTTTAAAAAAAAAAAACAAAGGAGAAATGAATTTTAAAATAGATTTCGGCCTTATATAGTTGTGCGAAACGACGCCATTTTGGCCGGCGTCCAAAAGCCCCAAAACGACGTCGTTTTACCCTGACCCGACCCGATTCGACCCGCTCCAGCCTAGGATCCGTGTGTTCTTTCATTGGAGGGGCTAATTTCACTTTTGGCCCCTCCGCTCTTTTATATCTTTACAATCAAGTTTTCTTTTTTTAGTTTTCCCCTCTAATTTCAATCCGGTTTCATTTTGGTCCCGAATTAAATGCTGCGTTTTGAGAATGCGGGAAAATTTCCCCTTTGCTCCCTCTAGTTCTCTCGCGCATGTAAATAGGTTTCTTTTAATTATTTTGATTGCTGAATTAGCCCTAAATTTCGATCTTGAGTTCAATTTGACCCTTTTGTTATTTTTTTTTTTTTACAATTATCATTATTAATGCTATTATTTAATGCCTTTGCTTTATTAATATCATTATTATTATATTGTACATATTTTGTATTATTTTTATTATTATTATTATTACTACTATTATTATATTTGCTATACTACTATTACTATTACTATTATTATTGTATTATTACCTTCATATACTAACTTTATTATTATTATTACCATATTTGTATTATTATATTGTATATATTTTGTATTATTATTATTATTATTATTATTACTATACTAATTACTATTACTATTATTATTACTACATTATTATGTTGTACATATTATTATTGTAATAGCCAATTTCTGCCCGGCTCGTTAATTGGACCCGAGCCCATTAGTCAAAACAAAACCAAAAGAAGAAAAAAACAAATTCTATTATGAAAGTCCATGAATAAATAAGAAAATAATAAGCCCAACAGTCCATTAATAACAGTCCAATTACAAGCCCAAAATACCAGGCCCACTTGTTAATAGTAACAGTCCATTACAAAACCAATCAGCCCACCTAACCATACCCTGACCCAAATTAACCCAGAGCCCAATTCAACCCAATCCCTAGCCCAGTTTACAATGGCCCAAGAACCAAGCCAAAACGGAAAACCCTAGGACCCCTTTTCTCAGCGCCGCCGCGCGTGTGCCACACGCGCGCATCCATGCCGTTCCAACTCCCCACGCGCCACGCGCGCCTCTCTAGATTCGCGTGCCCCTCGGCCCCCTCGCCCGCACGCTCCCACTAGCGACCTTCCCTGTGCGCCTCGGCCCCATCGCCCGCACGCTCCTGCGCACCACGCCCCTGACGCTCGGAGGTTCCCCAGGCGCCTTGGCCCCGTCGTCCCCAAGCTTTGCCCATATCCTGCAACAGACAGAGAAGCAACAGAAAGGGAGTGAGATCTGCAAATCGATTGTATAAAGAACGGAGAGGAAACGTTTCGTATTCTCTCTGGACCCTCCCGAATACATTACAAAAAAATACCAGAATAACAAGCAAAGACTTCGTAAATTCGGTTCGAATCAAATCGAATCTCACCTTGTAACAAGAGTTCTCTTTTGATTTTTCTTACAAATTAGAAGAAAGCAATCAGAAATCAAAGAATAAAAACTCGAAGGTTAACTCCATTTTTGGTCTTATTTTCCCACTGTCTTCATCCAGTTTCAGTCCTTTACTTTACCATTCTGAAAATTTTTTAAGAAATAAACCGATATCAAAAGGGAGAAGGGTAGGGTTTACCTTTGAGGTTAAGCCCTCGGTCTTTCCGTCGCCATCGAGGTAGACGAGTGTGTTGGCCACCCAGGCCGGGCCATCGCGCGCCGTCGCTCGCCGTGGATAACGGCGCTTTAGCGGGTAAACGGGGATGAGGGTCGATCGAGAAGACGGGGTAGCCCTATAGTCGAGGTGAGAGAACAGAGAGGGGAACCGGAGCGTCAGGAGGAGAAAGGAGGAAAGGGGAGAATCTGAGTTTTTTTTTTTTGGGGAGGAACGGGTAAAATAAAAAAAGAGAAAAAAATAGGCTTTTAAACATTTTTTAAAACGACGCCGTTCCATTGGGGCGAAGGATCCGCGCGTCGACCCATTGGGTGACCCGGATCCGCGCCCTTTTGTTTAAAAATGAATATTTCACGAGTAGTCCCTCTACCCCTGAGTTAGTGCTGCGATTTAGCCCTCCTAAACGCATCGTTTTTGAAATCGGGAATAATTTCATTTTCGGTCCCTTATCTTTAAAGCGCGTTTCCAATAGATCCTTTTTCCTTTTTATTTTACTTCGAATTAACCCCGAACCTTCATTTTACATGCAATTTAACCCCCTATCTTGTTATTTCACAATCTTTTAACCCTTTTAATACTATTACCCTAATTATATCTTCATGGTATATATTTGTTAGTATTATTACTATTATTATTATCATTACTATCTTTATTGTTATTATTATTTAGTACTACTATTATTTATTATTATTTTTTATATAGTAGGTATCGTTAGGTGTTTTTAAACCTATTATGTACTATTCTTATTGTATGTATCATTTACTTTGTTGACATCATTGAAATGTTTTATTATTGTTTTAAACTTGCATGAAATATGTTTATAGTTCTTCATTGTTTATTGCCTTCGTCTATATCTTATCGCATGTATTGGTAACTGCTCTAGTATAGGAATTATTATTGGACGCATTTCATTGCTATTTCGTCAGCACTTGTTTTAAATGTTAGCATATTATAATCGCTTTTCATGCATATGTTCGAAAATGTAAAAACCACATCATCGTGTATATTACGGCTTAAAATAAAAAGCATTTTTTTACAAAATTATCCTTCATTCGAAAGTTTTTTTTTCTTAAAAAAAATCAAGGCAATCTTTGGGAATTTAGGAGCTCGGAAGATAACACCTTAACGTGCTAGGTGTCTATTTTTCGATCAACTAAAATCACCAAATACCCTTCTCGTACATTTGAGGACTAAGGATAATCTCGGTACCGAAGTATGAATAGGTCACGTCCTAACGTGTTGGATGTGACATTTTTATCCCTTTGGAACGAGTTAAATCTCAGGACTCAAATCCACTTGAAAAAACCCTTCCATTGGGAACCTTTCAGCTCCAAACTCATTCAAGTAGTCGACATTGGGACAATATCAATCAATTTGGTACCGATTTTGGGCGTTGCAAGGGTGCTCACCCTTCTTTGCGCGTAACCGACTCCCGAACCTATTTTCTCATATTTCGTAGACCAACAAAATTTTGTTTTAGTAAATGAAACTGTTTTATTAAAACAAGGTGATCCGATCATCACTCTTAACAAAGATCGGTGGCGACTCCCGTTTCTTATCTTCAAAACCAAGTCAATTCCCGTTTTCAAAAATGGTTACAACAGCTTGGCGACTCCACTGGGGACTTGGAACGTCAGGCCGTAAATTGATTGATTTTTGTCCCTTTGATTAAAAATTTGGAGAATTGTTTCGAAAAATCGTGTTTTTCTTTGATGCATTTGCTCGTGCTATAATGTCGAGTCTCATGAAATATTTGGCATTGCATTGCATGACCGTCGGTCGCACCTTTAAGTGGAAGCAAGAAACTAAGCCTTCGTGAGGTTTTCACCTCCGCATGGGCTAGTGGATCGCTCCCGGGAGACATCCGTACCTACGTGTTTCGTGAGATTTTCACCTCCACATGGCCGTAGGGAAATGTATCCCCCTGAACCGAACTCGGTCCGCATGAGCCTATAATGGGTGAGGATCGAGGAATCTGCTGGTTCGGGTACCCCTCCGTAGAACCGAACCTCATATAGAAGCCCTAAAACCTACCCTAGATATAGTATCGAGATAGTTATCCGGATAAGTGTTTAATGATATTTTGCTTATGTGACTATGCAGCACTAACTAGCGTTGTTTTTTTGATTTGCATGTCATTTCATACAATAGAGGTGTCAATTTCTGCTCGGTTGCCGAAATAGAAAGTTTGCTATGGAGAACGACTTTCTTGATAAAGTAGAGGACAACGCAGCCGTGCGCACATGGTCAGAAAAGTTGCAATCCGGGGAAGGAGATAGCTTAGTCGAGAGTCATACGTCAGAACTATGGGACTTCACCCGTGTTAGCGTGACGCAAAACGAGCTTCGAGAGTTGCGGGATATCTGGACCCATTGGGAAGAAGAAGCCAAACAGATGTTCTACCGCCGCTACGGTGATATATCTCACTTGTTGGATGTCAAAGTAGATAGACACTTGTTCCGGGCCATGGTCCAATTTTGGAATGCTGCCTACAGTTGTTTCACTTTTAGGGAGGTGGACTTGGTGCCAACAATAGAAGAGTACACTACTCTACTTCGTATTCCTGATATGCAAGTCGATAAGGTCTATATTAGGCCCGCTTATGTCCCTCCTTTGGCAAAGAAGTTGATGAAGGTTACGGGAATGAGTGAGCAGTGGATCTCAGCCAAGATCCAACAGAAGGGTGAAGGAAGATGTTTTCCTTGGGTGGATTTAAGAGATCTGATTTCAACGCACCCTGACATGGGGAGAAAGGTTGATATTTTCGCCCTCGGCCTTTACAGTTTAGTCATATTCCCAAAAGCTCTGAGGCATATAGATGAGGCGGTGGTGGATCTGTTCGACCGATTGGGTAAGCAAGTCACACCTGTCCCAGCGATTCTCGCGGAAACTTTTAGATCGTTAAATGCTTGCAGAAGAGCGGGAGAGGGAAGGTTTATCGGATGCGCCCAACTTTTGATGGTATGGTTTCACGGGCATTTTTGGAAGATGGACAAAGTCTCTTGTCGACCTTTTCATAGAGACTATTCACTAATAAAAGAGGAAGCTGCTACGTCAAGAGGAGAGGACATAACAGAAGAAGGATGGATGGCAATTTTTCAGAACCTTCAAGAGGAAGACGTTGAGTGGAGAGCTCCCTGGATGATGCCTGGAGAGATACTCTATAGATGCGGAGACTTCAATTGGGTACCTCTGCCCGGAATTTGGGGAGTCATCGGGTATGCCCCATTGCTAGCGGCAAGACAATACCAGTCTAGACAATTCGTGCCGGCAACACATGGGTTAAACCTAAGTGAGTTCTCTTATACGGGAGAGGGATACAAGAAGAAGATCAAAGAGACGGCAAATGCTTGGAAACAAACACGTCGAATGAAGAGGCTAGCTGCGGGCGAAGCGACAACTTCTGAATACAGAGCATGGCTAAGCAAGAGAATTAATGATAATATCCCGAGATCAAGCTTGGATAATGCTCAGTCTTTTGAGGAGCGTTTGCGAGTGATACCAACAGAATTAGAAGTTATAAAGCAAGATTTCTTACAGCGAAGATCAGAGCTCGAAAAGAGAATCGAGCAGTTGGAGGAGGAAAAGATGTTTTTGAAGCTAAATGTAGAGATACAGAAATCAGAAACGGAAAAGGTGCAGAAGGGGAAGAGCAAAGCCGAAGAAGAATTGGATAGCTTAAAGGGGGACTACAAGAAGATGCGCCTCTCGATGAGAACTGCTGGACTGGGAAAGACTTCGAGCCAATGGCGACAAGAGTTGCAAGAAGAAAGAGCTAAAGCCGAGCAATGGGAAAGGAAGTTCCAAGAAATAAAAGCTCAGAACGAGATCCTAGAAAAGCAAATATCAGAAGGCCAGAATAGAAGAAACGAATTGAAGACAAGGGTGTCAGAGTTGGAAAAGTCCCTCGACCATTATCGAAGCCGTAACTCGGCGAGAGAGTTAAAAGCAAGTCTGAGTAGAATCGAAGAAATGAAAAAGAAGACTGAAGAGTTAGGAATGGAGTTACTACACTGTCAAAATCATATTGGCCATTTAAAAGAGAACGAAGAACGAAGGAAAGCGGAACTATGCCATTCCCAGAGTCAAGTCAGGGATAGAGATTACCTCATAGGAGAGGCTATAATCCGGATACGAGAAATCGCCGAGTATTTACAAACTCTAGCTGTACAAGCCGACACGTTGAGCATACAGTTCGAGACACAGTCGGATCGTGGACGTGAATTAGCTTCCTTACTAACAAGGATTAAAGCCTTAGGTGTTAGAGCAAGGCCGTTTTTGTAATCTCTTTTATGTAAAGAGCTTTGTTATCTAAGGAAGTTTTCTATGGGGAATTGAATCAGAGTTGACACCTTTTTCATTCATACCATGCATTTGCATTGCATTGCATACATTAGCATCATATCACCTTAACTGTTCGCTAAACTTAAAATCATAATCCGCACCTACGACATTACGAACCTGGAATCACATCATCCCTATAGAACACGCTTAAGAACTAGAGCCATGGACGTTGAACTCAATGAGAGGATCGAGAGGATGGAAAAAACCCAGAAGGAGTTACAAGAACAGCTAACCAAATCACAGCAAGAAGCAAAGGACCTAATGATGAGATCCCTCGAGGAATCACGAGAGCATAAGAGTCAAATGGACAGAATGTTGGAAATGTTGACGGCCATGACCTAAGGAAAAGGACCCGCGCAAAGTCCTGACCTTACGGAGCCCCATTCGAGGGATAATCAAGATCCGCTCTATCCCCTAGGATCCACGCCATCCCATGCTCATGCAGCACAAAGAGGATATCCTCAAGGGAACCCAGTAGGCCTGGAGCAACAACCCATCCCACCTACCCATTTGGGGGAGGGTATATACGTATCAAACGCTGGGGATAATTCGGCTAATCCGATGGTTCCAGATTTGGATGATCCGATGGAAATAGCTAGGTTAAAGAGGGGTGACCATGATGCTGAAGAAAAATATAAGAATCTAGAAGAAAGACTCAAGGCGGTGGAAGGTACTGGAGTCTTTTCTTCACTAAGTGCCAAGGAGCTTAGTTCAGTGCCCGATCTGGTTCTACCCCCAAAGTTTAAGGTGCCAGACTTTGAGAAGTATGAGGGAACGAGATGTCCGAAAGCACACCTTATTATGTTCTGTCGGAAGATGGCCGGACATTTAAACGAGGACAAACTGTTAATACACTGCTTCCAGGATAGCTTGATCGGATCGGCCCTCCGATGGTATGATCAGCTTAGCACCGAAAGGATCCGGTCATGGAAGGACCTGGCAACTGCATTCTGTGAACAATATAAGCATGTTTCTGATGTGGCTCCCGACCAGATGACGCTACAAATGTTGGAAAAGAAGCCAACGGAGACCTTCAGACAATACGCTCAGAGATGGAGGGATCTCTCAGTCCAGGTCGAGCCCCCATTAACTAAAAGTGAGGTAACAGTCCTTTTTATCAATACTTTGAGGGCGCCATTCTACGACAAACTAGTGGGAAACGCCACGAAAGATTTCACCGACCTCGTAATATCCGGCGAACTCATCGAAAATGGCATCAAAAGTGGAAGAATGGAGGGCCCTGAGAGCTCAAAAAGACCAACACCTGCAAAGAAAAAGGATCCCGAAGCCCACATGGTGGGGACCGGAGGCCACTATGCTCCTAATCCATATCCGATACAACCACGCCCCCAGTTTTGCCCACCGCCGAATTTCTATCCACAAAGCCCCTACTATCAAGCACCTCCTCCCTACCCCGTTTACGCCACCGAAAATCAAAGACCATTCACCATATTCCCTCCAAACGCTATGCCCGCCCAAGGCCAGCCAAAAAACGAACAAAGACCAGTAAAACCCAATTCTGAAAGACCCCAATTCACCCCCATCCCCGTATCATACGGAGAATTATGCCCGAAGCTATTGGAAAAACAGTTAATCTCACCACATTACATGGCGCCATTAAAACCCCCGTTCCCAAGGTGGTACGATCCCAACGCTAATTGCATGTACCACGCCGGGAATCAGGGACACTCTACAGATAACTGTTTAGCCTTTAAGAGAAGAGTGCAAGGCCTCATCGACGCCGGGATCTTACGGTTTGACGGTACCAACAATATGACAAGAAACCCGCTCCCTAACCATGCCAGAGGGAACGTGAATATCGTGACACCAGAAGATGGGTGGCGAGTCAGAAGCTGTGTCTCTAGGATAATGACACCTTTGGAGAAGGTCTGGGAAGTAATGATTGAGAAGGGCATGCTCGATAGGAATTTCAAGGAGGAAAACGCGAAGAGTCCAAGTTTTTGTGTCTTTCACGGCATATCAGGACACCATATCCAATCTTGCGAGGAGTTCAAAGAGCTGCTTCAAAGCATGATGGACAATAAAAAGATAGAAATCTTCAATAAGATGGAAGAGACTGGTGGAAAGGAGATATGTGCATCTGAGGGCCAATCATCAGGACCTCCTTACAGTGCCGATCGGCCTCTGGTAATCTACTACGAGACAAAGGAAGAAGAGAGGAAACCAAAAATGATAATTCAAGTACCTTCCCCTTTTCCGTACAAGGATAGCAAGGCAGTGCCGTGGAAATACGATGTCAATGTCACCATACCCGAAGCTACAACTGGAAACATCAGTGAGGTGGGACATTTTACCCGCAGTGGGAGGTGCTATTCCCCTGAGGTGGTTGAGACAAAGAAGAAAGCCATTGGCACGAGTCAGAAAGGAAAGGCACCAATACACGAGGTCGAGGGCGAGGTTGAAATACAAGCTGAGCAAGGAACTAAGGAGCCGGTGAATGAGGAGGAGGCACAGGAATTCTTAAAGTTCATTAAGCACAGCGAATACAATGTCGTGGAGCAGCTGAATAAACAACCGGCAAAAATCTCAGTATTATCCCTTTTGTTGAACTCAGAGCCACATCGAAACGCTTTACTGAAGGTGTTGAACCAAGCATATGTGCCAAGCAATGTGCCCATTGAAAAACTCGATAGGTGGGTGAACAATTTAAACGCAGATAATTTCATCTCCTTCAGCGATGATGAAATACCACCAAATGGCAGGGGCTCTGTTAAAGCATTGCACATCACGACCGGGTGCAAAGGATATATAATACCGCATGTGCTCATTGACAACGGGTCCGCGCTTAATGTCATGCCGCTAGCTACACTGTCTAGGATGCCCGTCGACATGTCTTACCTGAGGCCTTGTCACTCCGCGGTAAGGGCATTTGGTGGAACACGGCGGGAAGTTATGGGAAAAATCGAGATCCCTTTAGAAGTGGGCCCGTGCACATACAATGTCGAATTCCAAGTCATGGACATTGCTCCTTCATATAATTGCCTCTTAGGAAGGCCCTGGATCCACTCCGCAGGAGCTATCCCTTCATCTCTACACCAGAAAATAAAGTTTATTATGGATAACCGCCTGATCACGATCGCCGGTGAAGAAGACATCGTCGCATCGCTATCTACTGACACACCCTACATCGAGGCAAACAAAGATGTGCCAGAATGCTCCTTCCGTTCCTTCGAATTCATCAACGCTGCATTTGTCGCCGAAGGAGATAGGACTCCCACACCGAAGCTGTCAAGAAACACCAAGATGGGGGTCAAGCTGACGGTAGGAAAAGGTGCCCGAGCAGGAAAGGGTTTAGGAAGATACCAACAAGGGATAGCTAGAGCGCTAAATCCTGTACACCACAAGGCTCCGTAAGGCTTAGGGTTCAAACCTGATGAGCGACAAAGGAGGAAACAACGGCAAAAAGATCAGGGAAAGAGGATTGCAAGAACCTCAGGACGAGAGGTAGAATGGGAGCCCATGACATACCCACCCTTGTCGAGAACTTTTACGTCAGCAGGAATGATGTACACGGAGGGAGATGATTCACGAAACATGCTGTTATTGGCTGAAAGGGATTTTCAGAACTTCAACATAAACGTCATCGACGGAGCAGACTATACGATGAAAGGCCTGTCGAAGATACGCCTTGGTCCTCCGGGATTTGCGTTGGACAATTGGACTGCTGTGGACCTCCTTGTAGTTTCTAGGACCCCTCCAGAGTAATTCTCAATGACAACCTTCTGTATTCCTCTAAGTCGAAAGGGAATTTGTTATAAAGTTTGTATCAGCTGTTTAACTTTTAAATGAACAATCAATGAAGATGCATTTTGTCACTGTCTCTCATTCTTATTAGCCTCATATCTATCCGTCTTCTCATGGCTTGTCTTCATATATATATATTCATGTCATAGAATCACATTTTTTGTTTCCAATACCTCGATATTTCTCTATAGTTTCTTTTTACTTGTCAGGTGCTCAGATAACGACAACGTGAACAATCCTGCTACTGATCCTAAAATCGACTTTGAGCAAGCTGCTTGTTTAGGAGAACCCGAAGCTGACGATAATGCTGAAGATTATGTCTCAACCCCTGACTTGTTAAGGATGATAGAACAGGAAGATAGACAAATACTCCCCCACCAAGAATCTGTTGAGACGGTGAATCTGGGAAACGAAGAAAAGAGGCAAGAGGTGAAAATTGGGACCTCCATCTCAGAGCCCACCAGACACGACTTGGTCACCTTGCTTCATGAATACAAAGACATATTCGCATGGTCATATCAGGACATGCCAGGATTAAGCGAGGATGTAGTGGTCCACAGGCTCCCAGTGAAACCAGAATGCAAGCCAATCCAGCAAAAGCTAAGACGGATGAGACCCGAAATGCTCTTAAAGATAAAAGAAGAGGTCAAAAAACAGTTCGATGCTGGTTTCTTACAAGTCTCCAAATACCCGGAATGGGTGGCTAATATAGTCCCAGTGCGAAAGAAAGACGGCAAGGTGCGAATGTGTGTGGACTATCGTGGTCTCAATCGAGCAAGCCCCAAGGATAATTTTCCCTTGCCGCACATCGATACGCTGGTAGATAACACGGCAAAACATTCATTATTCTCTTTTATGGACGGATTTTCGGGTTATAACCAAATAAAGATGGCTCCTGAGGATATGGAGAAGACTACATTCGTGACAATGTGGGGAACATTTTGCTACAAAGTGATGCCGTTCGGATTAAAAAATGCTGGGGCAACATATCAAAGGGCAATGGTGATGCTGTTTCACGACATGATGCATAAAGAGATAGAAGTTTATGTCGATGATATGATAGCCAAATCTCGGGGAGAAGTAGAGCATGTTGGAAACCTCCGGAAATTGTTTGAAAGACTTAGAAAGTTTCAACTGAAGCTTAATCCCGCTAAGTGTACATTTGGAGCAACCTCGGGAAAACTACTGGGCTTTATCGTTAGCGAGAGAGGTATCGAGGTCGATCCCGACAAAATAAAGGCCATACAAGAATTACCACCTCCACAGACACAAAAAGAAGTCAGAGGATTTCTAGGAAGGTTAAATTACATCGCCCGTTTTATTGCTCAACTTACCAACCAATGCGACCCAATTTTTCGACTATTGAGAAAACACAATCCTGGGGAATGGAACAAGGACTGCCAAGCTGCCTTCGACAAAATAAAACAATATTTGTCTAACGCCCTGTGCTAGTACCACCGACTCCCGGGAGACCGTTAATACTGTACCTGACGGTGTTCGAAAATTCAATAGGTTGCGTACTGGGGCAGCATGACGAGTCGGGGAGAAGAGAAAGGGTGATCTATTACCTCAGTAAGAAGTTCACAGAGTATGAAGCAAAATATCCATCAATCGAAAAATTCTGTTGTGCTCTGGTCTGGGCAGCTCGAAGGCTTAGACAATATATGTTGTATCATACGACATGGTTAATCTCTAAATTGGACCCAATAAAGTACATGATGGAATCACCTGCACTCTCAGGAAGAATGGCGCGATGGTAGATCCTGCTATCGGAGTACGACATCATCTATGTGAGCCAAAAGTCGATAAAAGGGAGCGCAATAGCCGACTTCCTAGCAGCCCGAACCACGGAAGAATATGAGCCATTAAGATTTGACTTCCCGGATGAAGATTTGATGTGCATCACAGAAAAAGAATGCGAATCGTCAAAAGAAGAGTCATGGAAAATGAGTTTTGACGGGGCATCAAATGCATTAGGGCATGGGATCGGAGCGGTCTTGGTGTCACCGGAAGGGAATCATTATCCATTCACTGCCCGATTAAACTTCTTCTGTACCAATAACATAGCGGAATACGAGGCTTGCATCATGGGGCTCCGCGCAGCTATTGAACGAGGCATCAAAATCCTAAAGGTATCAGGAGATTCGGCATTGGTGATTTACCAGATCCGTGGAGATTGGGAAGTGAGAGACTCAAAGCTGGTCAAATATCATGATCTTGTTATGGATTTAGTCAAAGAATTCGAGGAAGTAACCTTTAATTACTTCCCACGAGAGGAGAACCAATTGGCTGATGCTCTGGCCACCTTAGCTTCTATGTTCAAAGCGAATCGAGAAGCAGAAATAATGCCTCTCCAGATGAGCATATATGAAGCCCCGGCGCATTGTTTTAGCATTGAAAAAGAGGCGGATGGACGACCATGGTTCCATGATATCTTGGAATATGTCAAACATCAAAGGTACCCGGAGCAAGCAAACGAGAACGACAAAAGAACAATCAGAAAAACGGCAGCAGGATTTGTTCTTGATGGGGACATCTTATATAAAAGAGGAAAGGATCAAGTGCTTCTAAGATGCGTGGATGATGTCGAAGCCAGAAAAGTGCTCGAAGAGGTTCATGACGGGACTTGTGGAACACATGCCAACGGTTTCACTATGGCCAGGAAAATTATGAGACTCGGTTATTATTGGTTGACGATGGAAAATGACTGCATCAGCTACGCCCGAAAGTGTCACAAATGCCAAATTTATGGCGACAAAATTCATGCAGCACCTTCGCCCCTCCACGTTATGACCTCTCCATGGCCTTTTTCTATGTGGGGCATGGATGTTATAGGGCCAATTTCCCCAAAAGCTTCTAATGGCCATCGATTCATCTTTGTGGTCATAGATTACTTCACAAAATGGGTTGAGGCCGCGTCACTTGCGAACGTGACGAAGACCGCAGTTTGCAAGTTCTTGAAAAAGGAGATTATATGTCGATATGGATTACCTGAGAAAATCATCTCAGATAATGCCTTGAATCTAAACAACAGGATGATAAAGGAAGTGTGTGAACAATTTCAAATAAAGCATCACAATTCCTCACCCTATCGCCCAAAGATGAATGGAGCCGTAGAAGCTGCCAACAAGAATATCAAAAGGATTATTGGGAAGATGACTGAGACATATAAAGACTGGCACGAGAAGCTCCCGTTCGCTCTATACGCATATCATACATGTGTACGGACCTCCACGGGGGCAACTCCTTTCTCTCTGGTATATGGAATGGAAGCTGTACTACCCATCGAGGTGGAAATCCCTTCTTTACGAGTCTTAATGGAGTCAAAACTGGAGGAATCAGAATGGGTACAAGCTCGATATGACCAACTGAATCTGATTGAGGAAAAGCGCTTGAAAGCAATCTGTCATGGACAGATGTACCAAAAGAGAATGATCACGGCCCATGACAAGAAGATACGGCCGAGGGAATTTCGCGAAGGAGAGCTCGTGTTGAGAAAGATCCTCCCAATACAAAAAGATTTCCGAGGAAAATGGGCACCGAATTGGGAAGGACCCTACGTCATAAGGAAGGCTTTCTCTGGTGGAGCTTTGATTCTCACAGAGATGGATGGGAAAGAGGTACCGAACCCAGTGAACTCAGATGCCGTAAAGAAGTACTACGCCTAAAAAAAAAAAAGGGAATAAGAAAAGAAAAAGAAAGATCAAGGTGAAAACCTGAAAAGGCGTCTTGATTTCAAAAAAAAAAATCGGGATAAAAACCCGAAAAGGGCATCTTGATAATCAAGATTGGGATGAAGAACGGTTTGAACGGGAAGTCAAGGGGCAAGATTATAATATTTGAAGCGGACTTAGAAGCTCAGGGTCTTCTACGCGAGGAGCTTCACTCGAAGGGGTTCAGGGTGAAGGAACATGGAGAAGTTCACGCGTTAGATATCTAGAGCATTAGTGACAATTGAATCCACGTTCTTTTTATGCTTTCCTTATTGAATCATTCCTTGTCAATTTTCTTGTTGCTTCGAAATAAATACGAACGTAAGGCATCTCTTTCACACCTACTTGGCCATTAGCATGCATCTCGTGTTTGATTCATTTAAATGGTAAATAGCGAAATTACATACTCTAAACAGAAGAAACATTGAGCATTACCCAGATGAGAACCTGTTAAGTACAAGAACCTCAAAGCAAGGACATAATTTGACAAGGGGACAAAATGGTTGAGATATGAGAAGTACAGACCACTCGTGGAACTTAGGGACGAGTACAAAACCTGAAGCGAAAGTCGAGAATCGAAGCAGTGGACACGAGTCATCATGAAAGTCATAACAAGAGATACACGACAAACAAACCCAGAACGCATGGCATAATCATGTAGGCATAAGAGCATTTAAGACAAACACATGCATATCATGATAACATCAACATCCCGCATGACACATACAGGTACACCAATAAGCAAGAAATCTTGATCGAATTCCACCAGATGACAAGTCTTAAATTTCTGTTCAAAAATCAACTCATAATGCGAGGTGAGTTGAGCCTCGGGGCACGCCGAGGTATTTATTTCTGTCTTTAAATTTCTGTTCAAAAATCAACTCATAATGCGAGATGAGTTGGGCCTCGGGACAAGCCGAGGTATTTAACTTTGTTTTTAAATTTCTGTTCAAAAAAATCAACTCATAATGCGAGAGAGGTGAGTGGGCCTCGGGACACGCCGAGGTATTTAATTTCTGTCTTTAAATTTCTGTTCAAAAATCAACTCATAATGCGAGAGGTGAGTTGGGCCTCGGGACAAGCCGAGGTATTTAATTCTGTTTTTAAATTTCTGTTCAAAAAATCAACTCATAATGCGAGAGGTGAGTTGGCTCGGGAAGCCGAGGTATTTAACTTCTGTTTTAAATTTCTGTTCAAAAAATCAACTCATAATGCGAGAAATGAGTTGGGCCTCGGCACACGCCGAGTACTTAATTCTCAAAACATCAATTCATGTTGTGAGAGGTGAGTTGATGCTTTGGTTCACGCGCTAAGGTATTTTCAATTTCTATTTCCAATTTCTATTTTCAATTTCTGTCTCAAAAAAAAAAACTCATGAGAGTGTGGTTGAGCCTCGGGGCATACGAGGAGGTACTTACAGAAGAAAGACTGAAGTCGGGTCGAGCAAATTTGACGAGGAAGTTCCAGTGGACAAAGAAGATTGACCAAGGGCAAAATGAAGATCGAGTTTCCTTGAAGATGGTAAGAAGCAATTTGAAAAAGATCAGATTCATTTCCTCAAAGTCCTAGTGGAGCAGTCGAGAGATTGAAGCTACAAATCTCTTATGTCATGGAACCCATGTTGAAGCAAGTTCAGAGAATGAACAAGATTGAAAAAAAAAAAAAACGAATCGAAGCTACGGGTCATGTCACGCAGAAGCAGCGGTGGAGTAGACCGAGGCAACAGGGCTTGAAGATGTTGAAGAAGAAAAGCACCCGAAGAATCTCTACTTGGCCAAGACCGGGCAAAATTGGTTCTTCTTTCGTCTTTGCTATTCTCGTTTCACGACATGAGCAAAGAGGGGCAGCTGTAATAGCCAATTTTGCTCGGACCCAATACAGATCAGAGGCCCAAGTGATAAAACAAAAAATAA
>CM016626.1:23276556-23580603 GCA_005393395.2 Gossypium australe
GGGCCATCGCGCGCCGTCGCTCGCCGTGGATAACGGCGCTTTAGCGGGTAAACGGGGATGAGGGTCGATCGAGAAGACGGGGTAGCCCTATAGTCGAGGTGAGAGAACAGAGAGGGGAATCGGAGCGTCAGGAGGAGAAAGGAGGAAAGGGGAGAATCTGAGTTTTTTTTTGGGGGGAGGAACGGGTAAAATAAAAAAAGAGAAAAAAATAGGCTTTTAAACATTTTTTAAAACGACGCCGTTCCATTGGGGCGAAGGATCCGCGCGTCGACCCATTGGGTGACCCGGATCCGCGCCCTTTTGTTTAAAAATGAATATTTCACGAGTAGTCCCTCTACCCCTGAGTTAGTGCTGCGATTTAGCCCTCCTAAACGCATCGTTTTTGAAATCGGGAATAATTTCGTTTTCGGTCCCTTATCTTTAAAGCGCGTTTCCAATAGATCCTTTTTCCTTTTTATTTTACTTCGAATTAACCCCGAACCTTCATTTTACATGCAATTTAACCCCCTATCTTGTTATTTCACAATCTTTTAACCCTTTTAATACTATTACCCTAATTATATCTTCATGGTATATATTTGTTAGTATTATTACTATTATTATTATCATTACTATCTTTATTGTTATTATTATTTAGTACTACTATTATTTATTATTATTTTTTATATAGTCGGTATCGTTAGGTGTTTTTAAACCTATTATGTATTATTCTTATTGTATGTATCATTTACTTTGTTGACATCATTGAAATGTTTATTATTGTTTTAAACTTGCATGAAATATGTTTATAGTTCTTCATTGTTTATTGCCTTCGTCTATATCTTATCGCATGTATTGGTAACTGCTCTAGTATAGGAATTATTATTGGACGCATTTTCATTGTTATTTCGTCAGCACTTGTTTTAAATGTTAGCATATTATAATCGCTTTTCATGCATATGTTCGAAAATGTAAAAACCACATCGTCGTGTATATTACGGCTTAAAATAAAAAGCATTTTTTTACAAAATTATCCTTCATTCGAAAGTTTTTTTTTCTAAAAAAAATCAAGGCAATCTTTGGGAATTTAGGAGCTCGGAAGATAACACCTTAACGTGCTAGGTGTCTATTTTTCGATCAACTAAAATCACCAAATACCCTTCTCGTACATTTGAGGACTAAGGACAATCTCGGTACCGAAGTATGAATAGGTCACGTCCTAACGTGTTGGATGTGACATTTTCATCCCTTTGGAACGAGTTAAATCTCAGGACTCAAATCCACTTGAAAAAACCCTTCCATTGGGAACCTTTCAGCTCCAAACACATTCAAGTAGTCGACATTGGGACAATATCAATCAATTTGGTACCGATTTTGGGCGTTGCAAGGGTGCTCACCCTTCCTTGCGCGTAACCGACTCCCGAACCTATTTTCTCATATTTCGTAGACCAACAAAATTTTGTTTTAGTAAATGAAACTGTTTTATTAAAACAAGGTGATCCGATCATCACTCTTAACAAAGATCGGTGGCGACTCCCGTTTCTTATCTTCAAAACCAAGTCAATTCCCGTTTTCAAAAATGGTTACAACAATTATTATTATTATTTTATTATGGTATCATTATTATTATTATTATTATTATTATTATTATTATTATATTTATATTATCATATTGTATACACTTTGCATTAGTATTATTATCTTATTATCATTATTATATTTATATTGGTATGTTGTACATGTTTTGTGTCCGTACTATTGTTATCTTATTATTACTATTATTATTATATTTATCATTATTTATTATTATTATTATTATTATTATTATTATTATTATTATTATTATTATTATTATTATTATTATTATTATTATTATTATATTTATGCTATCATATTGTATATACCTTTTTTATTATCTAGATCTTTACTAACACCTTCTAGCTTTTTATTATTATTTCAATGTCGTGTTTTACCTTTTTATATTTTTTATATTATTGTATCTTTTATTACTAGTATTGTTGATTTCGTATTTTCGTCATTTCATGTGGTCGATCTTTTCGTTCGACTAAATACTCAAATATCCTTTTCTTTTACATGCTTTAAAGATCAAAGATGATCTCGGTGTCGAAATATAAGGGTGTTATATCCTAACGTGTTGGGTATGATACTTTTATTCCTTTGAAGCGAGTTAATCTTGAGATTCAATCCTAATTCAATTAGCCGTTTTTTTTTCTTCGAAAGTTTTACCCTAAATATTTTCAAGTTTTCGACATTAGGACAACATTAATCAATTTGGTACCAACTTTGGGCGTTGCAAGGGTGCTAACCCTTCCTTGCACGTAACCGACTTCCGAACCCGTTTTCTCAAATTTCTCAAACCAAA
This sequence comes from Gossypium australe, assembly GCA_005393395.2. Lineage (NCBI taxonomy): Eukaryota > Viridiplantae > Streptophyta > Magnoliopsida > Malvales > Malvaceae > Gossypium > Gossypium australe. The sequence continues at coordinate 23,278,919 of CM016626.1, forward strand.
ATATTTTTATAGGTGACCCGATCACACCTAAATGAAAAAGATCGGTGGCGACTCCATATTTTTAAAAAAAAGTCGATTCCCGTTTTTTTAAAAACCCATTTTAAGAATGGTTTCGACAATTACTAATTTACTTAATTTTTAATAGAATAGATAAAATATATTATTTTTAGAATCGGATCAATTAAATTAAAAATAATAAAATTAGAGGGTTAGTACAGAAACTTTCCTGGCATATATTTTTATTGCCTATGACAAATATATTTAAGAAAAAAAAACAAATAAGCACATCACATCTGAGTGTGTGGCCTTCGATTTTTAGAACTTTACATAATAAAGTTGTAGATTAGATAATGCGGGTGGCATACCCACTCAAAAGCTTTCTGATAATGCTCTAGTACACCAAAATAAAGTTGGATTCCGATTTCCAGGATTAGAGACTCAATAAGTAGCAAGATACTTGCACGAATCATTGCGTGTCCGATCCGAACATCATTTTATACAAATAAAAAGTACAAAATGTCAAATAAATGAAAAGAAAAGCAAGCAGCCAAACTACATCATCCAAAATATCAGAACAGTCTGTTCAGTACCTTGGATTTCCATTTTCCAATCACTTTAATTAAGATTCTCCCAATAAAAAGCAACCATGCAACGCATGCTTGCCATGTCATCTTTTGAGAAATATTTCTCTTGAAAATGCTTTTCTAGTTCCCAACTTTCCCTTCGGTTTTGGCTTTTATTTATTCATCCGTAACATGTCGAAAACTTTGCTTTCTCTTCTTCTGTGCTCCAAACTACTAACTTTTGGTTTTTTTTCCGACTATTCTCTCTCCTTTTGTAAGTTTAATAAAAATAGAATATAAAACAAAATAAAAAGAAGGGTACGTATTTTTAAGGCTAATTGAACTATTGATTTTATTTAGGATACGTTTGGTTCACTGTAATGGAATAGGGCTGTAATTGAATAGAGCTGTAATCAGTAACTCAACTGTTTAGTTGAATGGAATAGAATAGAACTGTAATAGTATTCTTGTGTTTGGTTGGATGGAATGATGTTGTAATAGCATAAGGAAAAAAACTAAAATGACCAGAATACCCTTAATAGAAATTTTTTTTAGGTAGATGATTATTGTTATTGTTATTAAATTTTAATAAGATTATGATTGAAAATAATTTAATAAAAATAATAAATAATTTAACCATATTTTAAAATAATTATTATTAAATATAATTTAATAAAAAATATAAATTAATAACATTCTTAATATAATTATTGTTATATGAATTTAAAAGAATCAAAATATATAATACTATAAAAATATATAATTTAGTTTATTATTTTTAAACTGCAATACATATTTAATGTGCTAAAATATCATTAGTGAAACAAATAATTTAATTACTCTACAATTATTTGTTTCAAGTTTATGCAAATAATTGATTAATGGTTCGAAAAATTCAATCTCCAGATTTGCTATAAACAAACGCCTTTCAACAAAGCCTATTCTATAAGTTTGTAGGTAAATACGAACAAATTCAACGAAAAGCTTATAGGAAAACATGTGAAAAGGTAAAGGACTGATACAAGTAGAAAAGCCATAAATATAAGCACTGGATAACTTTTGTGCATGGTTATAATTTGCTAAAGGGCTCGAAGAAATACAATTCTTGATAGGCTGATGGGGTTCTCTCCTTTATCCTTTTTTGCGTGATCTTGATATCTACTTAAAACAAACAAGTACAAACATGCTCCAAAGTCTATCAGTTCCAAATCTATTTCAGAATGCATTTTTTGTTCAACATAATGCTAAAACTAGTTGATTCACTTTTCTTCAATGACACAGGAGGGTGACAAGGTTGAAAACTAGAATAATTCCGTACATTGTTTTTTACCTAAGTACTAGTTGTCTTAGCTTTCTTGGGCTTGATGTTAGACTTCTTGGGTTCTTCTTTGTCGTCTTCAGAAGAGCCTTCAACCAATTCATCAGGGACATCATTGGGAACGTTGTGCTTGGTAATATAATCCTTCAATATGCTTATACTTTCTTCTTTCATTGAAGACAGCTGCTCAGACAGAGCACCGACCTTTTTTGCATTCACTGTGTAGAATTCAGAACCAAGCCTAAGTGAGGCTTTAACTTCGATTGACCCTCCATTATCACAATCTCTATAATTTTTAGGCAATTCAATAATTAGTAGAATCCCACCAAAGCAGGCATGAAATTTATTAATCCAGAAGCCCCATAATAACTAAAATAGAGATGAGTATGAAGGATTCTTCCCATAATAACATTATTATTTTTCCTGATGGTGAGGTCACTAAGAGCGGGGAAGCTTCTTTTAGTCATGCATAGAATTGGTGGTTTAAATTCATAACATATTTTTGTTCATGCATAAACCAGGACTCCAAAAGGAAGTTAGGAAGTGTCAGCTGCTTTGGTAACTTTTATATGCATTTCATAGTTTCAACTCGTGCACAAGATTAGTGCTCTATATTTGTAATTCTTTTCTGCTCATGCACAAGATTGGCCAAAGGGAGATCAGCAGTTACGGTAATGCTTGAATGTATTTTAGGCTTTCAGCATATGCACAATACTAGAGATCATGAGAATACCTTGTCCCATAACATAGCAGTCTTCAGACCCTTTTTGTCAAATTTTAACATCTTACCAACATTGAACACACTAAAGGTTGCTTAAATATGTTAACAGAACAAAAACCAATCATAATAATTTCCACCAGCTCTTGCAAAAATGGAGAAAGCATCACACAAGCAATTAATCTAGCAAATATAGCATAGGAACACGGGATTAAAAGATCCTTAAAGCATATATCTTATTGTTTTCTTAATTATTCTATGTCAAGCAATTGATCTTGGAAAAACCTATGAAATGGGTGCACTGAGTTACATCTAGACAAAATCATACATAAATAGACAGAAGAATCTGCACTAAAATATCCCAAATAGGTGCACTGTGGAGCTTTAAAGTACTTCTATCTGCAGCAATAGTAATAGCATATGCTAATTTTATGAATTTGTAAGAAACACGGAATTGGCACAAACCTCGTATGTCATTGTCTTCCACTTCTCACCACATGCCTTCCCAATCTGAAACAATATCGGGGAGGATTCGTTAACATATACATTAAATACATAAAGATTCATTTTCTAAAATAAGATTTTGTGTTTTTAAACCATAACATACATTGTGCATTGACTTGATATCCGGATTCTGCTCTTGAAATTCCTTACGAAAATCCTCCCTTGAGTATAAGAAAATGAAAAAATCTGTTAGTTTAATGTCTCTCATAGGACATTCACTTTCTGCAACAAAACTAGCAGGCAAAATCCTTTGATATAAGAACCAAAGCTCACTTTCCAGAACACACAGGCACACACATATATATATGTATATATATATTGGATATACATTCGCTCCATTACAGGCAAGGAAACACAATCCATTTGCAAGCCTAAAAAACCAACTCAAAATTTTGCATAAAAAAGACAGTCAAGAAATAAACAGATAGGTTTTAGCTCTTACACGACAAGGGCACAAGAATAAAAGCATGAAATTTGCAGGCAGTGGAATTTTATAATCAACCAAATGTTAACCAATACTATGAACAAAAATCATTCATAAGAAATACTCACAAGAAGTAAAAGAAAGCAGTGGGGGGTTTCTTAGGCATTTTAGCATCGATTTTTGTTTTCTTCTTCAACTTCGATTTGGGTCTTGACTTCGACTTGGGTCTCTTTTCTCTCGCTAACAACACTCTCTTCAGCTGTCTTCTTCATTTTCTCACTTGATTTCACCCTTAACGCCATTTGACTAACAATATTTTTTTTCAAGCAAAAGTGTCTATTGTTCCCCAAAAATTCCTAACAAGCAAAAGTAACAGAGGTTGAAGATGAACGATCATTTTTCGACTTTGAAGGTTTCTTCGCCATTTTTTTCCCCTTTCTATTTCTAAGACAGGTAGGAGATGGATACAAAGATCCAGAGCTTGTGCTTTGCTTAGTGTTGGCTGGCTCTCACCAATGAAGTAGTTGCCACCACAACTCGACTGTTTCTGGTGGGGAGGAGATGGGATTTGGACTTCTATGGGTGAGGATCAGTGCCAAATTGCTAATGAATTGCTCTCAGAGATTAAACGAAGAAAAGAAACGTAGTGGAAAAAAAAGGGAAACGTAGGAGAAGATGAAGCTGAGGGCAGAAAATGGAAAATAGGAAAAACAAAATGGGAAACAAAGGATGGAATCCCTATTCAGGGTTGAAGGCAATGAAGGGCTATTACAGCCAATGGGTGTAATAGGGCCTGAATGAATTCAGGCTGTAATGGCATTACAGCCAACCAAACTAATGTTTGGTGGTGGGCCCACCGAATTGGGGGAATACATTCCTATTCCCCAACCAAACATGCTGTTAGAGTTAGATATTTAAATTTTTTTTAGTCATTTAAAATTTTAATTTCATTATTGAAGTGAGTACTTATTCTTAGAGCCATTAAAAAATTTTCTAATAGGATCGCACCACATCGTCATCCCTTTAAAATATAATTAAAAATAATTTTATATTAATATTAAATAAATAAAAAACTCTCCTCTCATCGTCCCCCGCCTGTCATACACCTTCCCTTTTCCACTTTAGTAATTGAATCAAAGTTTAGGTCTAGGGGCGAAGTCAGGAAAATTTTTTAGGGGGGTCGGATGAAATTTTAATTTTTTATAGTTTATATCTTTATAATTTGTAAAGGATTAAATCGAATTTTTATAATTTTAGGAGGGCCAAAGTGCAATTTTACCTTTACTAATTTAAAATTTTTAAAAAATTATAAAAACCTAAATATAATTTTACATTTTAGAGGGATGAGGCCCATGCCAGCCTTTAGATTCGCCCCTGTTTAGGTCCTCGAAAATGGAGAGAAAGATAAAGGAAGAGGGGCGCATAGATGGGGAGGTGGTGGAGGGACGATGGGAGATTTTTTTTATTTTATTTAATATTAATGTAAAATTTTTAATTATATTTTAAAAGGGTGATTATATAGTACAAACTTTTTTTAATGACTCCAAATGACAGGTATTCACTTCATAAACCCTAGACAAGGCCTTTGTATAATCTACCATCAATTGAAATTTAACTAAAAAATAATATTTTTTATATTCATCAACTATAAATTTTGAGATGGCTTTCAAAGAATAAGCAGTTTATTCAAAGGAGTATTAAATCCTATTTTTCTTCCTAAAAGCTTCAAAATAATTGTTCTTGACATGCTTTTCTCAATCAGAGAGTGGATCTTATTTGAGAACTTGATTGATGAAAATCCATTCGACAAACCCCTTTTAATATTGACTTAATTAATTTAATAACACCCTCAAACTAAATTTTTCTTGAAATTTCAGATATTTAATCACATTTTAATCGAATATCTTTAAAAAAGAGTGGAGAAACATTTTGAGAACCCTCCAAATAGAATGGATCCAAATAGTAGCATATTTAGGGCTAGCACGGGGCTTGGCTCCTAAAATGAAAATTTATTTATTTAGTCCTTCTAAAAATTTAAAAATTTTAAATTAATAAAAATAAAATTGTACTTTATCACCTACAAATTATAAAACTTTGATTTAATCTTTTAAAAATTATAAAGATTTAGGCTATTAAAAATCATAATTTAATTTTGACTCCCCTAAAAATATTTCTAACTTTGCCCGTGAATCCAAATCCGTGTCAATTCGAATCTTCTTGGTAGCCCGACCAGCAACACCAGCCGTCGGTGGTTCCCCAGTTCAGCCGAGAGCATGAGAGTATCCATCTAAAACTCCCTTGTGTTAGGCTCCTGTTGCCAGATTTTTTTTTTAATGCATGGTTTTACATATTTTTAATGCAACTAATTAGGGTTTTCGTTATCCAACAGTATTTACCCTTATTTTCTGTTCTTAAAAGGAGTAGTACTTATCCTCATTGTTTATCTGTAAACCAATAAATCTCGAAATACTAGTTATGAAAGATCGGTGCTAAACTTTTTCAAGAAAAAACGATCCTATATCTAGTAATTAAAATTGAGTTCTCTTAATTATAATTGTTTTTTATTTTATTTTGATACTTTTAACTATTATTTTCACCTCAAATTATTCAAAAATAAAAATTTAATACGTGGTACATTCTTTTCAAACACGATAATGAAATAAAATGATATGAATTTAAATATTAAAATGAGAAAAAAATCAAAATGTGATAATGTAAATAATAATTTAAGTATTATAGTGCATAGGAAAACATGTATAATTTTGAAAACAAATCATGGATAAGGCATAATATTATTGGAAGGAAAATATTATTAAAACGAATCCTACTTCAAAATAAGTAGTATCTTACATCAACCTTACTAATTCGTCGCATCAACACATCTCAGTTATTATTATTATTATTATTATTATTATTATTATTATGATTATTTTGCAATTTCCTGGATACGATCTATAATATTACTTTTTTTTTTCTGATAAAAAGAGGTTGTCTCTCTAGAAAAAGAATTGAGGAGGAAGGGCCAGAAACCCAGAATTAATGGACTGAAAATATCGATATTTTTTTTCTGAAAATATCGAAAGCCCCAATCTCACAGCTCAGAAATGTCGGTTAATCTCAGATCCAATCCCTCTAAGCCGATTTATTTTCTCTCTTTTATTATTTAAACGGAAAATAAAAAAGAGAAAAACCCGGAAGTATATATTACGTAGTGCAGCAAAACAAAAGAGAAAAAAGGGGTACGGATACTTGAAAAAGTTTGGGTAATCAAATAGGAGCGAAGGTGAAGAAGCACTGATACAACTGTTCTGAATTGTAATTCAGCTGAAATTGAACAACAATGGTATGGTTAAATTTTATAGTTGTTTTCTTTTTTCTAAACTCTTTTAAGAATTTGAATTTTGTTTAATTTGCAGCTCAAAAGTAAATTAAGAGTTAGCTTATAGATTATACATTTCGATATTGTTGAATAATCTAATCTTTTAATCTCGACAGAGAGTAATTTAACTTTAGCTATTACTGTTTTAGTTTTAAATTGTCAAAATCTTATTTGTATTGTAGCATAAGAGACATTGGTGGAGTAGTTTAGAGGATGGAGTGTATTTATGTTTCGAATTGTTTGCTAACAGGCTAGCTCGAAGAAACTGATTTCCAGGGAAGAGTGGGAGAAGAGGTTGAATAATGTTAAAATCAGGAAAGAAGATATGAATAAATTGGTGATGAATTTTCTTGTTACCGAGGGTTATGTTGAAGCTGCTGAGAAATTCCGAATGGAATCTGGAACTCACCGTATCCGACAGCACGAAAATTGTTTATCTTATGCTCTGTTATTGGTTTTCTGAATGTATATGCTTTTTGTTTTCCTTATTGTGGAATAGCAGATATCGATCTTGCAACAATCACGGATCGCATGGCTGTTAAAAAGGCTGTGCAATGTGGAAATGTCGAGGATGCCATTGAGAAAATTAATGATTTAAATCCCGAGGTGCAGTGTTTGATTGTGATGTGATGAACTCTGTGACTAATAACAAGTTATTTTTTCCAATGAAAACAGGATCTGTTTCAGATTGCCAATTTGTTGTCGTGATACACCTTTCCTTTCAGTAGTCCATATGAAACTCTAAGTATTTCTTTTGAATGTAATAGAAGGAATAATGTGCAATATGAAAGGGAGTTAGTTGGGGACATGTAACTGTTTTATTTTTATTTTTTTCAATTTTGTACTAATGAGAATGAGTTAAGAGGGTTTTATATTGGGTGATTCTCGGTTTAGCCTGAGGTATATCAATTACTAGGAAATCTGTTATTAGGATCAGTTGTTCTTAAATGTCCATCATCAGCAATAGTTTTGAGAGAAGCTGGATTTTGAAAATGTGTACTCGTATGTTTAGCAATTTTGATTTGAATTGACTGATACCATACTTGTTACCAATTAAGCAATTTTGAAATCTGTCAAAAGGGTAGCGGAATTCTTTTCAGGCATGAAGAATTTTCTGATACATGCTGTAAAGAAAAATAATGTCACACTAATATTTTGAAATTCATTGTTTTTGCAGATACTGGATACAAATCCGCGACTCTTTTTTCAACTCCAACAGCAGAGATTGATAGAATTAATTCGGAATGGAAAAGTAGAAGAAGCCCTGGAGTTTGCTCAAGAGGAGCTTGCTCCTAGGGGAGAAGAAAATGTAACTCTGCTTCATTAATTCATGAGAACTTTCGTTATGCATGCTTAGTTTGTTTCTAAACATTTTGTGCCTTTAACCAGCACTAATCTGTTGTTACTAATATGTGGATTTAACTAAGACAGCCAAAGCTTTCTGCAGCAAAGCTTTTTAGAAGAGTTGGAGAGGACCATTTCACTCCTGGCATTTGAAGATACTTCAAACTGCCCAGTTGGAGAGCTTTTGGACATATCACAGCGCCTTAAGACAGCGAGCGAGGTGAATGCTGCCGTACTTACTAGCCAAAGTCATGAAAAAGGTTTTCTTTTTTTCTACCTTCTATGTTCTTTATTTATTTTCCTTTGGATAGTAGATGACTGGTTATTGCTAAGATGGTATACCTAGTCAAGTAGTCATTAACAAGGCTTGACCATCCTGTGCTGGCCCTGCAACATTGTTTTAGAAAGTTACTTTGGTATACATTTTCCATGCTTTGTCAATGGAATGGAACTTTCAATTCTAAAAGTATATTTCTCTTGTAGATACCTTTCAGTTTTGTGGACAATCCACTTTGTTCTTTACAGCTCTAGCCTTAATACCTGCTTATTGATCAACAACTAAAAACAGAAGAATGTTAAATACATTTTCTGTGTAGCATGCTCCAGATATTCTTTACGAATCATTTGGCTTGTTATTAGCCATCCTTCGATTCTTGTATCAGACATAAAATTTTGTTTTCCTTTTAGTTGGATATACGTTTATCTGTTTGTCCTTCAATTCAATACTGTTCAAAGAAGCCTCTTTGTGCTCTTGTGAGATTTAGAAGGCATCAATGATTTGATGTACTTTGGTTACAGTATTTCTTTAACACTGAGGGTAGAATGTCAAAAATTTTGCATAAAATGTCTTTTCATTTGTTCCTATAACCTTCTGACTTTTACAAGCAAAAAGGATTCCGTGATTGCCTGTAATGTGCGAATTCTTTTGTCAAATTCTAGCTTTTTTACTTATTTAAGTTGATACCAACATTGGGCAGTTTGATTTAAAACTTGAGATTATTTCTCCAGTCTTCAAGAAATAGAAAGTTTTGGCTTAAATATGCTTGCTGGATTACAGACCCAAAGCTTCCAAGCTTGCTAAAGATGCTGATATGGGCGCAGAATCAACTTGATAAGAAAGCTGTTTATCCCTGCATAAATGATTTATCAAATGCCAGACTTGAAGACCCCACTTTTTGAAAGAATTGCAAGTTATTGCTGAGGAAGCAAGTGGCCTCGGATTCATCAGAGATAGAACCGAACCAAATGCAGCTATTATGCTTGTAAACTCTTCTCACTGACTTTAACAGGGAATTTGTTGGATGTCATTTGTTAAGATGTGGTTGGTGTTTATTTCCGTTGTAGAAGAATTTAGTTGCCTGTGGTTGGTGTTTTCACTTTGTTCTTTGTTGAACTCAGTGCCCTTGTGCCATTGTACAATTCGTAATCACGCATTTATGATTTATCCCTTCACAAAAAAACAAAAAAAAAAACCTCAAAGCTCTGCTGTTATTGCTATGTTAACTGCAATTTCTCTCCATTCAAGCAAATACGAATCAACATGTACCATGAAATGAGGTTGAAATATGGAGGATGAAAATCTGCCATAGAAAGTGCAAAAACAACAAGAACAAAAAATGAAGGAAAATGCAAATTACTGAAAAAGAAAATATTTGAAACTACTTATCTAATGTCCACCCAGCAAAAACCATAGCTAGCAAACCTTAAAAACTCTTGCCTTTGTTTACGACTTGACCCGAAGAACATAAACCCATAAAATATCATTCTGGCACTCAGAACAATCCTGAATTCGAGCAAGTTCGATCGTATTCACTTCAACACCCGAATGGCAATAACCATCGTCAAAATTGAGAGCATAACTTGAAGGATCATACTGGAACTTGAACTGTTTTTTGTTGCCCCTACCCTTCAAAGCCTTCTTCATCGCTGCTTTCGCTCTCCAGAAAAGACTTCTGCATTGCTTCTTGCCATAACTATTCACCCATTCCAATTTCCCCATGAAATCTATATAAGCTCCCATTTTATCTCCAACTAGAAGCAAAACTCAATGACCCTTTAGGCTAAAATGTATAGAGATAGAAAGAGGAAGAAAACAGAGGGTTTTATATAAAGGGATAGTTTGCAAATCCAGGATGCAAAGTAAGAGGGTTATGAGATAAAAGAAAAATGAAAGTGGGAGCTGAATACAGGCTACAATGGAGTGCAATCTTTATTTTTCGTCTTTCAAAGAAGCTGCGCAGCTACACTTGCCAATCTCAACAGAAACACTGCTTTTTTCTTTCTTCGGGAATTACATTGGGTTGCTAAAATTCCATCCAAAAAAGTGAATAACAAATAGAAAACGAAACCTCACAAAAAAAAGTGTTAAAATGGGGAATAGAGCCGTCCTATGGTTGTAGTATCAGCATCAGATATGAGAGTCTTTGATTCAACTACTACCTCACTCCTTAATCCCTGTTGTAAAATCATTTTACTTTTTATTGAGGTGACTAGTTACATATAAGTAGATTTTTCTGTTCACAGAATTTTATATTAGCCATATTTTTTATATCTTTAAAACCCAAACTTCTGTTTTGATATCTGATTCTGATGAGATTGGATTTTATGGATTTTTATTTTCATAAACGGTCATTTTCTTTTTCAAACATAAAGAGTGAAATTTAAAACATCACACACACACACACACACACATATATATATATATCAGCATTATATTTTGAAGTGATCCATCAAAGTCAAAGTATCCCTATTAAGACGATAGAAATATTGAGGCAATGTGATGGTTTTGCATAATCTTCTCCACTTATACTACTTTGTATCTCTTTTTTGTATTCATCTTTAAAGCCATTTTACTTTAATATATTCTCAGTAAAAATTCCCTTTTGTCTCATTTAACATCCCCACTCCTCAAAGTATCCTGTTTCTTTCTACTGTTTTGCCTGTTGTGGAAATGTCTGGTCCCATGTCAGATGACAAGGCAATCTTAACCCAACTATGCAATCTTTGTCCCAAGTTTTGGCACCAATCACCTCTAGAAACTATCCCATTTCCGGCTTGTGTTTTCAAGCGGCAGGTGTTGGTCACATGGGAATATCTTCTCGTTTGGTCCATGTTTGTTGTCAACAACTGGGAAGTTTCGAAACCATGGAAATAGCTTTAGGCTTACCCTAAGATAGCAGCCAACACTATGAAGTAGCTGGATCATGTAATAATAACAATATGCAAAGCCAAAACTATTCATTCAATCATTCCCATAATTTGGATATCTCTCTCTCAAAAATTAGCTGGATTTTCCTTGTAAATTGTGCACTCACTTTCTTTCCATGTGCCGCTGCAGGATTCCTCTGCAACAAGCTTGACCTACCATTTAGGTCTGCTGCTATTGCTATATCCTACACACATAAGTATATATGTTCCATTATATTTCAAAAATTATTGTCCCATATTGGTACAATAGTGATGAAAGATGTACATAGAAGAATATGTCTCCAAAAGAACAAGTACTGGGTCAGACTTGAAGAAATGGGCTTTTCTTCCTGGTAGGATTATCTTGTCTAGGATTTAGATTTAGGGTTGGGCTTGTTAGTTTCTGCTTATATATATAGGGTAAACTATCAAAATAATAACTTTTATTTGTTTCTAGTTATAATTTAGTCATTTATATTTGAAATGTTACATTTTAATCACTTACAACATCATGTTGTAACATTTTAGTCAGCTGACGTGGGACATTAAATCATCATTTTAAATAAAAATTTTAAGTTAAACTATACAATTGGTCCCCATTTTTTTCCTTTTGAGCAATTTAATTTATTCTTTTATGTTTTTTTCTAACTTTCTTTTTTTCTTTATTTTTCATTGTCTTCTGCTTCTTCCTTTGTTTTACTTCCTTCTCCATCCATTTTATGTTCTTTAAACATTTCTTTTTCTTTTGTGTTCCTTTCCCCCTTCCCTATATTCTAATCGCGGTTTCAAAAGATGCCTCAAATGATTTTCGTACAACCAGGTCCTTAAATCCATCATATGGTTAAATGATACACATTAACAAGTAACATTTAGTTGTCTGTTTGACATAATTTGCATATGCCTCATGTTTGAAATCCCAATTCTTTAAATTAATTATTAGATCATTCAAGTGAAACAACTTTGCATGTGCCTCATGTTTGAAATTCAATTTCTTTGAATTAATTATCTGAAAAATAAAGATGGAGAAGGGAGGAAAACAAGGGAGAAACAAAAGAGAATGAAAAAAAAAAGTTTAAAAGAACATAAAAGAAAAAAATTAAATTGCTCAAAATGAAAAAATATTAGGACCAATTATATAATTTAACCTACAATTTTTGTTTGAAATGATATTTAACATGTCATGTCAGCTTATTGTTATACCTTTAAGGGCAATTAACGGCCCAGTGACTAAAATGTTACAACATATTAACGTAATTGACCAAAATGTAACATTTCAAACATAAATAACTTAAATGTAAACTAAAATAAATAAAAGTAACTATTTTATTAGTTTATCCATATATATATATATATATATATATTTTTTTTTTTAAGGAGTAGTAGTTCATAGACGGACTTCAACAAAACTGCAATTGGCAGCTTGATTTGTCACAAGTCACATGCCATGGTTGCTGTCTGTTGTCTTAAAAACAAAGTCCCAAAATGTTCCACTTCTCAAATCCACATAGAGATAAAAAAAGAAAAAAGTGGATAAAAGATTATTCTACTGGTAAGGCATGTATAAAAGATCGAATACCAGAAGTCTGCCATCAATATATATATATATAAAGAAACTTTAATCACTTTATTGGCATGAAGTGAAGGACATTTCTTGATAAGCTAACTTAATTCCTTGAACAGAGTTTCATGCTGCCTTAATGTGAAGCAAAAGTGTGAGATTCCAAGACGACGTACCATGGCAGCGGTATCTCATATGGATTTGCTCCTACTCTTTTTTTTTATTATATTCTTTTCAGTTCTTTTACCAGTAAGTACGGTTTCCAATACATGTGCTTGTAGGAGCATGTCACCGACCTGTTTTATTTGAAAAGCTCAAAACATTGATTTAATTAATCCCAATAAAAAAATTAATTATGGACCATGATTGTCATGATTTAAGTTTATTTTGTGTAGTGAAAGCATAAATCGAAATATTTACTCTTTAAATATCATAGGACTCCCAAAGTTTTGTTGAACTTTAAACATATTATTGTGATGTATAAAAAATATAACTATGAATACGTCAAAACATTGACTCTTCATTTATTATAAGTCAATTAAATCCTCTTACTAGTATTTATATGTGTTGATTAGAAATAACTTTAAAATTGTTTGAAAAATAATTAAATACAAACAAATATAAGGATATATTTACAAAATGGAAATAATCTAGGGTAGCTGAAGGGAAAAAAAGGGGCTGGTGACACTGTCATGGTAAATTTGTTGTTTTACTCTCACTGGTAGAAAAAAAGGGTGAAAGAAGCATTGGTAATAATAAATCCTAGCAGAGAATATAGACTCAAACATGATTGACTCGCTTCTTCTGAAACTGAAGTTTTGTCCCAAACATGATTTTTATCAGCGCCATAATCAAAGCTATTACACACTGTTGAGTTCAACTAGCTAGGGAGACCTTCCACCAAATAACAAAACAATGCAACGGACAACCTTTGTCAAAAACATTAATTCAATCAAATCAATGACGAAAAAAAAAAACACGAACAAGAAAGTCCCTAGATATCATCTCCCCGTGCTTGGATCCTACGCACCCTCCACTCTCAATTCTTAGTCGATGCCTGCATACTCGACATTGTTTGTTGTGTTATCCGCCGAATTTTTTACCCTATATCTTGCTCCAGCCTTTACATTAAATCTTCCCGTTTGACATTGAAACAAATCATAGGAAACCGGTTAGGCTTTATCACTTCTCCCTGCTACTCCGATGGGATCATTTCCTTCCCCTTCACGACCTACCACACCACCGCCATCACCCGAATCCAATGCTTCTAGTTATCGAGTTCTCGTGGCTTTTTGTCCTAAAGAGGGAGGGTCTAATACCAACTATTTTAACTGCATACAGTGTTACAATCCGTCTAACAACACATGGAGCCATGTCAGCTTAATTCCTGATCTGCTAGAAAACCATGTCTTGAAGGGTTTCGCTATGGTTTCTCTTGGAGAGTCGATTTACATTATTGGAGGGAGGTTATGGAACAAACGGAAGCCTCAAACTTCAAGTGATTCTGGCGAGTCCGTCAATGTTTGTGTCCAAGTGTCGCCTTTAGTACTTCGATACAATGTCCGGTTTGACCAATGGTCTAAATGTGCGACATTAGCTGTACCACGTTACGATTTTGCGTGTTGTGTTTGTGACAATAAAATTTATGTGGCGGGAGGGAAATCGAACTTGGACAGTGCTAGAGGAATTTCGTCGGCTGAGGTCTATGATCCTGCCCTTGATGAATGGACTCCATTGCCTAGCATGAGCAGCTTGAGATACAAATGTGTTGGGGTAACATGGCAAGGGAAAATTTATGTGATGGGCGGTTTCGCCGAAAGGGAAGATTCGGATATAAACTTGCTGACATTTTCTCCACAGCGTAGCTCTGCGGAGGTGTTCGACACACGAACAGGGGGATGGGACCTCGCAGTGGGGATGTGGCAGCTGGATGTTCCACCTAATCAAATCGTTGCAGTGGATGGCAAGTTGTTCAGCTCTGGGGATTGTCTGAAGCCATGGAAAGGTCACATTGATGTGTACGACGGGAAGCAGAACATGTGGGATGAAGCGGATGGATCTCGTTTCCAAACTCTTAACTTACCATTCTCCACAATAAGTGGGAGTAGCAATGGAAATTGGGCACCAATAGAACGGCTTTACTTAACAATGGCACCAATCGGAACCCAATTATATTTCCTGGCAGGGTATCGGGTGCCTGGTGAATCACCACGAACAGTTTCAATGGTCTACGCCTTTGATACATCGGCAACTATTGGTGCATGGAAGAGCTTGGAACCAACGGAGGAAGAAGGCGAAAAAGAGCTCTGCAGTCATTGTTGTGTCGTTCAACTCTCGTAAGCAAGTCTTAGTCTTAGCCGTCGAAAGCATCTTACTTGGCCATGGCCATCCTCCTTTAGATTACTTGGGATTCTTATGCTGTTATAACTGATAAAAAGGTACCTTTCTGTAGTTGCCTTTGTTCGATGGTGAATTAGCATGTCTAAGTGGTGAATTAGCATGTCTAAGTAGCTTATGTTATAACAAATAAACTAAAGTCATGTAAAAATACCATTTACTTCTCATAAAAGCGCATTTTTTTGGCACGTTTTGAGCCTAGAAATGTTGCTGTTTTCTAACTGAGCTCATAGCAAATGAAACAAAAAATTTACTGCCTCAAGTTTCTTTACGGCATATGTCAATTGGAGTAATGTGGCCCAAATAGGGTCCAATATCTTCATTATGAAGAAAATCGGAAAGGAGAGATTGGGTCAATGGAAAATTGGCTCAAAAAGGGAAGAGCCCAATCCCAAACCATTAAGAGGTTGACATAGTTAAATGAACAGGCTTTTTCTGCCCTCGAAAGAAGAGAAACTGCACCAAAAACTCAGGCCAATAAAAGCACCTAAAAGATACTATTCAGTCAAGCTTAGCAGGAGCCACCATGCTCCCTTGACCACCTGACAGGCTGACACATAAGCCCCATATTAGATTTGTTCCAGGGAGGTCCAAAGGCTGACTTAAAATTTTAATAGGATTTTGGGGAAAATATTAAATTCAAAAAATAAATTTATTCATTTAAAATATAAGTTGAGTTCAAGTTTGAATATTTAAACTCGAATTCGATTTGATTCATTTTTAAGTTTATAATACTTTATATTATATTATTTTTACATATTATATATTCTATAACATATAAAAAAAATAAACTCATACTAAATATATAACATTTTAATATAAATATTAAAACTATGACATGCATTGAATTGAATTTAAACTGACTTGGTTGCTAGTCAAATATGTTCTCTATTTAGGAGGGATCACAAAGAAGGATCTATCAACTGTGGACTAATGATATGTTGGAACACTAAAACTGTTACGTTGGACGTCCGTATAATTATATATAACACTATTTCCATGCATGGTGGGAGTCTCCGGGTTCAGGAACTACTATTTCTTTTAGAAGGACTCTGTAGTTAGGGGTTGATTACATTCAGCTGCTCTATTAAAAAATTAGATAAATTAATCACATCGTTAAACTTTTTATGATAAATGATTACGTGGAATGTTAATTTAAATTGTTCATTACTAATTTGATCCCTAAACTATAGCTAAAATATCATTTTAACTTTTTTGAAAATTTTCTTAACAATAATTCTAAAATATTAAAAAATCTTAAAATAAATATAAATTATTAAAAATTATGTTAACAATTCAATAAATTTATCCCCCAATGTTTACAAAATTTTAACATAATTTTTAATAATTTATATTTATTTTTAAAATATGTTAATTTTTTTAGAATTGTTGTTAATAAAAAAACTTTTAAAAAATCAAAATAATATTTTAGCTATAATTTAGGGACCAAATTAATAATTAACTATTTAAACTAATGTTGCTTGTTATAATTTAACAAAAAAATATTTAACAGAGAGTTTAATTTACACATTTCGAAATATATAAGAGTTAATTTATTTTTTTTAATAAAAAGATCAAAATGCAATCCGACCCTAAGTATAGAAACCGGTACTTTTTACCTTACCTATGCTTTCATGATTTTGTATCGTTCAAATCTGTTGCTCGCTCTTTCTGTCTTTATCACTGCCATTCTTCAACTCCTCCCATCAGATCCCGGCCTCCATGTACTTTCCTACACAGAGTAATGGGGAGTTGAAATAGTATGTACTTCACAAAGATTAGGAGAGGATTAAGGCTCTAAATCAAGCAGGTGAACATGAACTAAGGTTTTTTCCTATTGGGTTGGCCCCCTGAAGTGAAATAACTCCTTGTTTTAACCCAAACCTTTAATGATTAATCATTTAGTGGAGTATACAGTTAAAAGTTGAAGTGGAAAAGAAATGATTACTTTTTTGCTTTTGAGCCTGCTCGACATTTTCATGCTTTGTTATCAGCTCCAGATGATGGAAGCTCACATTTATTGTTAGTCTTTGCATGTTGGATGTCCTGTTGCAGTCTTTCCTTTCTCAAATTTCAAACAAAGAGCTTGCATTATTAAGATAAAAAATGAAAACTGATAAAAAAAGCTGTTTGGCACGATCGTGATGAATCTAGGTATATAAATTGTATATATGTTAAACTTTGACGTGACCTATCTTCTTTCTTATGCTTTCTTTGATGTTGTTTAAGGATCCAATTCAGATTTGATGTCTAACTAAAAACTTGATGTAAGTTTTTTTTGTCATCTCATCTATTGTTTTTTAATGGCTTAAATAATTATTTGGCGTGAATTTGATAATTTTTTTCACATTAGAGTCTGATTTTTTTTATAAAGTTAAGTCTTAAGCTTGACAATTATTCCCATATTGGGATATAGATTTGGCAACTTTCGCATATTAGGGTTTGAAATTTTTTTAGTCTAAATTAAACTCTAAACTTAATAATTATTCTCATATTATGGCCTGACCTTAACAATTATTCCTAAAGTAAAGATTGAACTTTAGATTTTCAAGGACTAACTTTAGGGTCAAATTTAGGGTCTAACTTAAATAAAAAAAATTTAAACCCCAATATGAAAATGTTACCAAGTTTGAGTCCTAAAATGTTATTTAACCCTTTCTTAATTATAGGATAACATGATTTTTTTTTCACCGTGCAGTAGTTTGAAGATCTTAAGCGTGATTGTGTAGGAATCTAGACCGGAAATGGGGACGACAAACCTAAGACGCTGCCAGGTTAATAGGAGATTGAAATTGGCTGCCCTCTGTTTGTCGTGCCGTTGTTGAAAAGTGGGTGTTCGGTGCCCTGCGCTAAAGGTGCATTTGGTAGGTTGAACTTTACAGTATAGCTTATACTGTTATATCTAAGGGTGAGTATTCGATCGAGTCGAATCGAATCGAGTTAAAAATTTCGAGTTAGTCGAGTTGACAAATCTTATTTTAGCAACTGAACTCAATTTGATTTTTTTTCGAATTGGATCAAATCGAGTAAAAACATTTCGAGTCAAGTCGAGTCGAGTTAACGAATCCTATTATTTATACTTAATGTTGCATTTACATGAACTAATTATTTAACTAGTAAACGAAGTATAAAATTATTTAACTATATAAACAATATAATGGTTTTACCTTTTAACTTAATGAGTAAATATTTATCAAAATAACGTAGTTTTGACTTTTAACTTAATGATTTTATCTTTTAACTTTAGAAAAGGTAAACATTTATCAAAATGGCATAATTTTGCCTTTTCTTATTCGGATTTTCGGATAACTCGAATTGTGTAATTCACATTCGAGTTAAACCGAAAAACTTAATTTTTTATTCGAGTTGATCCAAAAAACTTAATTAACTCAAATAACTCGAACTATTTAATTCAAAATATAAAACTTTTATCGAGTTTTTTGAATCGAATCGAATTTTACTCACCCTTAATTATATCCCAAAATAATATAACATTGTTTAGGCTGCCTCCTAATTATCTTAAATTAGGACATAATCTTAAATTTTAGAGTAATTTATTTTCTACTTTTTATTATTTTAATCAATTTAGTAATTTATTTATAAAATATTATGAAACCTTCCTTCAATCAAATTTCCAATGTATATTTTTTATGCTGTGATTTCTAAATCCATCCAACTCAAGCAAAAAGCCAAAACATTCTAATTAATTAGTCAATTTCAACTCTTTAATTTGCCTCTCATTCCAATGAAAAAAATTAATTTACAAATACCCAGAATTTTGTTTGTTTGTTCTTCCACCAACAAATTAATGACACAGAAATCACAAGTTGTACTGTAATAGTAGCAAAAGAAATAGAAAACCTTCAAGTTCTTTACTCCCAGCCAGGTCACTTCATGTAAAGATAGCGCACATGCTTCCCTCTCCAGTCTCCAGTTCAAGTAGTCAAAGAAGCTTTGATTCTGATGTAAAAGCCTTAAGTACTGCCACAACTTCGTGACTATACAAAAGCCCATTCTTTCTCTCCCTCATAGAGAGCTACGCCATGAGATTTGAGTAAGAGCTACATTTTCGTTCTTTTTCTATTTTTTTTATCAACAAAAATGGGACAAGAAAAAAGCTACTTCTATAGTTGGTCACCGGTTGGAGCTCCATTGAATGTACAAAGGGAGGAGGACCACTGGATACACGCTGACAACTCTGTCAATGCGGTATCTTTTGGCTTTGTTGCAACTGCCATTCTCATCTTCATGTTCTTAGTGATGGCCATCTTTGAACGCTTTCTTAAACCCAACACTTCCCCTGGCCCTGGAGGTGGCCGTAACCATGCTGACCTTCAACCTCAGCTTAGTTTCAATGGCAAGCCCAGCCATCCATCACCAAAAGTGAGTTCACCCTTTTGCTTCCACATCCGGGGTTTCTTCTATATTGCCCAAATCTCTTTTTCTTTTTTCTTGAATTTGATTGTTTACTTTGCATTACATGGCTAGTATATTTCTAATCCGAGGATAAAGGGAACAACTTTAACTTTTTTCTGAAAACAGTAATACAGTAGTAACTACTAGTATCTGATCTGACATAAAAGCTTCTCTGCATCATACAGTTTACATGTCAGCAAAATCCTCCATCTTGGCTCAAGTTAAAATTTGTTTGCTTTGACAGCGACATGCATTTATTTTTGGTATGATATGCATTTCTTTTCTTGTAAATTGCACATCTACTTCTTCCTTGAACTAGTCATCTTCTGAATTTACTTTCGGTGTATCTATTTTGACTTTGTTTATGGGTAAGTGCTCAAATTTTTGAACCATTAAGTAAGCTAGTTAATGAAAAAAAAGCTGATTTTTAATGTTAATTTGAAGCCTCATCACTAAAGCATCCCAGTTAAGTTTCCTTGCTCTCATGAAATTGCAAATTTTCTATCTTTAGCCAGAAAGTTTAATCAATTTTTATAGCTGAGAGCTGTGATGTCGTTGTATATATGATGTTATAGGCAATGGTTCATCTAAGACGTGAAGGGTCTGCTGAAGTTGAATAGTTGGTCCCAGGCCAACGAAGCCTAGCAGATAAGATGTATATAATTGTTTGTGTTTAGACCTACCATTCTGTAAATGTTTGTCCTGCTGCTCGTGGTCAGTCCCTTGGTTTATGAACAAACGGTCAACCTGCTTCAGTTGATTGCTTCTTAATCTTATCAATGTACGCTCTTTTAGCTTCATTATGATAATTGACCCATGGATTCTGTGGTTTATGAGATTATGTTTGATGCACTTTCACTATGGGAAATGATAGGCCAATTCGGATGAACTATCTCAGTTGAGGTTAATTTTTCCAAAAGTATCTTAGTGATGAACTATTCCAACCCTATTTTTCAATTTTATGGTTGAATAATGCTTACTGATCTCTTCGCCGTGAAGTTGTGTTTTAGATTTAAAACCTTTCGAAATGGTTCGATCTAATTCTAGCCAACTATGGATTTGGGTGTCAATCATTTCTATATGTTTTTTGGTTTTAGGATATATGAGACATGTTGTTGCTCTATTGATTCCTTAGTAAATCAATGTTGATGTTGATTGAATGAAAGATCATATAAAGGTGGTTTACTTGTGCAGATGACGATATACACCAGTGGAGCTTCAGTGTTAATGCCTGGGGATGTTATTCCTACTTTCATTGCAATTTGCACACCCTGCCCGCATGAACACCACTCATCAGTCAATCCCAACTCAGACTCATATAGAGCAATCTAACCGCATGTGCTGCATCAAACAATGATTATGGTTACCCTACAGCACTGGGTTTTTTATGAACAAGCAATGACGAGATCACAGTTCCCTTTTTCTTTTTTGTTTTGGGGTCAGAAGATCGTTTATAATGTGTATATAGAGATAGTTTTAGATACGCTGGCTGGTTATGGCAACATTTAAGTTGCCTTTCTGTCAATTTCCACCATTTCCATCAAAAGGATCATTTTTGCATGTAAAAAGTTTAGGTGTATTATAGTCTTTTTAAACTTCAGCTCCACAACATGTTGCGCAGAACTTAGCTGGTGCTGAAAAAACGTGATGCAGGATGATTCATTTGGGACAAGAATCTGGCAAAAGAATTTCACTTATATCAATTGTTACAACCCTAACTGGAATTCAGTCAGTCTCACAAAAGCATTGGCGCATCCAAATCTCCCCGCGTTGGAACTATTGATCTCCCTAGTCCCTATTGAACATTGGGCTCTGTTTCAGGGCCTAAAAAACTAAAGAAAATGCAGTCTTCCAAGGCCTAAAACTGATGCCAACCAGAGATGGCCCATGCCAACCAGCAAAATCTAGACTAAGTTCCTGTTCCAGACTTTCGATGAGGGCAGTCAACTACATTTCTTCCAATTTCAGACACAGCTAGGACAAGAATGAACCTGGAATTGTCTTTTTTTGTATTTTTACAAGTTTCTCAAAGTACACCTCCACAAATTCGAACTGGCAACATCAACTAGAAACAGCACACACTCCTTTGAGTGTGAGAATGTGAATTCAAATAAGTATTTAAGCATGATACAACTTTAAAGAACATGTATCAAAATAAAATATTATTGAATTATACGTCATAGCACAAATTGACCGGTCGGAGCGGATGGTGACAAGTACCTTTTGTTTATAGCATATTGTAGGCAAAACCATACCCCTTTGTACCAATGAAACTCCTTGTGCTTTTCAGAAACCTCAAAGAAATGGCCGTTGTATTCGTGTAGATTTTCGTCTCTCAATTTAAATCCAATACATGTCCTGTAGTTGAAAAAGCCAAAGTTCCATGATCAATCTTTTGTAATGGAAACAAAAAATAAGGCCGATTTGGATGATTTTTTTCTTTCAAACATTTGAACCTTGGATGTATTCCGTATTTGTCATTTCTTATGAAAGAGACGAGTATAGAAAAACTAAAAAGCAGCAGCCAATATAACTGAACTGATCTTCTTCACCCCCATTAGTTGCTTGGTTGAGAGACTCCACCAACATATTCCCATTAACGGATCAGTATTAAACATAGGACCACTTCCACTGTTTTTACTCATTCATCTACAACGGCTACACTCATCCTCCAAATTTTCAATTTGCACATTCATTTATTTACTACACTTCCCGTTGTGTTTTTACTATAGGATTTAGAAATGGTAGAATTATTAAAGTGGGTTAAATTCTCTATGTTTTCCTTTTGGTTGTACAATACTTTCCTCCATTTAATGTCTATCATTTAGGTGTTAGAAAAGGGAAATGTGGGGCCAAGCATGGAGGCCGTCCTCTGTTTCGATTTGGCAATGGTGGAGCCAGCAGCCTGAAAACCCCTCTGCATATTCCTCATAATCTTGTGAGTAAAAAAACAAAAGGTTGGATTTTAAAAGAATTTGCAAATACTGGCAATGGCATGCCTCGAAAAAAAATTTTTAATAGCTTGCTCAAGATCCCAGTTTCAAAGGACATAATTATGTGCCTCATTTATCTAAATCTCATCATAATAAATGTCTAAACATCAACTTTACACCTAAAAGTTGTCTCACCAAAAACCACTTTAACCAAACCAACAACAGAAGATGAAAGAATAATGGTACATTCATTAAGTTCCTACTTTTTTATTTGAATGTTAGGATTCAATTATGATTCAAGCCATGAAATTTTGAATAAAGGAAGAGGGAAAAGGCAGCCATGATGAAGTGCCAGATTGAATGTCATTGTTTCAGTCTTGCAGAAATGCAAAAAAAAAATTTCCCATATAGCAGCAATGAAGAGTAGAAAATAATACAAGAGCTAAATTCATTAAACGATAAATCACAGGTCAATTAAGACAAGTAGTAGTAGACAACAGCCCACTACTCCAACTCTGAAAAACATATACAACAAAATCTTCCCTTCCAGCTCATGCGGACGACCTCTGACTTCAATGTTCAATCAATATTCACAATCTTAAACAAACAAACAAAAATTAAAAAAGGTGATTGAACTTAAGATACACTTCTTCGTTCATCTCTAGAGAAAGATGAAACATTCAAGGGAAACAAGAGGATTTTCAAGTGATTCATTTGGAGCACTTGATGTAGCTGCATTGTTATTGCTACTTGGCCATTTTCCTTCCACGGTGGTTGTAGTAGTTGCACCATGCTGCTGCTCCACTTTTTTGCTATTACCCGTCTCTCCCGGATCAAGTCTGGCCCTACCAGGGGATTGATTGGTTCTTCTTCCAGACGGGCTCCGACCCATTACAGATCTATTCACAGCAGGTGACCTTGACCTCCTTCCTGAACTCTCACCCGGGTCCTTCCTTGGCGGGTCGGGTCTTGACCCACGTCTCACTGTGGGTTCCCTGCTATGAACCAACCTCACTGATGCTGACCCCCCATTCACAACCCCATTTCTTCTGCCAGGCGATTGGTCAAGTTTTCGGGTCGGGGACCTACCCACAACCTGGTTCCTTGACCCGGATCTCGCCGGAGATCTGAACACTTTCTGCTGCCTCACTTCTTCTTCTTCGTCTCTTCTGTCGGTTATAGTTGAAACGCTTTCACTTACACTAACACTGCAAATCTCAGAAACATCCTCCGACGCTGACTCTTCAATGACATTGACAGGCAATTTCGGCTCAGGCTTGATGTTAAAATTCAGGCTTTCCTCCCCTTGGGTCTTGACAAACGCCGGTTTTTCTATCTGGGGTTTCTTCTTCTCTTCTTCTTGTGGGATAAAGATGCGAGCTTTGGGCTTTGGAGTTTCAGAAAGAACTTCTTTCACCGTTTCTTCTTCCGCTGAAGGCGGCGGAGCTCTGCTTTCAAGGCTTGGCTTTTGGTTAAAAGATTCAAGACCCGCATGTAAATGTGCTTCCTTTCCACGAGAAGAACCGTTTTTAGTGCTTAGACAACAACCCATTTGAGGAAATGGAGGCTACAGCTGGACTCAGAAACAAGGTAGCATTGTTGGGTTAAGCTCAAAAACGAAGCTTTTCTTCTTCTTTGGAAAAAGGGTTGGGTATTTTACTTTTCCCGGCGTCAGAAATGAAGACAAGAGGAGACAAGGAGTAGGGTAGTTAAATGGGAACCGAATGTGAACGTCTCATAAAAGAGATGGAGGTCAATGAAATGCATTTATTCTCTAACATCACCCCGTCAGTTCACTAAGCTAACTTTTTTCCTATTTCTATTCATGCCCTAAACATTTTTGTTCTTTCTCATTTAAGTCCCTTCTCTTCTTTTTTTGGTTGCTTTTAATATAATCGTACTATGTCTCGTGATTTGCGCAAATATTTAGCGATCGGCGCAGGTGGAGGGTGATTTTTGTATGTTTGCAAACCGTCAATTCTTGTGATTTTGTTGCGATCTATACTGATGGCGTCTAATCTAATCAGAATGGTGGGTAGATGGGGGCCACTACTAAGGGATCTTATGTGGGGAGTGTGGAAGATCTAACGGTAGTGATTGATTTCATGGTCTGGCGTTGACTATTTGACCTACAAGTTTCACGGATTTGCATGAACGTGAATAATTCGTCTAGATTTTCAAGTTCCTAAACAACAATATTACATTCTAAGACATTTCTGTTTGGCTCAGTTTGTACTTAGAGGTAATAAAGTTTGAGTTATGTAGGGAATTATATTAAATGAAAATCATTTACCATGATACAAAGTAACATGACAAATACAAACTTAGGAAGATGATGATAAATCCAGCAAATTTATGTACATGTTGTCAATGGTTAGATTTTGTGATAATTAATATTATGATCCAAAGTAACATGACAAACACATGCGTACGTACGAAGAGACCCCTCAGCAGTGAGCACGTGTTTTTATTCAGGCCAAGTGAAAAATGCCAGAGGAGTTGTTAATTTTAAATCCATTGATTTTGGGATATAAATATTTAAACTGTCTTCAAATTGTGACTTCTTTTTCGTGGACAATATTTTGAAATCTAACATATTCAAGTAAATATATATATATATATATATTTATCCAATCCAACCAGACAACAAAATGTGGCAACTTGATATGAACCACGTCACAGAGCAAAGGCTAGAAAGCAATGAATGGATTGATAATAGAAAGCAAAGGCATCGATGCAGTGTACCTGCAGGTAGGCAGGGGTGGTAAGTTAAAACAATAAATAGGAAAATAACCTTTGTCCCATTCGATTTAAAGTTTTTGGGCTGTCAAACAGACAAAAGGTTGAAAATGACCAGAAATGGAGATAATAACTTTGTATCGTGCTTGTTAAGGGACAAATTGAAAGACGATATTATTAAAAATAATAAATACGAATTTCGAAAATAAGGAAAAGAAAAATATCATATGTACATTAATAAGTGTATTAATATTGTCCAATAAGTTCAAGTATGTTGCTAGAAACCTTAAATATCAAAGTAAAAAAAGGACGTTTATCACATTCATTTGATTACTTTTGACATTTTAATTATCACAAACTTTCATGAGCTCACCAACTCTGAAGAAGAAGAAGACCTGAACAAACTTTTTTATTAAATGGTAGCAGTACTCTTTTTTTTTTACAACCAAAAGAAGGTAAAACAGTAAAGTTCTTTAAAGACAAGTGGCCTGTGAAGGGTTTAGAAATAGTACAATCAATGAAAACATGAAGGACCAAAAAATGGTCCAAATTGGTGTTAGGCAGAAGCATTTCAATAGTAAGTTGACATCCCATGCATTAGCTTCGAGTTTCCTCGAAGCCCAAAACTCAGCCTATTAGGTTTTACAAGTTGCAATATCCAAAAAGCTTCAAATTGAATGAGACAAAGGCCTATTTCATATACAATGAGTCCCGTAACCCAGAAATTCACATTGCTCCTGTTAAATAATATATGTGCACTGATTTGCAGCAGCTCAATGTACTCTCCAGCCATAATATTCAGTTAATTGTTTTAAAGAAAGGAAAACGATATATTCTATGCTTGTTCTCTAGGCAATTAAGAAAAAATGCTTTTTAACATGAGATACCTAAATTCATGTTAAATGTTTAGGTTGCACAGTTACAAGTCTTTTTAGTTAACAAATTTTGACCATTAAACAACGACATAGTGATAATTGAATTCAGTTTTGTTAAAATTCATTATCAATACAAAGATTTATTTAATTTAATATCTTTTATAATTTCTCCAAAAAAAACTTAATCATCTACGTCATAATTAAAATAAATAAATAAATGGAAATTAGTATTCTAATTTAATTAAAATAAGAAAATACAAATACATAATAGAGCAAAAGAAGATAACCATTTAAAAATAATTTAATTAAAGTTCTTTGAAAATGAGTTGAAAGAAAAGATTATTCTTTCTTGTGTTAAGAAGGTTTATTAAGTATATATCCAATATTTGTAATGTAGTATGAAATTATTATAATGTATAGAATATCATAAATTATATGAATTAAAACCCGTATATACATCATTATAATTTAAATATTTATGATTCAAATCCTCAACATTTACCATTAATGACAAGGTTTTATTGGTAATTTTATTATTGAATGACTTTAATATTTTTGGTGTCTTATTTTTAATTTATAAATTAACAAAGTTACCATATTTGCAAAAATGTTAATGATAACGGATTGAAAAAAAAATTACATCCAAGGTGTAGATGAATGAATAATTTATATCAAAAATATATATTTATAAAATTATTTTAATAAATAATTATCAGTGAAGTGGTAAAAAAAAATTATTTGAACTTATTGGTCTTATGATCGACTTTTAAATAATGTTTTTTAATATAAAAATATGAAATAATAAAATGTTTTTATAATAATATTAATTATCTTTTAAATTTTAAATTAATAATGTTTTAATAATTTCATAATTAACTGATTGAGTCTTTAATTAGTATAAAGATTGTTGTCGATATAAGAAGACGTAAATTCAAGTGCGCTGAAAGACTTTATCTTCTTATTTATGAGTTGAGAGGATTACGTCAAAAAAGAGCAAAATATGTAATAAAATTATTTAAAAAAGTAAATAATAATTTTATAACTAAATTGATATTGAATTAAATTGAGATACCAATTCATAAATAGATTTTATAAAAAATTATTCTATTAAAAAAAACTATATCCTTCTCCCTTCCATTCTTATATGTTACTTGTTTGCTCCATAAGTTTCTCTTTTTTGCTATTTCCATTACCATCAAAGATTGATTTTTTCTCCCTATTACATCCTTTTTAACGAATTTCAATTTTCATCAACTAAAAATTTGAAAACAACCGCTCGTCTTCTCGTAAAAAAACCGCCTTTTGCTTGTTTGGAAAAGACGGCGGCTTTTATAATTTCCGGTGGTGCCTTGTCGTCGTCGTTGTTATTGAAGTGACAGTGTCGTACAAGTAGTAATGGGAACAGAGAGGTGGGGTACGTGGGAGGAGCTTTTGTTAGGCGGGGCGGTTCTCCGTCATGGTACCCGAGATTGGAACCTCGTCGCTTCGGAGCTCCCGACCAGAACTGTTGCTCCTTTCGGATTCACCCCCGAGGTTATTAATCAATTAATACTTCAATTCAACTTGATTTGTTGGAAATTTTTTCTCCTTTTTCTGGCATAACTGCTTTGTTCAGAATTTAGCTAAAATTATATGTTTTAAAATCAAAATACTAACGCGACGTTTTGATTTTAATTATATAATTCTTAATTATTTACTATTTATAGTAACAAATTAATAATGTTGTATTAAATTCAATAGTTGACAAATTTTCTTTAATTATTTCCATATACAGCAATCTCAATGGGTGCTTAGGACACTCCTTAGCAAAACCACTTTTTTTAAAAATGAAGATAGTGTCTGTTGGTCAATGTCATTATGTTAATGATGGGAAAGGGTCTGTCACGTGATATCCACCTGACCAATAAGGAACAGTGAATTTGCTCAATGCGTGAATGAAGCTGGACATTGGTTAATGCTTGATCTTCACTTCCATGGTTTTGTCTTTTTTTAATAGCCTTAGCTAATGCTTAATTTTGTTAGGTGTAGTAGATAGCTCTGTAATCGAGCTGAGTCGAGCTTGAGCTTGATTCAAAACTAGTGAATCAAAATTATGGATCTTAAGGTTGGCTACAACCTAAGCTTGGACTTCATCATAGGTGCAAAAGGAAATGGGTTTTATGGTGAATGCTTGAAGTTGCTGCGATTTATAATTCAATTCTATGATTAAGGAAGTGTGTTTTATTGAATAAAGTTGAACTCTTCCTTGTTCATTTAGGATGGATTAATAGAGTAGTACTGCAGCTATAATGCAGTCTATTAGGTTCTTTGTCAAAATGCTTAATTTTATTTTCATTCGTTTCTTCTGATGGAGCCGGTATCTGAATGCAGATTTGTAAGGCTAAGTACGAGGATTTGCAGCAACGTTACTCAGGTTGCAAGTGAGTAATCTCATCAGAGCTAGTTCTCTTGTTTGCATACTTACATTTTGAAGTGTGGTGCTTTATTAACAATTGTATTACGTTTTCCTTGTCAGAGCTTGGTTTGAAGAGTTACGTAAACAGCGAATGGCAGAGCTGAGGCAAGCTTTAGAGAAAACCGAAGACTCAATTGGGTGAGTAATTTTCCTTTATTGTAATGTGTCGATCGCTTTAACTGTTGATGTTCCAAAATACCAGTTTCCTTAAGAAGATTTTCTGGTTTAAACTATCTACAAAGCACCTATAGTCAATGGTTACTTCCCAAAGAGTGAGAGAAAGCTGTAACCCAGTTAATGGTCCTGTAAGAGCTATTTCTGGATGGTCCGAAGTTACAAGGTTTGAACATAGAGAAGAAACACTTAAAGTGGGCTTGAGATTTTACCAAAGTTCTTTCATCATTGATGTCTCCAGTATATGTATCTGCATTTTGTTTTATAATAATGGCACATGTAAAGTTGTGAATTTGATCTTGGTTTCTTTGGATATTTTAACATTCTATAAAATTGCATTCTTGTGTATACGTTAAACTGGACTCATCTGGTCTTATCAGGTCACTGGAATCAAAGGTAGAGGGCCTGAAGGCTGAGAAAAGAGATGATTCCCAGGTTATTTACGGTTCCAGTCAGACAGAATCAGCTATACCATGTCTTAAATCTGAGGGAATTGAATTTTCCAGTAAGGACAAATGTAAGGATGGACTCTCTGCCAGTAGTTTCGCACAGGAAGCTGAGACAAACTGGCCCCCTCATTGTCAGATTCCCGTTGTTGTGCCTGCTGAAGTGATGGATGTGAAGCAAGGAGATTCACTGACCTCTGAGAGAGAGCAAATTTCAAGCGCCGATAAGTTGGTAGATACTTTCTGTGGAGGAAGGTTTCTAAGGAAGAGGTGGGGTAAGAGGAAGAGAAAAGATTGCAGCAAAAATGCCAAAGAAGGGAGTGATGGAGAAAGTGAGTTCCTAGGCCCAGCTGATGTTGCAAATGCTTCATGGTGCAAAGAAACTTCAGCCGGCAGTGAGGATCAGAACAGTGGTTCCAGCAGTGAAGTGATTGATGATATAATGGGAATATTCAGTTCTATAGCCAAGAATGATTGCACGAGTGTCTTTCGGAGAAGGCTTGATAGCCAGGTAAGAACAGTAATGTTGATAAATAGATAAGCTCAACACGCAGGAAAGAGGGAGGTACAAGAAAATGATCCGGCAACACAGGGATTTTGACACTATAAGATCGAGAATAGCCAGGAAGTCCATCATGTCGGTAAAAGAACTGTACCGTGATATGTTATTAGTTGCCAACAACGCCCTGGTATTCTATTCCAAGAACACTCGTGAATATAAATCCGCACTACTCCTCAGACATATTGTCACTGCAACTTTGCAACAACATTTGAAGGAGTACAGAAGCAAGGTTCTCTTGCATAAGCCTCTTGCAAAGCCCCGAAGCATTCACCCAAGTCATCACGAACGGCTAGGAAACACTGCCAACAATGAGACTCCAGTAGTTGTGAATTCCCGTGGATGTAAAAACACATCTAATGCAGAGTCTCCTCCCTCAATGGAATCCTCAACGTTTTCAGCTCAGCCAAGAAATGCGGGCTGTGGATACGCTATTCAAAAGTCCGAAAGTCCAACAAAAGGAAGAAAGAGGGCTCGAGCTTGTTGATCATGTTGTAAAATGCATGTTAATCTTTTTGGACTTGTAGAACGCAGTTGTAGCTCAGTTGTCTAATATTAAACTATTAGATTTACAGGCTTGCGGGCTAGCTTTCTCATTTTTCACGTTAATGAGACCTTTCCAAGTGGACCTTAGCTCATTAGGGCTACCCACTCAAATGTTAGACTTCGGCTATAGGTTGTGGAGAAAATTTAATAAAATAAACAGTGGATTTCTTGGCCGGTAGCCACGTGTTAGAGACATAATCCCAGCTCTTACGTCGTCCAAATCCGACCCATGACTTCTGTTTATTTGCTGTCAAAGCTGTCATGAAAATCAACATGTTTTAGGTGACTTGTAAACCTAATTCTTAACAAACTTAATTAAGGAACCACTCTTCACTTTCCGCATCTACATTAAATAAAAACCAGACATTATAAAATATTGTTTAATCCATGTCTGTTTCACTCTATAATTTTACTTGGGAAAATAGTTTGATAAAACAAAAGTCAATTGCCCCTACTTAGTCATTTATAACAACCCATTCCTTCTCAAATATTTTATGTGACGAATAAATTTATCACTAATTGCAGTCAGGGCGGAGCCGGGTTTGGCAGGGAACAGCCCCTAAAATGAAAAACTTTACTTTTAAATTTTTTTATAATTTTTTAAATTTTAAATTAGTATATGATAAAATTATACTTTAATCCTAAAAATAAAAAAAAATAATTATTTAAAAATTATAAAAATATAAACTATTAAAATAATAAAATTTTACTTTTACTATCATAAAAATATACAACTTAATTCTACTCCTCTCAAAAAAATATTCTAACTTCACCTAAAATTTGCATTCAATATAAAACATGGGCATCCAAACGATGGTGGCTATGCCAATTCCCATTATGCTTTCTCGAAAATTAATTAATTAATTTATATTTTCAAGATTTATCACAATTAATTTTTACTTCCAAAATTTGTCTTACCTATGTAAACCATGTGACAGTACTTTAATTTATCATTTGTTCATTTCTCCATTATTCTTTAACTTTCTATCAAAGAAGGAAAAAATATATGAAAAGTTTAACCAAAAATAAGAACATTAAATATTTTATTTGAACTCTCTTATAAAAATATTATAATAAATGAAACATGAATCAAATATTCAAACGAAACATATGAAAATTTCAATATCGAGAATGATGTTAATAAAGACATTCTACATTTAATTTCACCTAATAAAAATTAATGCATCTCTAGCTCAATAAAATACAATGTTTAGCTAAAGATGGTGGTAAATTTGTTTATACGATGGATGCTGGGTTATTATGTAAGTTTTTTACCGAAATGAAGTTCTATTATGTTCATTCAGCCATTGAATCAAATAAAGAAAGAAGGAAATTGTATTCTATATTTCACTGTTTAATTAATGTCAAATCACATCTTCGCCCAACTATCAAACCTAACTTTTAAAACATTGATGTAAACGTACCTAAGCCATTTTAATCAAATGGTACTGGCATCATATCCATTAAGACTCGCTAAACTGCATCATTTTATATATGCGATTTTAAGTGATGAAATTTAGCAAATAAAAATCACGTTTGTTTTCATTCTTTTTAATATTAAACATTGAAAAATATATGTTTGGTTAAAAATAATTTTTAAAATAAAATTAACAAATCCAAATATATGTAAGAATTTCTTATATCTCTCATAGTTTTATTTATTGAATACAATATTTTATGTTATTTACTAAATATATATTTTTTAAATTTTTTAAAAAGTAAATATAAAAAATATCTTCAGAAATAAGGTAGAACATAAATTCTATTTATAAATTCCCCCTTCCTATATCTCAAACAACCGGTTCTTTCGTGCAAAAAGTTATATTTCTAAGTTTAAACTCTATTTTGATATTTTAGATTCTTAGCCTCACCTCTTTGTAAAGCATATGTGAGTTATTGGTTTGAATCTATACTTATCTATACTATTATAATGCATTTATGAATTAGTGTTATACATAGGATTCTAATTCAATTATAAATTTACTCAAAAAAGTTTATTTATTTGACTAAGCAGGAAATTTATATCTTTTTATAATTTGATAAATTTAAAAAATATATGCATGTAATAATTTAAACCTAAGATATCTTAAAATCTACACTCCCCATTTTATCATTTCATCCAAAATTATGTTTAAGTTTAATCTTCACTATGTGTGGTGTAGGTCTTATTTTTAAGATAATAGTTATTAAGACATATGTTATCTGTTTGTTAACTTTAAGAGTTTAATTATTTTGGTATAATGACTTATTTAGTCTTTTAATTTTATAAAAAAGTTATTTTAGCTTTTTATTTAAATTTTTTCTCTTTTTAACCATTAAATTTGTGTTTTTTTTTTGTCAAATCACCTCTAAATATATAAAAAAAATTAATATTTTTTAACTTTCATGATATGACATACACGTTGTAGGGCCTAATTTTAGCCCGGGCCCATTAACCAAAACAAAAAAAAAACAAACAAAACAAAAGAACAAAAACCAATAAGCAGCCCAATACATTTCAAGGCCCACTAAGCCCAAATATTTTTTACAAACAGAAACCCTAGCAACCCCCGCACGCCGCCAGCAGCCCCACGCTCGGGCCCTTAGCCACGTCGCCTCCGAACTCTCCGCGCCTGCAACGTGCGCCTCCACGAAGTTTACCTGTAAAACAAAAAAAACAACAGGAGCAGCAAAAACAGATTATGTTTGTTTTATTTTTTTACTTTCGGGGGGATTTCGGCTATAAAAGGCCGAAGCAAAACTTGTAAAGGGGGGAATTTTTTACAAAATACAGAGAGGGTTTTAGAAGGGAATAGGGAGGAATATACCCACCATATTTCATGGATACCAATATACCATACCTGTGGAATCAAGCAAATTTTTGGGAATATAGGTGATTTTCACATATCTTGTTTTGTTCTATATAGTCTTTTACCCTTTTTTTAAAAAAATCTGAAAACCAATGAAAGAGAGAAGAGGCTTACCAGGTCATCGAGCTTGCGCACGAGATCGGTCATCGGACCGGTGGTGACGCGACGATGAAGGGAGGGGAGAACTCAAACCATAATGAAATAAACAAAAGAAGGGGAGAGGTTCTGGACCTTCTGTTTTGAAACAGAAAAAAGAAATGAAAGGAATTTGTTTTTTTATTTTTCAATGCATTAAAAAACGGCGCCGTTTGAGGGGTGAGGGAAGACCCGCGCGCGACGAGCCGATCCGCAATCGGATCTGCACAATTTACCCTAAATAGGTAAATTACGCGTTTGGTCCTCTTTTTTGCGCTGTTATTTTAATTGCATCCTATTTCCAGTTTTTATTTATTTTAAATTTGCCCCAGTAATTTTACTTATTTTTCGTTTTAGTTCTTGATAAAACGCATCGCATAATGGGCGAGAGACACCCCTGCATATCTTTGTCGCATTTCAATTTAGTCCATTTTCTTTCTTTTTATTTATAATTCGCCCCAAACTTTTATTTTGAGTTTAATTTCGTCCTTTTTTTCATTTTTCTTGTGATTTTATTTTATTATTATTATTATTATATCTATTACTATTATTTTTATTATTATATCTATTATTTTTATTATTATCACTAGTCATTTCAATATTGTTACTATTATTTTATTATTAATATTTTTATCATCACTTTTATTAGTTTACTATTATTAGTATTATTATTTTATTATTATAGTTATTTTAATATTACTACTATTATTTTTCTTTTGTTATTTTATTTACGATTAACTTTATGATTACTATCATATTTACTATTAGTATTACTTTATTTTCACTAGGGTTATTTTCATTTTCATTGTTATTTTATATTATTATTTTTACTATTACTTTTATTATGATTTTCATCTACTATTAATATTATTTTTTATTTTTTACCACTATTATTTTATTATTACCCTTTTTTAATATTCTTATTTCATCTATTTTATTCAATACATTTCTTTCAGTTCCCTTGTTTTCAACTTTTCTTCTTATTTTTTTTTAAATTCTCATTTGTTTACCTATTATTTTATTAGCTTTCTTTTATTTATTCATCTTTAATTATTTTGCTTAGTATTGTTATTTACTTTCTCGTCCATTTTATTTCTGGTATGCATATCAGTGTTGCGATTTATCTTCATAGCTTCGTGTTACATTAATTTTTACTCGATGTATAATTCTTTTCAAATCAAGGCAATGTTTGGTACTTGGAAGTGTAACGACCCAAAATCCGTGGGCACCGGAAAAGTGTGTTATCGGGCCTCCGTCTTAGTAAATCGAGTTAGTAAATAATTATTAGGAGTAATTATGAGTCTAATAGTGTGTTTAATTAGATTTTTATTTAGTGAATTTAGTTTAATTTAAAGTAATTAGGAAAAAGGAGCAAATTGAATAAAGAGTGAAAGTCTAATTATAGATTAAAAGAAAGTAAAAAGGGCTAAAATGGCAATTAAGCCATTTAGCATAAGTTGAGGCGGCATATGAAATAAAAATCTAAGATTTTTACTTAGATTTTAATTAAATATATATATATATATATATATATATATATATATATATAAAGTAAATAGAAAAGAAACAAAACAAAGAAACAGAAAAAGAAACAGAGAGCATTTCGACACAGGGGTAGGAAAAGAAAGAGAGAAGAGAAAAAGGAAAAACTAGGGATTTAAAGCTTGAAGTTTAAATTGGTAAGTCAATCAAGTCCTATTCTCTTAATTTTGATGTTTTAGAAGCTTTAAAGCAAGATTTTGATGAAACTAAGTTGATATTTTGAGAGTTTTTAGGTTTTTAAATATAGTTGATGTTGAAGAAAAAGATGAATTATGGATTAAATTAAATGAAATCTAAGTTAGAATTAGTAAAAGGATTAAATTGTAAGGTAAGCTATAAGTTTTCTACTATAGGGATTAATTTGGAAGAAATTATAAATTAGGGTTTTATTATGAAAATTATATAATCAAGTTGAATATGGAAGGAATTTAAGTAGAATCAAAGCATGAATTAAGTTAAGAAAATAAGTAAACTTATCTAGGATTTAATTGCAAAATAAGCCATAAGAAAACAGCTTTAGGACAGCAGCAGAAGAGTAAATTTGAAAATTCACTAGAAATGGTAGAAATGGAAGTAGAAGTTGAGTGAGATATGAAATTAAATATTATTGAGCCTATTTTCATATGAAAGAAACAGAGAAATCAAATAAGTTTTGTATTTTGAGATATTTAGATTTTAGTGAGACTGGTTCAGAGTGATTTCGAGATCCCCTGTTCTGAATTGGAAAAATCATTAAAAATTGTAAAAAAAATAACTGAGGAACATAATTTACATGGTTAGATTCCTTAATGAGTCTATTTTTATAAGAAACAAACTAAAACATCATTTGAATTCTTTACAAAAAGATAATTAAATTTTAGCAAAGAGTGGTCGAAACTGTCAGACAACAGAACAGGGGTGATTTCAAAGAATAAACTGTACTTATTGGATAAATCAAAAATTCTGAAAATTTTATGGTAAAAAAATATGTGAGTCTAGTTTCATAGAAAATTTACGGATCTTAATTTGGAATTCTGTAACTCAAGATATAGATGATTTAGTGACAATGACTCAGGTAGACAGCCTAGAAAGAACTTATAAGTAAATAATAGAATTGTGTATAAAGAATGTGGAATGAAGAGGAAGAGTAGAAATTGAATAAAATTCAATTAATTATTGTAATTTAATGTTGTAATTAATAATGTAAATTATTATTATTTTCGTAGCTAAAAAGGAACTCGAGGCATCAACCCACAAAGGGAAGGAGAAGGTTACTGAGGAATAATCAAGCAAATTCGGGTTTGTATTACTATAATTTAAATTATTTATTTATTCATTAAATGTTAAATTAATTTATGTATATGGTAAGTAAATTATAAGGTAAGTGTTTTTATTGAATTGAATGGAAATTGAGTTGAATGATGAATATGTATTGAAATGGAATTGTATGTGGATTGAAATGGAAAAGTGTAATTGATATTGAAATTGAATTTGTTATGAAAATGAAAATGAAATTGAGAACTGAAATACCCTATTAACTAGTCGGGCTGAGTCGGATATAATTGGCATGCCATAGGATTTGAAAGAATACGGGATTTATCGGCTTTGCCGATCAGGCACTTTATGTGTCGTATATCAGGCACTTTATGTGTCGTATTTCAGGCACCTCGTGTGTCGTTTCAGGCATTTATGTGTCGTATACTGATCAGGTACTATGTACCGTTTTATGCACAATGTGCCGTACTGGTGTGTTTGGGTTGAAATCCGTGTATCCGTTAAAGTCCGAGTCTATTAATAGGGGTAAATAAGGAAAAGGTTAAATTGAATAAAATGAAATGGTTGAGCCATTGGAAGAAATGCGAAAATAGAACATGAACTGAAAAAAAAATGTGATTGGAATATGAGTATGAGAATGGAAAGTATGAACCATTGGTTCAAGAAATGGATGGTGGCTCAACATGATTGTGTATTATTTCAATCGTCGAATAGCTAAGATTAAATTGTATGAATATATTGAGAATGACAAACTTATGTTTGAATTGGTTTAATAAAATTAAAGTTATATGATTTAATGATATGATTATTATGTTTATAATTTGAATTATGGTAATACCACTGAGTATATGCATACTCAGCGTATGGTTGTTTTCGTGCGCAGGTTGTAGAAGTCAAATACTGAACCAGCATCCGAAGCCAGACCCGACTTCAGCAAACTTTTGGTGATGTATATTTCCTTTTGATAATGTGGCATGTACGTAGGTTGTGTATAAGGTTATTATGTTTTGAATGTAAATGGTTAAAAATGTTAGTATTATAAGTTTAAGAATTATAATGAAAGAAGTTTATCTATTTTAATCTAACTAATACTTTGATATATTTAAGTTGATATTATATTGATTGAGTTTGATTAGAAGGTATTTAGAATAGAAAATGAATATATGAAATAAATTGGTTGAATTGGTTATGATTGAAATGAATACGGTTTAATTTACAGGGGGTTTTATATGATAATAAGCAGAAATGCTGCCGAAATTTATAATAAACAAAATATATTCTGAAATACTTAAACGAGTCCCATTTCACTTTTAATACAGACTTTAGACTTTGAAAG
The DNA here is from genome assembly GCA_005393395.2 of Gossypium australe. Classification (NCBI taxonomy): domain Eukaryota; kingdom Viridiplantae; phylum Streptophyta; class Magnoliopsida; order Malvales; family Malvaceae; genus Gossypium; species Gossypium australe. The sequence goes on from CM016626.1 coordinate 23,316,569, forward strand.
TTCATAATAGGGATCAGTTATTAAAATTATACTATGAATGTTATTTTTTTTTTAGAATTATTTGCAAATTGTCTGATATGTCCGGTAATGCCTCGTAACCCTGTTCCGGTGATGGTTCAGGGTTAGGGGTGTTACAGGAAGTTCAGGAAATCGTGCCCTAACGTGCTGGGTTTCGATTTTCTATTCGTCCGAAAAACTAAATATCATTTAAGATTGTGTCCGTAATTTCTTAAGTTAAAAATAAGGCAATATTTTGTGCTAGGAGGTTTCGAGAAATTGTGCCCTAACGTGCTGGGTTTCAATTTTCCGCTCTTCCAAAGGACTACATATCCTATTAAAATTTTGACTATGTTTTTAATTTCAAAATAAGGAAATATTTCATGTTTGGAAATTCGAGGAATCGTGCCCTAACGTACTGGGTTTCAGTTTTTTATTTGGCTGAACAGCGGAATATCTTTTTTAGATTGCAATGCATGAGTTTTGGAAATCATGAAATGATTTTGGTGTCGAGGGTTTGAAACATCGTGTCCAAACGTACTAGATGTGATATTTCATCTTTTCAGAGCTAGAGAATTTCGATATCCAATTCGAATTACCCAAACATGTTCCAAAGGATTCAGATTTTAAAATCTCCTCCAATTTTCGATATTAGGACATTAATCAATCAATAAGGTACCAATTTTGGGTGTTGCGAGGGTGCTAATCCTTCCTCGTGCATAACCGACTCTCGGACCCTTTTTCTTAAAATTCGTAGACCAAAATATTTTCTAAAGTGACCCAATCGCACTTCAAAAAGATTGGTGGCGACTCCGCTTTTTTTTTAAAGTCGGCTCATTTTCCAAACAAAAAATGATTTCGACAGCTGGCGACTCCGCTGGGGACAATAAGAGAGTCAAGCCGTATAATTGATTAGTTTTTGTCCTCTTATCAAAAATTAAAATTTGATCTTAATTTTTCCATCGCATGAGTTTGGGTCACGTCATATGTGATTTAAATGTCTAGGATACATTCACATCATATTGCATGACCGTAGTGGTCACACCTTTTAAGTGAGAGTGAGAAGCTACTCCTTCATGAGGTTTTCACCTCCGTGCAGGATAGTGAATCACTTTCGGGATACATACGTACCTATGTCTTCGAGAGATTTTCATCTTCGTGCAGCCATAGGGAAATGTATTCCCCTGAATTGAACTCGGTCCGTATGAACCTATAATGGGTGAGGACTGAAGAATCTGCTGGTTCAGGTACCCTCTCTTTAGAACCAAACCACATATAGTGAATCATTTGAGCCCAATTTAGGTAGACCTATGTTGAACCCTGGTAGTTACCTGGATATGTGTTTGATTTTTACCATCTGCATATGATACTAACGTGCTTTCTTTTGTTTATGACTACATTGCATTTCATCATCATAGAAATGAGGTGTTGATTCATATTCGATTGCTAAATAAAAGAGTTTGTCATAAGGAAATGTATTACTTGATAAAGTGAGTTATAATACGGTCGTTCGAATATAGTCCAGGTAAACAATGAGAGAAGGCTGATAGTCCGCAGAAGAATACAAGACTTTACCCGAGGATTCAAGCCGATAAAGACTATTCAAGAGCCGTCACGTCTCGACTTTTTCAATAAAGCTTATAAGCGTCACGGAGGATAAGTGAGTGAAGAGTCATAGCCTGGATCAATCAACAAGGAGCTAGAAGAGACATGTATTGAGAAGGTTCATGGGATACGACCGTAACATATGGATACGAAGAAAGAGTTTGGTGTCTTCACCTAGACTATAAGGACGAAGCCACATATGTAATCCATTTTATGTGAAGAAATTTATTTTCAAGAAAAGTTCTTTTAATGGAATTGAATTCAGAATCAACGCCTCTATTTCTTTTTGCATTCATTCCATGCATTTGCATTACATTTCATCCATGTGCATTACATCGCATTATATGCATCAAATATCATAAGAGAACCCTATTAGCTAGAGATCATATTATAGTTATCCAGAAACACCGCTATTACACTCGGAAAAACGAAAGCCATAGATCAAAGGATAGAAAAGTTAGAGCTGATGTAGAATGAGATGCAAGAACAGTTGGCCAAAATCTAACTGGACATGAGGGATCAAATGTTGGAATCCCAGAGAAACATGATGAGCCAGTTGACACATTTGTCGACTAGAGGACAGGATAAAGGAAAAGGCCCTACGGTTGACACTGGAGGCGATATTGAAGACTCTGCTTATCCTCTAAGCTTGGCCCTAATAAATTCTCAATTACAATCGCCAAGAGTGTCTATCAATATCAGACCTCAGTATCAATCCGGTACCTCAGCACCGGTAAACCTCCCGACAGGCTCGAGCTCCAACCCTGGAGGTAATTTGGCAAAACTGATGGTCCCTGATTTTGATGACGCAACAGAAGAGGAAAAAGTAAGGGCGGAACTCCTAAAAGAGTTTGAGGATCGATGCAAATGGCTGGAAGAGAAGTTCAGAGCATTGGAAAATGTTGATTACCAATGCGATGTAGATGCTAAGAAGTTGAGTTTGGTCCTTGATCTGGTACTTCCACCAAAGTTCAAAATGCCAGAATTTGGAAAATATAACGGGTCCAGCTGCCCTGAGGCCCACATTACAATGTTCTGTCGGAGAATGACGGGATATGTCAGCAACGACTAGTTGTTAATCCACTATTTTCAGGATAGTCTAACTGGAGCCACTGCTAAATGGTACAATCAGCTGAGTTGCACTCAAATCAAATCATGGAAGGATTTAGCATAGGCCTTCATGAAACATTATGGCCACGTAACTGATATAGCACCTGACAGAATCACGCTACAAAATATGGAGAAAAAGTCGGGCGAGAGTTTCAGAAAATATGCCCAGAGGTGGAGGGAAGTCGCTACACAAGTCCAACCACTGCTGCTGGAAAAAGAAATGACAATGCTCTTCATTAATACCCTAAAAGCACCTTTCATCAATCATATATTAGGGAGCGCGACTAAGAGTCTCGCAGACATAGTGATGTCTGGCGAAATGATATAGAACGCGATAAGGTGTGGGAAAATAGAAGCTGGAGAGAGCGCGAGAAGATCAGCTCCGAAGAAACGAGAAAATGAAGTAAGTAATGTGAGCTCGGGTTATTCGAAGCCTGTTACTATTAGTCAACCAAGAGCGGTAGCCGCGGGCCAGTAGGCCTCACCAAGGCAGGAGCCTAACACGAGGCAGAATATTGAGAAATTCCAGTTTACTCCCATACCCGTGACGTATAGGGAGTTATATAAAACTCTGTTCGAGGCACACATTGTAGCCCCTGTCTACTCAAAACCGTTGCAACCCCCATATCCTAAATGGTACAATGCAAGTACTCAATGTGAATACCATGCGAAATAGTGGGGCACCCGATAGAAAATTACTTTCCTTTCAAAAGACTAGTCGAAAGGCTTATTAAGGCTGGTGTTGTGAAATTTGACAACACACCAGGTGTGGGAAATTCATTACCCAGTCATACGGATAAAGGGGTAAACACGATAGCTGAGAACATGGGGAGAAGAATCAAACAGAATGTCACTGAAGTAAGAACCCCATTGGGGGAAGTTTGGAAGGAAATGCAGGAAAGAGGTTTAGTTCCGCAAGGGTTGGGAAGCAAATCCCGATATGCAAGTAACTACTGTGAGTTCCATAACAAGGAAGACCATGAGATCCAGCAGTGCAACGAATACAGAGCCCTAGTACAAGGGTTAATGGATAATAAAGAGATGGAGTTCTTTGACTCTTTTGAAGGAGAAAACGTGTGTACCATAGGAGGAGAGTCGATAGAGAAAGACGCCAAGGTCAAATGGGGATTAATGACTTCTCCCTATATATCCAATGCATTCGTATCGGAAGGAATTGTCCATCCGGGATGGAAGACATGAATGAAGAAACGACTGAAGACATGTTGGAAACTATGAGCATCAACGCCGTATTCGAAGAAGGATCTAATGAAGGAAACCTAGAGGGCATTCACCCCTATGAGCTTGGAAGTGTTTTGAAAAACTAGACTGCGGAGAAAATTCCTGTAGTTTTTAGAGCTAACACAGAGTAATGTTCAAAACACACTTGTTGTTTTAAGCCTAGAGACAATAAGAATCTTTTGTGAAATAGGCTTATGTTCAAACATCTTTACTTTCAATAAAAAAATGCATTTTTGTGTTTCATATAGGGCAAATATTTTTTATTCTCTCACTTCATTCATAATCATACCATATAAATAATCATCCTTAGAATCATTTATTGTTTGGAATTTGCCTTCGTACCTACAATAGGTACCCAGATATCGAGACATGAGCAACGCTGTTACGGACTCCCTTTTGAGTGAAATATGGGTCTAAAAGAATCTGATGATTTTAAAGATGTCAGAGATTGTAACTTGTCTTTTGTTTGTTAAGGATGGTAGATAGAAATGAAAATTGACGCTACCGTACAAATGGTCAGTGGACATTGCGAGTCTAGGAAATGAGTGAAGATCGAAGGCTTGCCCACCATAGAAACAAAGCGAGACGTCATTGAGTTATTCCAAGAATTCAAATATGTCTTTGTATGATTGCATCAAGATATGCCTAGGCACGATGAGGCTATGGAGTGTTCGAAAAGGCACATGCTAAGAGCTTTCCGATAGCTAGGTCAATTATAAGGTTTGGGTACTACTGGTCTACTATGAATGGGAGATTACATCAGTTATGCCGTATTAAGAAGACATGACTTATATGCTTCCTCTATTTTTTCCTATACGTGGGGTATAGATGTTACGGGGATGATCTCGGTAAAAGCATCTAGTCGACACTAATTCATCTTCACGATTGTCAATTATTTTACTAAGAGGGTGAAAGTCGGTTCCTATGGCAAAGTTACAAAGTCAACCGTCATCAAGTTCAATTTCAACTTCGAATTCAAGTTCGAATTCAAAAAAAAAAAAAGAAATCATCCAAAAAGATTTTGAAAGATGATTGAAACTTGTAAAAATTGGCATAGATTAGTTACCATTTACCCTCTATGCTTCTCGAATGTTGGTCAGGACCTTCGTCGGAGTAACACTTTTCTCATTGGTTTAGGGAAAGGAAGTAGTTTTTGGGAAGTTGAGATTCCTCCTCTCCAAATTTCGATTGATTTAAGAGTCAGATAAAGCAGAATGGATCTGGTAAACTTAATTGAAGAAAAGAAGTTGAAAGTTACCCGTCATAGTCAAACGTACCAAAGCGAATGATGCAAGCTTACATCAGAAAGGTTCGTCCTAGAGAATTTCGCAAGAGGGATCTGGTATTGAAAAGATCCTCCCTATGCAAAAGGACTTCAAAGGAAAGTGGATGCCTAATTGAGAAGGACCTTATGTTAAAAAGAAGGCCTTTTTTGGAGGAGCATTGGTATTAGCTGAGATGGACGGCAAAAGTCTATCAAATCCAATCAATACGGACTCAGTCAAGAAACACTTCGCTTAAGAATGAAATAGGCTAAGGCGAAAACCCGCAAAAAGGCACTTTGAGGTTTTCCGCAAAAAAAAAACGGAGAGGCCAAGGTGAAAACCCACAAAGGGGGCTTTGAGACCAAAGGGGCTTTGAGTCGAAAACCCGAAAAGGGCGGCTCAAATTATGATCAAATTGTGATGAGGCATACAGTATTTTTGTTACGCTTGAATTAACAATGAGGAAGTATGTTTCATCTTGGGGCATCGACAAAGTACTCCAGATCCCCTAAACACATATTGAGCTAAAATGGTTCTCAAGAAGTTTGAACAGAGAAGCTCAGTCTGCGATATCTGGGGCACCTAGTTTCCATCTCACCCATTCTGAATTTGCTCATTTTAAGATACACTACCAATAAATTTCCTTCTTGATTGCATTTACTATCTTATTTGTTTCGAGCTATGCTCCTAATTAATTTCTTTCTGCTCCATTATTATGATCTTTTTCAAGCATTTTTCATTAAAATAACGATTAGTGAACTAATAATGCTTTCACAAAAGAAGTTTTGCGTATTACTCTGAAAGTCTCTAGATAATACAAGAATCCGAGACAGGACAATTATTTAGAACTAACCAGGCTTAAAGGGCTTGGAGCACTTGAGATAAGAGTATAAGCAGTGACGACATCTTCAGATTCTCTGTTAGAAGTATCAGCTGAACAAAGAAGATATACAGCAGGGATATCACCTTAACAAATAGCGAGTAATGATAGCCCAAAGATTTAAAAATCGGATCATGCTCATGACATTTTGCATCCATTCATATAACACTCATAATACATATGGTTAGGAGCATTTTTCATGACATCCTAATTATTTGGCATAAGCATATACCCCATGAAATCAATCCTACAGGTAGGTTCCTCAGAGGACAATGTAGCAAAATTGATGGGAGTTACAAAAGAGAGCAAATCTTATCTCTACTGAGCAGGAGTAGAGCAGATTGAAGACAATGAGCCTTAATCCCCTAAGTAGTAGGGTAACAGGCTGAAGATTACAGATCTTATCCCACTGAGCAGGAGTGGAACAGATCGAAAACGATGAGCCCTAATTCCCTAAGCAGTAGGGTAACAGGCTGAAGATAATAGATCTTATCCCACTGAGCAGGAGTGGAACAGATCAAAAACACTGGCCTTAATACCGTAAGCAGTAGGGTAACAGGCTGAAGATAACAGATCTTATCCCACTGAGCAGGAGTGGAACAGATCGAAAACGATGAGCCTTAATACCCTAAGCAGTACGGTAACAGGCTGAAGATAATAGATTTTATCCAACTGAGCAGAAGTGGAACAGATCGAAAACGATGAGCCTTAATTCCCTAAGTAGTAGGGTAATATGTTGAAAATAACAGATCTTATCTCTACTGAGCAAGAGTAGAGCAGATCGAAGATATCGAGCCTTAATCCTCTAAGCAGTAGGGTAACAGGTTGAAAATTATAGATCTTATCTCCACTGAGCAGGAGTGGAACAGATTGGAAATTGTAAGTCTTATCTCCATGTATCGACAATGGAGCAGATTGAAGAGTGCAGATCTTATCCCCACTGAGCAGGAGTGGGGCAGATAAAAAATGGCAAATCTTATCTTCATGTATCGGCAATGGAGCAGATTTAAGCCACTAGTCTTATCTCAACTGAGCAGGAGTGGAGCAGGCTAGGGGTAGCAGATCTTATCTCTACTGAGCAGGAGTAGAGTAGATCGAAGACAGCGAGCCTTAATCCCCTAAGCAGTAGGGTAACAGGTTGAAAATTACAGATCTTATCTCCACTGAGCAGGAGTGAAGCATATTGGAAATTGCAAGTCTTATCTCCATGTATCGGCAATAGAGCAGACTGAAGAGTGCAGATCTTATCCCCACTGAGCAGGAGTGGGGCAGATCAAAAATGGCAAATCTTATCTTCATGTATCAACAATGGAGCAGATTTAAGCCACTAGCCTTATCTCAACTGAGCAGGAGTGAAGCAGGCTAAGGATAGCAGATTTTATCCCTACTGAGCGGGAGTAGAGCATATCAAAGACAGCAAGCCTTAATTCCCTAAGCAGTAGCGTAACAGGCTGAAAATTACAGATCTTATCTCCACTGGGCAGGAGTGGAGTGGATTGAATACAGCAAGTCTTATCTCCATGTATCGACAATGGAGCAGACTGAAAATTATAGATCATATCTCCCTAAGCAGTAGTGGAGTAGACTGAAACGAAATTTCTATACCCCTGAAGATGCAGTGGATGGAATGAAGCTACCTAGAGAAATAAAGCATCAAGAAATCAAGGCCCGGCAAAACTGGGCAAAATTGGCCTTTTAAAGTCTTTGCTTTATTCTTGTTACACAATAATGAGCAAAGAGGGGCAGTTGTAGGGCCTAATTTTAGCCCGGGCCCATTAACCAAACCAAAAAACAAAACAAAACAAAAGAACAAAAACCAATAAGCAACCTAATACATTTCAAGGCCCACTAAGCCCAAATATTTTTTACAAACAGAAACCCTAGCAACCCCCGCACGCCGCCAGCAGCCCCACGCTTGGGCCCTTAGCCACGTCGCCTCCGAACTCTCCGCGCCCGCAACGTGCGCCTCCACGAAGTTCACCTGCAAAACAAAACAACAACAGAAGCAGCAAAAATAGATTATATTTGTTTTATTTTTTTACTTTCGGGGGGATTTCGGCTATAAAAGGCCGAAGCAAAACTTGTAAAGAGGGAATTTTTTACAAAATACAAAGAGGGTTTTAGAAGGGAATAGGGAGGAATATACCCACCATATTTCAGAGATACCAATATACTATACCTGTGGAATCAAGCAAATTTTTGGGAATATAGGTGATTTTCGCAGATCTTGTTTTGTTCTATATAGTCTTTTACCCTTTTTTTTTAAAAATCTGAAAACCAAGAAAAGAGGGAAGAGGCTTACTAGATCATCGGGTTGCGCACGAGATCGGTTATCGGACCGGTGGTGACGCGGCGGCGAAGGGAGGGGAGAACTCAAACCCTAATGAAATAAACAAAAGAAGGGGAGAGGTTCTAGACCTTCTATTTTGAAACAGAAAAAAGAAATGAAAGGAATTTGTTTTTTATTTTTCAATGCATTAAAAAACAGCGCCGTTTGAGGGGTGAGGGAAGACCCGCGCGCGACGACCCGATCCGCAATCGGATTCGCTCAATGTAATACCCCTATACCCGGTTCAACTAAATTTGAAAGATATGGCATATGAAAAAGGTGAGAATTGAAATATAGAAAAATATACATATAAGATTGAATTATTTATTAAGAGATGAAATAAAACTACAATTAGTGTCCTAGCGAATTACTGAATTTGTTGATTTGATTGAGCGGGCCAAAATGGTAGAGCAAGTCTTGGGACTAGACAAAAAGTCAGAAACAGTTGGATTGACCAGGAAACGAGTAGGAGCAACTAGTTCAAATCCACTACCAAAAAGATCTAGAGAATCCAGAGGTGGTTGGAGACCTAGTTTTAGATCTGATCGAGGGGATATAAGCCGGGGAAAACAAATGATGGTATCTACTGGTAGTGTAAGAGGTCCACTCAGGGATACAGAAATTCCAGAATGTGGATATTGTGGCAAGAAACATTTAGGTGAATGTTGGAAAGTAACCGGAGGCTGCTTCCGTTGCGGGTCGGTAGAGCATTTTGTTAGAGATTGTCCGAAGAATAAAAATATTACACCTACAACATCCCAAAGATCAGTGTCTACTGCTCGAGGCAGAGGTTCGGGCAGAGGTGGTTCTGTATCCAGAGGTGGAGGTGTACGAAGGGGCGGTGATATAGTTACACAGCAGTCGGAAGCTAGAACACCAGCCAGGGCCTACGTGGTTCGGACTCGGGAAGAAGGTGATGCACATGATGTCGTGATAGGTATATTTTTATTGCATTCTGAGCCTATTTATGCTTTAATTGACCCGGGTTCATCACATTCATTTATTAATTTAAATTTAGTTGAACCGGGTATAGGGGTATTACACGCAATTTTACCCTAAATGGGTAAATTGTGCGTTTGGTCCTCTTTTTTGCGCTGTTGTTTTAATTGCATCCTATTTCCAGTTTTTATTTATTTTAAATTTGCCCCAGTAATTTTACTTATTTTTCGTTTTAGTTCTTGATAAAACGCAACGCATAATGGGCGAGGGATATTTCCCTTTTCACCCCCGCATATCTTTGGCGCATTTCAATTTAGTCCGTTTTCTTTCTTTTTATTTAGAATTCGCCCCAAACTTTTATTTTGAGTTTAATTTCGTCCTTTTTTTTCATTTTTCTTGTGATTTTCTTTTATTATTTATTATTATATCTATTACTATTTTTTTATTAATATATCTATTATTTTTATTATCATCACTATTCATTTTAATATTGTTACTATTATTTTATTATTACTATTTTTATCATCACTTTTATTATTTTACTATCATTAGTATTATTATTTTATTATTATAGTTACTACTATTATTTTTCTTTCGTTATTTTATTTACGATTAACTTTATGATTATTATGATATTTACTATTAGTATTATTTTTATTTTCACTAGGGTTATTTTCATTTTCATTATTATTTTTATATTATTATTTTTACTATTACTTTTATTATGATTTTCATCTACTATTAATATTATTTTTTATTTTTTTACCACTATTATTTTATTATTACCCTTTTTTAATATTCTTATTTCATCTATTTTATTCAATACTTTTCTTTCAGTTCCCTTGTTTTCAACTTTTCTTCTTATTTTTTTTTTAAATTCTCATTTGTTTACTTATTATTTTATTAACTTTCTTTTATTTATTCATCTTTAATTATTTTGCTTAGTATTGTTATTTACTTTCTCGTCCATTTTATTTCTGGTATGCATATCAGTGTTGCGATTTATCTTCATAGATTCGTGTTACATTAATTTTTACTCGATGTATAATTCTTTTCAAATCAAGGCAATGTTTGGTACTTGGAAGTTCAGGAAATTGTGCTCTAACGTGCTGGGTTTCGATTTTCTATTCGTCCGAAAAACTAAATATCCTTTAAGATTGTGTCCGTGTTTTCTTAAGTTTAAAATAAGGCAATATTTTGTGCTAGGAGGTTTCGAGAAATTGTGCCCTAACGTGCTGGGTTTCAATTTTCCGCTCTTCCAAAGGATTAAATATCCTATTAAAATTTTGACTATGTTCTTAATTTCAAAATAAGGAAATATTTCATGTTTGGAAATTCAAGGAATCGTGCCCTAACGTACTGGGTTTCGGTTTTTTATTTGGCTGAACAGCGGAATACCTTTTTTAGATTGCAATGCATGAGTTTTGGAAATCATGAAATGATTTTGTTGTCGAGGGTTTGAAACATCGTGTCCTAACGTGCTGGATGTGATATTTCATCTTTTCGGAGCTAGAGAATTTCGATATCCAATTCGAATTACCCAAACATATTCCAAAGGATTCGGATTTTAAAATCTCCTCCAATTTTCGATATTAGGACATTAATCAATCAATAAGGTACCAATTTTGGGTGTTGCGAGGGTGTTAATCCTTCCTCGTGCGTAACCGACTTCCGGACCCGTTTTCTTAAAATTCGTAGACCAAAATATTTTGTAAAGTGACCCAATTGTACTTCAAAAAGATTGGTGGCGACTCCGCTTTTCTTTTTAAAGTCGGCTCGATTTTCAAACAAAAAATGGTTTCGACACACGTGAATTGTCATGTGAATAACAAGTCAACATTCATTTATTTTTTTAAAATTTTTAAAATTCAAAAAGAGTAAAAAATTTTTTAATTTAAAAATAATAATTAAATGCTAAAATTTTATCCATGTGACAATCTATGTGTATGCTATTTAGCAAAGTTAACAAATATTAAATTTCTATAAATTTTTAGTGTAATTTACCGATATGAAAGTGTGGTCCTTGTATTAATAACTCCCGTTCTCATGCGTGTGCCGCGGCGTAGGGGTGTTTCTTTTGGCTCCTAAACAGAACTTTCCTCATCAGTCCACTCACACGAAATATGTGATCATCAACCTTAGATTATCTCAATTTTATTTAGTGGTTAACGTTTCTGTTTTTTATTACCTTTCACTAATGTCAATTAAGTACGTAGGTCTATCATCGTCACTAGAAAAAAAGGTTAAACCTTGATTATTGGTTACTCTTTGCCGATGAAAAAGAAAAGCAATAATGGATAGGATATATAGAAAAAATCGACAATCAATATGAGTAGAAGTGTGTGTTTGAATTGTTTTTAAAATATAAGTTGGTTTATTCGAATTTAACTAAAATTTATTTTTATTTAATTTTTACCATATAAAAAAATTATTTTATAATTATATATAAGAGTTGTTGATTATTTTCTATTTAGTTTTTAGAGATATATATGAAAAATATCTTACTTTACTAAACAATTTTGGGAAACCATAAAACAAAGTCTATTCTATTAAAATAAGTCCAAAAAATCCATAAGATAGAAAAAAAACTGAAAAAAAAAATTGAACCAATTTATAAACTATTTGAAAAATACAAAAAAGAAAGAGATTGACATCATAATAAAAAAAAGAAGAATAAATAACCAAAGGAGTGACGAAGTTGGCATACTCCCAAACCATTATTATTGGAGATAAATATAAGAAGAAACAAGGAGAATGTGATAATTTCAGAATTTGGAGTGTTGGGTGCACGAGATTAACAACTTTATCTACAATTTCTATTATAACTCACTGATTTTTAATGAGGTACGAATCTAGATATTAGATAAGATAAGCATGGAATATTGTGGATACAAGGGTCATAGTGGACCTTACTTCTCTTTACTAGGATTCACAAATAAAATATCTATTCGATTTATAGTATTTTAGTTTAGTTTTCTCAAGTACGATTCAATTTTAGTTCCGTTTGATAAATAACTTTTTCTATTTACTTTTAATTTTATATTTTTATTTGAATTAATGAAAACAACTTTAAAATATTATATATTGATGAATCAAATTGAATTTGGTTTAGTTTTTTAAAACCTACAGTACGAAAGAATAATCCTAATTTTTTTCCAAAATGATTTCTGCCAAGCTGAAAAAATAAGCATTTGGTTCATTCAGCTTTGTGCTTTAGCAGATTGTTCGATCACATGATTTTATATTGGACAGATGAATCAAAATTTTGATTATATCATCAGCTTATTTTACAAATTATTTAATTCAATTTTTATTTATAAATTACACGTGTCATAATCTTCGAATATTTTTTCTTTGTTTATGCCATTTGAGAAAATTTGGCGTTAGTTATAAGCGGGAAGCCACCAACTTTGTGTAAGGGGTGGATATGAAAATTATTAATTTTTGAAGAGAGTTAAACTCAATTTTTATTTTAAAAAGATTTAAATTAAATAATTAACTTTTAGGAGCAATAAAAACAAAGAAAAAAAATCGTTTATCCCAAATCGCTAAAAGGCTTAAATTGTATTATTAAAATTTGAGAGGACTAAAAATGGAATTTATAGCAAAGAAAACAAAGGCTTCGCCCTTGAGCATGATTGTTTTGGAAAAAAAAAAAAAAAAACAATACGGGGTAAATAGCTATCAACTTATCGCAAATGATATCCCCATGTGAAGTTTCTTTAATTTGTTTTTTTTATTATATATATATATATATATATATATATATTTTTATGGTTTATATTCGAGATTTTAACAGTTTATTTTAATAATGTTGTCTTTAAATTTTGAGTTTATATTTTTCTCTTAATTAGGGGTCGAAATTAAATTATTTTTACAATAGTGAAATTTACTATTTTAATAGCTTATATCTTTATAAATTTTAAAATATTAAATTATTTTTAGAAATGTTAAAGTATAATTTTATCCTTACTAATTTAAAATTTTAAAAAATTTACATAAAAAATTTTCCATTTTAGAGCAGGCTTTACTGACTTCCTAGCTATGCTCTTACTCCTAAAGATGTAATGTGCTTTATTATTGCATTCAACTACTTATTAATAAATTTTTTTAATTTGAATTAAAAATATAGAATTTCAAATTTGGCTTAATTGTTCACCTATTTCTTTTTAGGGTTAGATTTCAATAAGGTTATCGCACTGCCGTTAAAGGAAAAAAAACAGAAAAACTTTCAAAATAGAGATGCTCTAACAAATTACATCTATTTAAATTTCCTAATCTGGATTATTATTATCTAATATATGTGCATCGGAGTTTTTAAACCATGGTAACTGGTATCCTATCAATTTATAATTATATATTTTTATAATTACATTTAAATTAATGATTAAATATTTATATATTTAAATCAGAATATAATTATTAATTTAAATTATCGAACTTGATTAATAACTTTAAAAATAACTTTTGCATATGAATATATATAACACATATGTTACTATAAAACTAAAAATTGCTCTATAAACATAAGATTATTATTATCTAATATACTAGCAATGGAATTCCTAAAAGATCAAGAATTGCCATGTGTATTGTTTATTTAATTTTTATTTTTTAAAAATAAATTTAAGACAACAATTTTTTCACTACTTCACCACCAATAAGAAACAATTATCCATAAATATTTTAGATTGAATCACAAATTTGATTAACTTTTACATGTTTTGTTAAGATGACTCTAATTATATTTTTGAGTTTTTTTATTATTATCAACCTTTATTTAAAAAAATTCAAAATATATGCATACATTTATATACTGAGAGGTTTCAAAAAATTAATTAATAAATCAAACTAAAAATATTGAATGTATGCTTTCATTTTAAAACTTTTTTTAGATAATTATGTTTATTTTTTTAATTAAGAGTTATTTTTTTAACTTCATGAATTATTTATTTATTTAATTAATTTCCATGTATAATTATTTTATTGAGTTATTTAAATAATAAATTATATTATTAAAAATATTCTACATATAAAGTTTCATATTATCCCATTAACTTTTCATCAAATCTATTAAAAAAATAATTTGAACAAAAAAAGTTGATAGTAAAAATAAAAATAAAAATATAATTAAAACTATTTTCACAAAAGTTAGTGGTAAATTTGTCCACAACAATTTTTTTTCCATCAATTTATGATTTTTTTCTATTATATAATTTCAATATATACAGAAAGGAGAACAAGTCATCATTATAAGCACATGGCAAAAATGCTAAGTTCAAGAAGGATGATTTATCCCCAGAAAATAGAAAAATTAAAAAACATATAATTAATCAAGTAATTAATAACACTACAACAGAAAAGGCAGCTGAGAATCCCGCCAGCGCCAGAGGTATATCTGTGTCTCAGTCTATTGCCTGCTTCTCCTTGAGATTGTTAGCGAAAACCGAGATTAAGCAGAGACATTAAAAACTTGGGCTGAACTTATTGGTTTACAGTTTTTACTCTCTAACAGTGGTTTTGTTTCATTCATTAATTGCTTCAGGTGGGTTCGATTGGCTTTTTTAGTTGTAATTTTAAAGAAAGGAAGGAAAAATCCATGTGAGGGGGAGAGATGGTGAAATTGAGTATTCAAAAAAATGGGAAGGTGTTGTGTTTGGGAGCTGTCGCAGGGGGAGACGTCGACGAGCGGCAGCTCGACAACTCATATAAACCCCAGAGCAGAGACCAAAAACCCTTTCCCCATGCAAAAGCAAAAGCAAAGATTCCGCCCCCAAATCTCTTTCCTTTTGTTCTTCCACATGTCCCTTTAAGACGTGGCGTTGCGTCCTCTTGTTTCGGTTTTTCTTTTAAAAGACCTTTTCTCTCTGTTAGTTTTTGCTGGTTCATTCATTCAATTTTTGGTTGTTGTTGAATCAGACGACCCGAATTTACCCGAAGGCAAAAGAAAAACTTTACTCACTGTCTAGTTTCATCTCTTTTCAATCAATTCGCCTCCTTTTAATCTTCAAGGTCCCTCATTTTATGTTTCTGTGTTTCGTTTTTTTATTTTTATTTTCTGGAAATGGTGGTTGGATCAAGATCTGGTTTTTAAGATACTTTTATTTCTGCCCATTCATATTCCTTGTTCATTCTTTATTTTCTTTATTGAATCTTTCCTTTTTGTTTTAATAATTGTACTAATAGAGAGTCTCTCAGTACAAGTTCAAGCATTTCCAAATTTTATTTGAATTGAATAATTCTGGGAACTTCAAGTTTATAGAGGGTGTTAGCTTTCATTGCTTTTGGATTTCATCTTTCTACTTTAATCTAAAAATCGAACCTTTGCTCTTTACAGTGATTGTTCTTTCATTTCATGTATTTTTTGAATCCCAATCAGGCGCTTAAATTAGTAATAACTACATTCATAGATCTAACAGAAGCTCAAATTTGTCTCTTCTTGGCAACATCTTTCCCATTTTTTTCTTATTGTTCAAATAATCAGAGGTCTTTTTCCTTTTTCCTTCTACCAGTGGTTGACTGAAGGGGAAGTGCTGGATTAGTTAATGTCAAATCTTTATAACCGGGATTCCATTCTAGAATTTGTAGGTGTGGGTATAAATTCTTTTGAGATTTGGCCATTACATGCAGCATGCACATGCTTCAACTTATTTAAACATCTTAAATTTCAATGTTTAATGGCATTACGCATATCATATCATTTTGCGACTTCCATTTCCTTAAGTCAGTTTGCTGAGACAAAAGAAAAGCTGGGTCTTTTTTGCTATTACCATGTATGGTCTTTCAGCATAAATTAAGTGAGAACTTATTAGTTGTTGCATTTACTTTTAAAAGAACTTTTGAGGTAGCCTTTTCTTTTGTTTTCTTCAATGCAATTTCCTGCAGTTTTTATGCGTTTAATATAGAAGCTTTGGTTGTCTATGAAGACATTTACTGATAAGAGAAGAAATGCTTCATCTGATGGGGTATACTCTTTCTTTTCAAGATTGAAAGCCTTTGAACATCGAGGTTTTAGTAGCATCTTATTCTTATAAAGCTTCTACTTGTCTGATGTTGTTGCAGGGGAACAGTGGATTTAAAATGAAGCAGCTTCCATTTATGGGAGTTATTTGTTCAGTTACATTGTATATTGTATATAGAACAACAAATTATCAATACTATGAGACACAGGTATAACAACTCTCCTTGTTCTCTAGATTCCACTGGTTTTGATTTATTGTAAGGAGATAAATAGGATTTCATGCTGGCTTTGTTATATTGTAATAAGGTGTTGTGAGGCTTGCTAAAGCTATATTCTTATCTTTTATAAATGCTTTCTCTTATTGTCAGATGGAAACCAAATTGCACCCTTTTGACTCAGTAGAGGTAAGCATCTTAATACTGACATATACCATGCCAAGTTAGTTTATAGTTCCTGTTGACGCCCGAGCTTGAAGAACTTGAAACTTTTTCGCCTTGGTTTTTCTTTGGACTATGTTTTAGTATAACTTAATGTGTATTTCTTAATTCATTAAATGCTCACATTGGTAATCTGTGTGGATTCAGTTTCTTCATTGTCGTCATCTAAGGTGTGTATTATGTTTGTGTCAAGGATAATGAATTGCCTTCCGGGAAATTAAAAGATTTGCCTCGTGGGATTATGCACACTCGCTCAGATTTGGAACTAAGGCCTCAATGGAGAAAGAGTTTACGGTCAGCGGTGAGATTCGAATTTTTTCATATGCTGGAATGAACTTGTATCCTGAGATATGAATATAGCCACTTTCTGTTTTGGTTTTGGTTTTGGTTTCGGTTTCGGTTTCGGTTTGTCTTTCAATGGATAAAGTAATGACTATTGTTATGTGCTGAATTTTTTGTTATTCGTGCAAAAAATCAAATTGTTTACAATTGTTCATGACATTGGTTGGCTATCCAATTACAGGTTAAGGTTAACACAAATAAGAACTTGCTGGCAATGCCAGTTGGTATTAAACAAAAAGAACATGTTGATGATGTTGTGAAAAAGGTATTGCATCTTGTCCTCTTGACTGTCAGATTTGATGAATTGCACAATGTTTGCCTAATTTTGTGAAATTCAGTTTCGTACAGAGAATTTTACCATTGTTTTATTCCATTACGATGGAAAAGTGGATGGATGGTGGGATCTTGATTGGTGTGACAAAGCCATTCACATAGTGGCTCATAACCAAACAAAGTGGTAAGACTTACTGTCGGTGAAAGCATTCCTTTTGTTCTTTGTCTTGTGAAACGTGGTGGTCGATATGTATGCTCATAATGTAACCCATTTCATAATTCCAGCAATAAGATAGTTGGAGCAGTTCGACTTGGGACTTACCGTATAAAATAGGCCTTGATTAGTAGTTTACTAATTCTTATAGTTACATTTTACATGATAACTCTGTATATTTGTATTGTTGAGTCTACAGTTTTTGCTGCTAAGGAGTGCTCATTTAAGATTATGAATTAATGTTTTTATGTGTGATATGTTATTGACCATTTTACTGTATCCATATTTCGTCAACTGGAATTTCTAGAATGAATTTGCCAAAAATATCACTGTCCTTTCCTTGTTGCTATTTTTATTGGTGTTACCTACATTTGCATTTTTTCAGTAATTGGATAAGCTTAGTGATTTCTTCCCTCTTTCAGGTGGTTTGCTAAGCGCTTTCTACATCCAGATATTGTGTCTACTTATGACTACATATTTCTTTGGGATGAAGATTTGGGGGTGGAGCATTTCAATCCAGGAAGGTAAATGGCTTATATGACATTTTAGGTCTCCTGCAGTAAATACCTTGATGTTATCTTATGTGCTTTTCAACATTAGTATAATCTTATGTCAGTTTTATTGGACATTTAGTTTGATCTCTCTCTGTTACTATCTTGAGCTCCGTGAGGCTTTTAGGGAAAATCCAAACGTTTTGGTTCAGTCAACTCTTATCTCTACAGGTATCTAGAAATTGTGAAGTCCGAAGGTTTAGAGATTTCTCAGCCAGCTTTAGACCCAAATTCAACGGAAATACACCACAGAATCACTATACGCTCTAGAATGAAGAAGTTTCATAGGTGAATGGAATGGTCTATGACAAATTGAAATTTCATAAAAAGCTTACAGATGATTATTTGTAAATACTTTAACATGAAAAGTTTTGGCTAGTACAGGAGAGTCTATGAACTCAGAGGTAAAACGAGGTGTTCAAATATAAGCGAGGGGCCACCATGCTCTGGGTGAGTTATTTTATCATCACATTGCCTGGTAGCATACGATGTAATGTTTTAAAGCAATTTAATGACAACAATTTCATCCATCAAAATGCTTGAAAAAACAGCAATCCTATCATATGTCCTCGTACTTGATAACTTCTAAAATTGACATGGACCATTGCCTGCGTTTAAGTCCTAAGAGGATTTGCCCCCATTTTTATCTTCCAAACTCCATCTGAGATCCTCTTTTGCGAGCTGACAGTAAGGCCATCTGGCTATCCTTAGCTAAGACTGATGAAATGCAGATTGCTAAAAATCTTGAAGAATATCGAGTGTCATGATCTGATTAGTCGGTGCCGATTTTAACCCTCCATATTATCTTTGTAGGTTTGTGGAGGGAATGGCTCCTGTGTTTTCGAGAGCTGCCTGGCATTGTGCATGGCATCTCATACAGGTAATCTTGCATGCTTTGCTTGTCTACATAGTATTTTAAACAGCTGCTTCATTCTCTTCCTTGCATTTCGATATGATCTACCCTTTCCTTTTGCATACTCATTTATAACAACACATAATTTTCTTATTTTCATTTTATTTTGCTATTGATCTCTAAGCTCCCTTTTTTTTTTATATGTTTTTTCATTCAGAATGATCTTGTTCATGGATGGGGAATGGATATGAAACTTGGGTACTGTGCACAAGTAAGATTTCACTTTTCTGTTTCAGACCTGCTAGCCTTTGTTGACTATTCGTTCTTTATAGTTCATTTCCTTTTTATTCTAATAGAGTTATTTCATTGTTCTGAGAAACTGAATATTTTTATTATGTTTGCATATTCTATTACTCAGGGTGACCGCACGAAGAATGTGGGGGTGATTGATAGAGAGTACATTGTTCATAAGGGCATACAAACTTTGGGTGGGACTGGGGAGCTCACGAAGAAAACCAAAAAGGTTCTGCTTTGCCTTCTTCCCTTCTTTAAGGGTGAATTTTTTTTTTTTACATCGTTTTATTGATCGCAGTTATGTGCTTCGATTTGATTGAATAATAAAAAAGAAAGCATATCTTTCATCTTAATTTGTGTGTATTCTTCACAAGGCCAATGGTAATCTATAGCAAGCATAGAGAATATACATACTCCTTTAAGGAGTTTTTGTTAATTGACTAAAACACTGGATTAATATTCTTACCTGCTCCCTTGTTTTCCATTTCTTTAACTATTTATTGTTTTTATAAACCCGAAACTCAAAACCCCTAGTCCTGTATATTCATTTGTGCTATATGATAAGTGACATATCCTTTCAGATTCATCTCTAGATATTATAACTCACTTGGTTTCTTAATGGTTTTTCCTGCTTATTCTCAGAAACGTGGGACTTCCAGTGGGTCTTCAGGTTTAGATCCCCGAGCTGAGGTGATCCATGATTCTTGACTTCACCATTATCCTTTGATTTAGTGATTACATGTATATAGCTTTTAGTTCCTCTGGCAAACCAAAACTTCGTTTTTTAACTTGTATAGTTCACAATTGATAAGTATCTTTAGGCACTCTCAATAATGTGGCTCTATAGCAGGAGCTTTAACCAGACTTCTTCGAATGAATGAATGAATGAATACATTTAAATGCATCACATGATCGTCTTTAATTCTCGTATAGGCACTGTATAAACGGTTTCTATATATATACCGTTGTTGCAGATTCGCAGACAATCGACTTGGGAACTTAAAATCTTTAAAGAGCGATGGAATCAAGCAGTAACACAAGACAAGGATTGGATTGATCCATTTCCAAGACAACAAAGGCGGAGAAAACATAAACGTCAATCAAGATTTGTAGACCTTTATGACTAATCAACAGCGGGTTTAGGTTGGATATCCCCCTCATGCACAGATTCAATGGTCATCAACATCAACCATACTTGTATTTTAGGTTTCCTTTACCCTTTTTTGAATGCTCATAGTTATATATATATATATATCATTATTTTCATTTTTCACAAATGCCTTGAGTTTTGTCCAGTTCATCACGTCTTCTTTTCTCTTTGTAATTTATACTTAGACATGTAATCAAAGAAACTATATTTCTCAATTCAATTCACGTGATGGCCAAAAAGAAAAAAAAAATCTAATTCATGCGAGAAAGGATTTATCTCTTATCCATTACGTAACATAGGAACTCATGGGCTGGGATGGGTCGGTCTAGCGAGATATTATTATACTTTATTTTTGTTTAAGCTTGGCTCGAAATTTGAGTTTAAAATTTTACGCGCACTTACTCATATTTGCAGAAGATTAACATAAGTCTATTTTAGGTCTATTCATATTTTTTAAAAAAAATATTAATATTGTTTTATTTAATATTTAATAATTTTATATTTTATATATAATCATCTTAATATTATTTTAATGTTTATATGAGTGTAATATTATATATTTAGTATAAGTTTATCGAGTCTTGAATGTTAAAGTTTAAGTCTAGTCCATGTTTTAAGTGGATCTAATTTTTTTCTAAGCTCATTTTTTAGTCTAATATTTTGTTTAAACTCTCTCAATTTTTGGGTGACTCTTTGGGCTTAAATAGATAATCTAATCAATAAACAGATGTAACATATATTGGATACGAAAATTTAAAATATAAAATAAAACAATCCAAACATCATAATTTTTAAAAATTTTCAGACAGGACAGTGTTTTGAGTTAAATTTAACAAGCCCAGACGACATTAGTTTAAGGTAGGAAGAAGGCAAACTAATCCCTTTCGGTTCTATATTTAATTATAGGCATAGTTATCGGAAGGCAAACTTATTTGAGGGGTGGATATTCGAGCAGCCTGAACGTCGGCGTCGAAAGCGACATATTTTTTTGTCTTGGTAACAAACTCAACTATTTATTTTCAGTGTCTTTCAATCTTGTTTTTAAATTTTATTAATTAGTTAATTAGTTTTGATTCTTCCAACGTCATGTGCCTCTCATGATCTACCATTTTCTTCTTCAACACTCACTCAAAAATATTTTATTAATAATTAAAATAGTATTTCATTCTTCAATAACAAGTAATATAATCCATTTAATATTCGAGATTTGTATAAAAAAATATCGTACGTATTCAATTTTAATCAATTATATTTTTATTGATTGAATTATAAGGAGAATTTCTTACAATTTATACTCAACTCTCAATTTTATGTTTATAGATTTTCCTTTTTACAAATAAATATTTATAACTTCAATTGCGTTTTATTGTATTCCCAAAGAAAAGAATAATATTGATAATAATTTGATACAATTGAGACGAATTAAAATCAAAATTCTATAATATTTAGACAAATATAAACATCCAGGCTTTATGAACAAAATTTGTATAAATTTGAATTTAGGGTAGTAATTCTCTATTTTTTTAAAAAAAAGTCAAAGAATTTTTTTCATTTGTTAACGAAAGGGATAGGGAAAATAATTCTCCTTCATCTAAAATATTTATCTCAGTTGAGGAAAATTTCATCATTTTTATTATGATTTTTCCATGAAAACGATTTAAGGTTTTTATTACGAAGGATGCTATGTAAAAGTAAAACTATAAAGTTTCTTAAATGTTTCGATAAAGAATAAGATTTTGCTCATTTGATGTATGTTCTTATTGTAGGTTTCATTATTGGTATGTGTACTTGTAAAAATGGTTAATCATTCGTCATTATTGATGTTTTATACTTTGTATATTTTGGAACAAAGTTTGTTTCACCTATTTTGTGACCATATTCATGTGATTAAAACCAAAATCATTTTTTTTACTATTTTCTATTTGGTATTAGAGTTTGATGTTAATTTGTTAGTGAAGTTGGTTTTGTTATTGTTTATCGTGAGCATGATATTAACTTCTCAAATGAAGATATAAATATCAAAATAAAAAATAACTAATAGGTCAAATAATTATAATCACACTCCATTTTACTTATATATATATATATATATATTATTTTTAACATTCCAAAATAATCAAACTCTAAACTCAGAAGAAAAACAATTAAAATTAGTACTAAGCATGGTCAATTATTTATCAGCAGAGTTTTATTCAGTTTGGATGAAAATGATAAATCATTGGATTGGATTATAACAAGATTTGCTCCAACAAAATGTCATGTAATGATAAGCCTCAATTTTCTTGTAGTTTTTATGTAAACAATTTTATAAACTATAAGATAAACTGATTCGATGTTGATTTATTATATGATCGATGAAACTAGTAATTTTCAATATTGATTGAGTATTATTTTATTGTTGATTATGTTTGGGATTTAATGACAACTCTAAAAAAAAGAATTTAAGGGTTTTAATGAAAATCTTGAAAATTTTTGAAGTCCTTAATCATGATTTTCAAGTCTAAATGATTTTTTAAAAATTGAGGGGTTTATAGAAGGCTTAATGTTAATTTTCAAAAACAATAGAAGATTCTGTGATTATTAAAAATTAAATTTGAAGGTTTTAATGAGAATTTTTTAAAATGGAGGGCTCAATAGTAAATTGCAAAAATTTGACAATGAACATATTAATAGTGAATCTCATCAACGGGATTAGAACCTTCCATGGTAATATTATAAAAATCCTAGCAATAAACATCTTAGTCATCAACCTCATCAAAAACACCAAAATTTTCACCCAGTCTGTTTCATCATAGTCCCAATTAGAGGACAACCCATTGACTCTTTCATTATCCATGATGCCATCATCATCATCATCGAATTCATATATATTCTATAAAGTGCAAGGGCAACTAACGTACATGGAAACCGTGCTAATGTTAATTAGGCTGTGAGAAAAATTACATTGGAAACCATTCTACATTAATTAGAGAGAGATTAACAAAAGATTGTAAAGAGAAAATATTACGCTTGAAACAATAATTCCCTATATGATAATAGCAATATAATTTTACACCAATACAACTTTTGGACATTTTTTTTAGACGTTTTAGGGTGCTGATAATATTTTTTTGTAATAGTTATTTCCATGATAACATTTCATTACAATGACTAAATTTGATATAAATTTTTTTTTGAATTTTATTTTGTACACTCTATAACAATAATATCCATAAAATACGAAATATATTTTTATTAAATTAGTTCTTTAGAACAACATTTTATCTTAATTTTTAATAAATTAATTATATTCTTAAATAAAATAAAATAATAATGTAGTTCTCTATAGTAATATTTTCTTCATTTATTTAAAAATATATTTGTTATATAAACATAATTTAAGTGTTATAAATTAAAAAAAATTCTATCATTTACATTATTAAGCGTGATTTAATTTTTCCAATGAAATATGAATCAAAAGCTTAATTTTATTCGAATTTAAAATAAATAATATGGATATTAAAAGAAAGAAAATAATACCGACTGATTCTACTTTCCCGCAATTATTATTATTTTTTAATAGTATTCTCCGCGAAATTCAACAAATTTGTAAGTTCAAGACTCCAACTTTTCTCGCTCTTGCTCCTCCACAGCAAAAGCAGGTCTTCTCTCTCTAGAAAACTTCTCCTTCCCCTTTGTAAAAACAGTGCTCAAAAAAATCCTTTATCCTGTTTTCTTCAATTTGCTTCTTCAAAAAGCTCTTTGTTTTTGTACTAGTACTAGTAGTTCAGATCTTCGTCATCATAAGTATTATATTTACGCTTTTGTTTTTGCAGATAAAAAACCTACGCTGATGGCTGGTCGTTACGATAAAAATCCTTTCGACGAGGAAGAAGAAGAAGTTAATCCTTTCGCTGTCAGTTTATCTTCCTCGTTAATTTAACTCTTTATGTATTTTTTTATCTGATGATGTTTGAATGAGTTTTGAATTTTGAAGTTCAATTGTAGCGCAGCTCTGTTCTATTTTTATTGTAAAATTTTAAAAATTTTAGGGTTTTTCTGAAAGGTTTAGTAGGAGAAAAATAGGTTGACTTGTTATATTCTTTTTTAGATTTTGACTTTGATCTGAAGTTTTGGTTGAATCCGGTTCTTGAAAGCCCTTTACTTGGTTGTTGCAGTTTATGTGATCATTGAAGTACTTCTTGTTTTCTTGTTGATGAATAAGCATTAAATACCGTACAAAGCTCATTTAAGCTTGTTCAATTACTGAATTTATCATCAATTTGTTAAAAAATCATTTTCCTAGTGCTAAGGATCATTTCTTTCTTACTATCATATCATTGATTTTGAGAAAATTGACTTGCATAATGGTTTCTCCATGTTTTATTTAATCATATCTACGGTACTCTGAGAAAAGAAGATATATTTTCTTTAGTGTCAACTCACTCATTAATCTAATTGGTACCTTTTAACCTATATTTCACGTATGATTCATGCAATAAGCAGAAGGGGGGGTTCTTGTGGTTTTAATTAATGCACTCAGATAAACCTTTATTCAATTCCAGGAAATGCAGACTATGATAAATTAATGAGCTTTATAACTTGATTTATCTGTCAATAATTAGCGTTCAGATGCTAACAAGCTTCTCTGTTAATATGATTCTTGTTTTGATAATTTTGTGCAGGATACAACAGCAAGAGGGAAGGCACCTGGCCAGTCTAAATTTGGAGGAGGTCTATTTTCAACTGTAAGCTAAATCTTTATTATAATGTAACAAATGAACATTAATTCAAAACTTATTGTTAAAGTTAGACCGAGTCTAATTATAGGATGATTTAATCCTGAAAAGTTAAGTTCCTTGCTGTAATTTGGCCACTTCTAATATTGCTTCGGAACAACTGGATACCGGAAAATTTTCTTATATTACTTGCTTCTTGAATGATATTATCCATGTAATTTTCAGGGCACTGCAAGTGTTCCACCTGCCTCAAACTCAAGACTTTCACCGCTACCTCCTGAACCTGCTGGTTTTAGTTATGAGCGTGAGGCAACAGTTGATATTCCTCTTGATACAGCTTCAGGAGGATCACGTAATCAGGTTGGTAAAAACTTGTCTAAATTCAATTTCCATAATTTGATTAAGCCTTGAACCTCACTATTCCGGGTTTACGTTGAAATATAGGATTTAAAGAAGAAAGAAAAGGAACTCCAGGCCAAGGAGGCTGAACTGAGAAGGCGGGAACAGGTATGTTGTATGATAAATTTTACAACTTTGAAGTCGTTTTTGTTGTACAGAATCGTAGATTTATTTTTGTTCTCTCAATTCTCTTCCAAAGACATCATCAACATAGAATCTGATGTGATGAAAGTGCAAATGTATCTCAATTATCCTAGTGTTACAAATTACTGATAAAATACTATTTTTAGGCTGTTTGTGGAATATCATGTGTATTCTATGTATTTTAGCATACTAGTTATTTGGATGGTTTAAACTTCAATTTCTCATTCTTGCATGTTTATTTCACAAACAAATAGCAAGATTGTTATTTTGTTACTGCTCTTTGGTAGCTCATAAATCATAGCATGCCTGCAATTTTCACTGGTCAGCTAATTCAATGCAGGAAGTGAGAAGGAAAGAAGAGGCAGTGGCAAGAGGTACCTTTCAATTTCCTTTAAAAATTTGACTAGTCAAACCAATCGCATTTAGTTTTGTTTACAGCTTCAGTATTTGGTCTAGATCACTCTTCTTTTTGCAAAATATTTGACAAGATTTTATTTCTTTTATGGTCAATAACTCTTTACATTTCTGCCTTGAACTAGAGTTTGACTTCTCTGTTTTGCAGCTGGGGTTGTGCTGGAAGAGAAAAATTGGCCACCATTTTTTCCTATCATTCATCATGATATTGCCAATGAAATTCCAATTCATCTACAAAGATTGCAGTATGTTGCGTTTTCAACATATTTAGGTGTGTAAGCTTCTGTGATGGCTTTTTGCTACTTTTTTTTTTTTGGTTCTGTGCATTGTGCATCTTGGTAGCGCTAAACGTGTTATATCATTGACCAAAAAATTGGGGCCATTTTGATGTGAATTTATTTTATTTGCTAGATTGCATTGGGTTATCATTTGTACCATGCTTTTATTTTCTTAACTCTTTAGTTTAAAAGGCTTTGCTCTAAGCCAAGGGCTGGCAGACAATTGGGTGATTGATGATGATTCTATGCAGGATTGGTTCTATGCCTTCTATGGAACATCATAGCTGTTACTACAGCATGGATCAAAGGAGAAGGTTTGTTTAGATATATACTTCCATGTATTGTTTTTGTTCTTAATGTAGTGTTAAGATTGAGTTGGCTTTTCCTTATTATTGTTTAGGTGTTAGGATCTGGTTCTTGGCTATCATCTTCTTCATAGCAGGGGTACCAGGAGCCTATGTATTGTGGTATCGTCCACTGTATCGTGCTTTTAGGTACTTGATATTTTTCATGCTTTTTCGTAATGCAGAGTTCAGTTTTTTTTTTCAATGTTGGGTTAAGCTCGAATGCCAATTTCTATTGCTGGTTTCTTAAATCTGCCTGTTCATGTTCTTTACACTAGCTAATCAGCCCTTAGTTTAATTTGAATCCCCCCCCCCCTTCACTTTATGACTATCATGCAGGAATGAGAGTGCTTTGAGGTTTGGATGGTTCTTCCTGTTTTATTTGGTAATATCTCATGTTTCTTCTGATAGATCTTTCTTTCTCCCTAGGAGTTACATACTGATTCTTTTATTCTTTTTTTTCCTGTTTTTAGCTTCACATTGCCTTTTGCATCTTTGCTGCGGTGGCACCCCCTATAGTTTTTAGAGGGAAATCACTCACGTATGTTCCTTAATCATTTTTAGCTTATCTTTGGCAATCTATATTAAGGTTAGACTGATGGGATTTGCATCTATCTTTGTTTGCAACTACATCAGTGCGTCAGAGTTGACATAATGCACTTATCCTCCAAAAGAGTTCAGTTTCTTTAATGGGATTCTTCTATTTCAAGTATGAGATAATGGGTCGACTATTATCTCAGTGGAATTTAAATGTACTGCAAGTATTTGAGATGCAAATTTAGTATATTCTAGTTCATTTCTTCCTATATCTATATATTCTTACTATTTCTTTTCTTTTTTTCCCCTTTCTTTTGGTCTCATACAGCGGGATCCTACCTGCAGTTGATCTTGTTGGTGGCAATGCTTTGGTTGGGGTAAGTATATGCTTAAGCCTGATTAAAAGTTTTATACCCTCAATCAGGTTTGGGCATTAAAATAATTAGACATTTTCTTAAGCTATGCTTAACCTGTAGCATAAATTATTATATGTAAGGTTTAGTGGGATATTGATGGGAGCAAGGAATGTTGCTTGTAATGGTGAAGGCTCGATCATTGTGATTGCATTTGGAGTTAGTGCAGAAGCTAAGAAAGATATTTCTCTTAACCATTTTGATGAAATTTCTTTTGTTTGTGTAGATCTTCTACTTCATTGGGTTCGGATTATTCTGTCTTGAATCAGTTGTAAGCATCTGGGTTATCCAGGTTTGTTCTGTTCCCAACCTGATTCAGTGCAAGCCCACCACTCCCCCCCCCCCCCAAAAAAAAAACATGTGTGGACACAAACACAAACATACATGCGTATCGGATATCTAACATTGTTGGCTGTTGGCCTTACAGCAAGTATACATGTATTTCCGTGGGAGTGGTAAAGCTGCTGAGCTGAAACGTGAAGCTGCAAGAGGAGCTATGAGGGCTGCCTTGTAATGGCACAGAGACTAGCAGCAGTGAGATATACAGTAAACCTCGTGCTACTTCTGCTTATATGCTCTTTGCCTTGGAAAGAGTAAAAACTGAGCTTGTTATTTGTCTATCCTTGTTTTTGTTGCACATATCTTTTTAACTTGTTCTCAGAGCTACATTCTGTAAAGTTTTTTTTTTCTTATTGTGGAGTCTGATTAGCGAACAACTTACATAAATATGATTTTCATGTATGAATTGATAAAATATATGGATACAGAGTTGCCTCTTGTGAATTATGATTGGTTCATGGTGTAACGTGTAGTTAAGACCAAAAGGTGCAAGACTAGAGTGCGACAGACATTGTATAACTGGTCTTTGTCATTTCCTTATTATACCCATATAGAGTGACATTTGGGGTCTACCTAATATGTAAGAAAGGGGAGACAATGATGGCAGCGAACCTGGTGATGGGAGTTTGGGGTTGGTTGAATATCTTGGAGGTGTTTCTCTACTCACCATCAAAATGAAGAGTGAAAGATTTCATAGGTACCTGGGTCTTTCTATATCAAAACTGCGTAGCAGGTTGTTTCACCGAGGACCAAGAATATTATTGTAACCATAATTAGCCGGAAGTTGAGCTTCAAGGTTTTATTGTTTTCTTTCTTTATTGTTTATTTCAATTCATGCAGAGAAAGCTCATTCTAAAAATAAAAACAGAGAACTCTTACTACATTAAATATACCCCCATAAATATGTATATTATTTAACTTCTAATAAAAGCTACATGCATCTCATATATAATCATACATGGTTAAGCAACTAGATATTAACGATATAGCAAGTACTTATACTGTATATTACCCTCTTAACAGTAAGCATTGCATTTTTTCTTACAATCCATGGTGCAGCCACCGCCACCGCCACCCTCACCGTAACCTTTTCCTGACCGCCTAAAATAGGTGAAGCACTTAGCAGGGCAGGTTAGCTTCTTGTTAAAACAAGGACCTTTTTCTTTGCAAACAACCGTAGTTCTAATAACACCACCTTTTGAGTACCCTCCGGTAGGACCTCCGAAGCCAGCTCCATAGCCACCGCCTAGGATCCCATTTCCCCACCCTTTTTCAAACCCTGGCAATCCAAATCCAGGCCCTGGACTGAAGAAGCCGCCCATCCCACCAGTGTTTCCTCCACTACCTTTGTTGTTTTGGTTGCCTGGTTTGCCGCTGCCTTTGTTGTCCTTCTGCTCAGATGATAAAGGTTCAAATGAGTCTGGCCTAGCTGCTGCAGTTAGTGAAGCTGTAAGTAGCAGAACAGCCAAGATGAAGGTGCTCTTGGGGTTCATTTTTTTTTTTTTTTTTTTTTGCTCTTCTTAATCCAGTTTTGGGAGGATTTTCGCTTTGAGATAACGTTTTTTTCTTTCAAAGTATGGAGAGGAGAGGAGAGGAGAGAAGAGTGTTATGGTGAAGGAATACTTTACTATTTTAATGCGTTAGTGGTGGGATGAATGATGATAGCAAGCCATTTATGGAGGGAAAAGAGGGGGAGTTGGTGACAGATGAGGGCCTCCCCTCCTCCCTCCATGAATGAGTAGGTGTTGGTTGGGGCTCAATTATGACCCTATCTTAATTTTATTTGTTTTCTTGATGATAGTGTTAAAAGTCATGTTAATCAACATTTAGAATGCCCTACTAAAGAAGGAAACCCGATTAAATTACTACCACGTATCTTACCAATTGGCGATGGGCTCATGGCATTGATTTTCTTCTTACATGTTTGACTATGGAAAAGATTAAAAAAATTGTCACATAAAACAACTTGATGATTTCATAAAGGTTTTCGACACACAGGATTTAGCCATGCGATTAAGACAACTTGGGCAATATTAGTTTCTACTTAAAAAGGAAGCAGTGATGCTGATGGATTGAGAAAGGGTTACCATTGCTTCAAAAAGCAACAATTGAACCGAAGCTTTGCATCTTTTTCTGATTTATGAGCTTTTTCAATGGGCTTAGCAATTGGAGCTTGCTGCTGCACATTAATGCATGGTAACTCATTTCATTTTCAGACATATCTGTATGTACTTGCATCAAAATCTGATTCTTCAATAAATAAAATTTACGAAAAATTTGACAAAGTTGTTGGAATCATTGAATACCACAGCCAAATCTTAACAAAAAGTCAGACAAGGAAAGCATCGTGTAGTATAACACACACATGGAGGCATGATCCGATATTTATTTCCCTCACCTACTCAATTATAGCTAGTGTGCCAAGGTCATTACCCTTTGTATTAAAGATACCAAAATCTTCCTAGTAGGGGAAACATTGAATCATTAAGCCTTGTCCTTGCAACCATTACATATTAATAACATTATTAGGCATAATCTCATTGAAAATGACGGGCCCTGCCATTTGGCAGACAACTTAAACCCATGCCGCCACTAATTTGTAAAGACTCGCCCACCTACCAACTTATTATTTCATTTGTACAATGAACGGTTGTACTTTGTGGCATGATCTCCCATATTACATGGACAAATGGTCTCAAAATACAATAATGATCAAATCACGAAAAGAGAAAAGAGAAGATTTAGGGTGTAATGGAGGCATGGAGGTAGATTTGGCAGCTAGGTTAAGGGCCGGGCTTAATTGTAGCAGAATTGGACCCAACCTTCCATGAATTGAATCCAGGTGGTGGTTGGGGGCTTATTTTCGATGGATTTTATTAGGCTCCAAGGTCAAATCTTCTCGTTTACTCTCCCCTCCATCTTCTCTCAATGCTTCCCGCCTGAATATATATATATATTTGCTTCACGAAGAAGGGTCTTGTTTCATATTTGATATGGGATCTTGTCTCTAATGTTTGATTTTGGTTTGTTTTGCGATCAAACATTGTCCTAAACGATTAAAAGTTTGAATTTTTGGGTTTATGTATTTTAACTTTTTGGAATCTGTAACTGCAAATAAACATTTTTCGCCTAAATTGCAGTTTCTTAGGCTAAGCGACCTTTAGTCTCACGGATTTATGTCTGTATCTCGTCGTTGCATTGATTATCTTAGTTATCAAGCCAGGAACCTTCGAG
Organism: Gossypium australe; assembly: GCA_005393395.2. Taxonomy (NCBI): domain Eukaryota; kingdom Viridiplantae; phylum Streptophyta; class Magnoliopsida; order Malvales; family Malvaceae; genus Gossypium; species Gossypium australe. Next base: position 23,347,828 of record CM016626.1, read on the forward strand.
CGATTGCTTCAATCAAAGTCCCCGTTAAAAAGCTTCATAAACGTTATGCCCACATCCGCCACTCGCTTGAAGAATTGCCTCTTCGGGATATCAGTTCATTTAATGTTCAACTTGCCTCTTATGTTCGCAGTGGCAACGTTCAAGCAACATGGGCTCTCTTTTGTCACATGCATTTTTCATGCTGTGACCTTAATGCGTACACCTTTACCCCGGTTTTGAGTGCCTGCTCTGCTTTGCCGGGCACGAAATATGGAAAGCAAGTGCATGGACTAATGATTAAAACAGGCGTGGATGCCGGAACGGTAGCCAAAACTGCACTAATGAACCTGTATTCCAAGTATGGATGCTTGGGTGACTCAGTTAGGGCGTTTGAAGAAATTGAACTGAAGGATGTTGTGACTTGGAATGCTATGATTTCGAGCTTTTTGAGGCATGGTCTTGCTAAAGAAGCACTTCATGTTTTTGCAACAATGAGAAGGGAAAGAGTGAGGCTTAGCGAGTTTACGTTGTGTTCTGTGTTAAAAGCTTGTTCTTCTTTGAAGGCTTTTGCACAAGGAAAGCAGATTCATGGTTTGGTTGTTGTGTTTGGTCGTGATTTAGTGATTCTGAGTACTGCTCTTGTCGACTTTTACTCGGACATGAAGCGTATTAACGATGCCCTGAAAGTTTTCTCCAGTTTAAATGATAGAAAAGACAATATAATGTGCAATTCTTTGATCAGTGGCTGCATTAAAAATCGAAGGTACAAAGAGGCATTTTCGATTATGAGTAAAATGAGACCCAATGTAGTTGCACTGACTAGTGCTCTAGGAGCTTGCTCTGAAAACTCCGATTTGTGGATTGGAAAGCAAATTCACTGTGTGGCATTACATTTTGGGTTCACAGATGATACCCAATTATGTAATGCTATATTGGATATGTATGCAAAGTGCGGGAAGATTTTGTATGCAAGATCATTGTTTGATGGGATTTCAAACAAATGCGTGGTTTCATGGACGAGCATGATCGATGCATATGGTAGTCATGGATATGGGATTGAAGCTCTCGAGTTATTCAAGCTGATGGAGGTGAACAGAAATGGAGTTATGCCCAATTCTGTAACATTTCTTGCTGTTTTATCTGCTTGTGGGCATTCTGGGCTAGTTGAAGAAGGCCGAAAGTGTTTTCATTTAATGAGGGAGAAATATGGTCTTGACCCGGATCAAGAACATTATGCTTGCTTCATTGATGTTTTAGGTCGAGCTGGTCGAATAGACGAGGCATGGTCTCTCTTTGATGGTATGGTTAAGAATGGTACAAAGCCTACAGCAGCAGTTTGGATAGCATTGCTAAACGCTTGTAGTCTTAATCAAGATATTGCCAGAGGCGAGATTGCCGCGAAGCGTCTGTTGGAATTGGAACCCGATAAGGCCAGTAATTACGTGCTTCTTTCGAATTTCTATGCAGCAGTTGGAAGATGGGATTCTGTTGATAAGTTGAGAGATGTAATGAAGCAAAAAGGGCTCAATAAAGAAGCCGGAAGTAGTCGAGTCACTGTTAAACCCCATGACAAAACCGTTGTCATCGGAGAAAGTCGTATTGCCGGAGTATTTCTTTGAAAATGTACGATCAGTTCCTTTCATTTACCTTCTGTACTTTCTCTTAAATAGAGTACAAATTGTTTCTTTCTTTTTTGGTTGCATTTTGATAAAACTTTCCAAAATAAAACAAGTTTTGTCCAAAATTGGCACAAATATATGCTTATTGTCCAAAATAAAACAAATTTTGCATGTTGCAGGACAAAATCGGTCTCCTTGAACCGGAAAAATTTTTACAAAGTGATATGATTGCTGATGATTGGCCTTTTTGACATATAAAACAGTGACAAGTCACTTCAGGCTAACAATTTTAGGCCAAAATCAGGCTAAATGAACCGATCAGAATGGAAATGGAAAAATCAATTTTCAGGCTGTATCAGCCCACTAAACCTGGGATTTGATAGAATGATTTAACAAATGGGCCAGACCGAATCCCATCCAGAACAAAAAACAAATTCTAAATTTGAAATTATATTAAAAATCTATAAAATCAAGCCCCACATCTTAGGAGGTAAAAAAAGCTGTGTATTAGTTTGGTAGAAAGAAATTGGAGTTTGAAATATTGCTGTAATACAAAAATAAAATCCTGTGAGATTTAGGTAACGAAATTTTTATTTTATTTTTAAATTAATAATTTAACATCTTTTGCAGATAAATAGTAAAAGATGAACCAATTTGTAATTTTGGTGCATTACAATGGATAAATTCAGGAAATCAACGAAATTAAAGGTGTATTCAAAATGAGGCATATCATGTAGATAACATGTCATGAGTTAATTCGACACCAATTTAATCAAGTAAATTATTGAAATATTATTTATTTTAAATAAATTATATTATCATGATAATATTTTATTTTTTATTATTAAAAAACCAATAAAAATGTTACAAATGTTAAAATCCAAATTAATGTCACCAACATCTATAAAATCTTTTTTTTATCACTTCAATCAAAGTTTCCTTTCGATATCTTTATACATTTTAATTTTATTACACAAATTGTTTCACCCACATTTTTTTATATATTAATAATGTTCGTTGATTAAGTTAGTGTCACAAATTAAGTTTACACCAATTCAAAAAAATGATAATGTTATGCCAAATAATTGAACTTCGTTTAATATTTTTAATCTAATGCATTTTTTTGTTTAAAAAAATTTTACTCATAATTTAAAAAATATTTTTAATTTCGTATATATTGTATATAAATTATTATTTTTAAATTTTATATTCTACTATTTATTTATATTATTTTTAAATATACATGTGTACTTTAAATACATTATTGCTGTGTAATAAAATTTTTAATTTTATAATGATATTTGAAATTTATAAATAGTGATGTAAAATTAGTGGCAGTTGCAGGTAACTAGTATCAATCAAACCCAACCCTCAACAGCAGAAGAAGTCATGGTTCGATGTACCTTTTCTTTTCTATCTTCATCAATTATTACCATCCTCACGCATTTCGTCAACCATGTTGTAAGCAAACGTGACGCTTTAAGGTCAGCGGCGGGCTTTCAATGTCAAATTTCAAGTTCAACCCATTTCCACTTTTGAATGAAAAGAAAAAGGGTAATCTTTTATTTACTTACACATCGAACCGATGATATTTAATTTAACGCAAGAGGGAAAATTTTATAAGAACGTCACATGCAAATCAGATTGATGGAAATTGCAACATGAAAGAAGCCCTTTTTGTTGGAAAAGGTGATAACACACAGTCATGCATTTTTTTACAGGGGAAAAGGAGGTTAGTCCATATTTAATGATACTAGTTACTAGCTAAAGAATATATTTCTATAAAAACTTAATATAACATATAGTATATGAATTTAAATTTTTTAATTTGATATTATTTTTAATATAAAAATATAAAATTTAAGTACTAAATGTTAATATCAAACTAATATAAAATATAATAAAAGGAATTCCAAAACTGATTATGAAATGATTATTTAAGTGACAATAGTGGAACAGTGAAAATAGGGCTGCTGAGTATATAGTAATATTATAATTCCTTGAACCAATACAAAATGAAAAAACCCATGTGATCAATATGCAACTTACTTGATCATCAAGGACTCTACTTTTTGGGCAAAAATAGCTTATTATTATTATTTTCTGTTTTTTTTTCTTTTTTTGTTTTGTTTTTAGGTTCAAACTGATTATTATTATTGTTATTTATTAGTTCATGTCAAGCATATTCTTCATTTGATTCCCACTCACCAATATCTTGGCTGCCCTTCATTTGGTCCACCTAGGATGTCAAAATCCGGCACAAAAATAATGTAGTCCTAATCGCAGCCCTTGACTTTTTGGGGTCTTTATCGAAAAACCAACTACAATATCTACATGATATAAAGCCAACTTTACTGCCAACTTTACTTACACTCCAAGGTTGAAGATATGGTTGGTACAAGGAGGGCAACGATCAACGGCGACATTTACTCTCAGAGAATTGTTGGCCGTCGGCTTCCCAAGAGTGGTCAAGTCAAGATAGCTTTAGTGTTGGGTCTCGCCCATTCTTTTGCTTCTATCTTCTCTCGGAGCAGTAGCCGATGTGCTTCAGTTTCTAGATGAATAAAATGGCCAGATTTTTCTCGGAAATCCTAGCTTCATTTTGTAACGTTTTTTTTTTTTTTTAACGCAGGCGGCTGTGTTGCAGTAATTGTACATTGAATGTCTTGATTATCAATGAAAACGAATCTATTATTATTAGCTTCTCTTTTAATTTTTTATATTAATGGTATTAGTATTCTCATTTTGTAACGGAGCAATAGCAGACACTAGACCACAAGTGAAGAGGTACAAAATTTTAATTCATACTATTCTTCTATTTAATCTTTAAACCACTTTACCTACTTCTTAATATATATATATATATATTTATACTTTTCATACATTTAAAATTTAATTTTTATTTTCATTTTTTAAAAAAATTAAATATTTTATTTTTAAAATTAATTGTTAATACTATTAAATTTTTTATTAAATTCAAATTTATTATAATATTATTATTTTCTATTATATTACTAATTAATTACAAAGTGAATAAATTTTTTATTTAAAATCTTACACCAATAAATTGAATAAAATACCTTTAACCGTGTAAAAGACCAAACCAGACACTTCTTTTTAATGTTCTAAAATTTGCAAGAAAATAATTGAGATGGCGAAGGATTTTTTTTTTTTTTTTGTCGAAGAGGAAAGATACTGTTGAGTGATATGAGGATAGAATAGAATCTTTAGAAGTTTAAATGTCTAAATATCTACAAAAAGTAGATCATAAATGTTATGTTCATTGATATAAAAAATATAAAATGTAAAGGATTTAAATGAATTTAAGCAGCTCAGAAAAGGACAGGACAACTAGGAAAACAGGACATTGATCAATTCCTAACAGACATTAGTAAATAAAGCGATGATATCAAAAACAAAAGATCTGACATTATTAAGCAAAACCCGTAACTAAAAGGTACTTTGGCTGTCACATTATGTAATTAATTAATAAACCTGATTTAGTGATAGAGTCGAATCTATTCCCTCCTTCATACACAATCCAACTCCATTAAACTAATCCCTCTTGTACTTTCAGGATGTGCATTGAATCAAACCAACAAGGCATACTCCCCTTTTTTTCAATTATTAATTTCATTGAACGCCTTATTATATTTTACTACTTACTTACTAACAATAATTAGTAATTAAAGTAATCAACAATTAGCTGTTCAATTCCACTTTGCCCTTTAACTTGTGATTATTTCCTTCAAAATATACGAGACATTAAGATTGTGACTCCCCACTAACCCCCCAAAAGCAAAATATTAAACCTTTTTTTCAAGAAGATGATAACCTTGTGGTGGGTCCATAATTGGAGGCTCCAATTATAAAGTTTTCTCATAGAGGAAGTGGATTTACACTTTAGACTTTGGATCGGATTTTTGAGAAATAATATGGAAAAATAAAATTGGAGTGGTGGTGGCTGACAGGGCCACATGGGAGGGGAGACAAAGGCACCGTTGGGACAATTTTGGATTTGGTGGTGCTCTGCTTTTTTTTTTTTTTTTTTTGTTAATGTAGGTGAAATGAATTCCATCAATATATACAAATGGAGCACGTGATTTTAATGCAGACATGACATCAATACTTAATTTTATATTTTAACTACTTAAAACTTTACTATCATTTTGAAAAAGCAAAAAAGAAAAAAATCCTTATTTTATGATTTATTTTACTAGATTAGCAATCTTTCTTGTCGCTTTGTTTGAATGACCAATTCATCCTTTACTATATAGAATTGAAAATTTCAACTTAAGAAATTTCATGTTCACACTTCACTCAAAACTAAGGATATTTTCTCTAAATAAAGAAAAGGGATAAAATAACTACAAATTTGAATATAAATTTGTTCACTATATAAAATAAATACAAAAGGAGTAATTTTGATTTTTTTATTTTTTAATATACTTATCAGAGCAAATTCAGTAACTAATCTTTTCCAATTTAAAAATCGAATCATTGACTACTAATTTGAATTTTAATATCGCATTATAAGTTGATATAATAGACTATTTAAGAAATTCATTCAAACTTCCAGCATAATAAGATTTCAACTTAATTATCATAAAGAAGAAGAAGAAGAAAGCCTTAATCATCATCTCATCTTCTTCTTATCATTGAAATTTCTAATGGCTGAATAGATTGAATTCTTGAAGTTCACTCAAAGAAAGTACTAGTAAAAATGGAACTTTTTTAGTCAAAGAAAAAAAAGAGAGATTCCGTAACGTGAATGCAACAGAGCAGTAGTACATAAAGCCAAAAGGTCAATATCGTCAGGCCATAGTCAAACTCTGAGGGCATGACTGTAATATCAGGGACAAACAAAGGGCAATAGTTTGTTATCCTTTTATATATACAAAGGGACAACGTCCAAAACTGCTTATCACACAACTATAACGTTCTTCAACAAATACTTCCTCTGTTTTCTCTTTTATTCTCTAATCTCTTAAACCTGTAGATCTTTGCAAAAAAAACAAAAAAACAAATGGCAGGTGCAAGGGGGGAAATGATCAACGGTGGGAACTATTCGCCGAGAATTGCTGGACGTCCGATCCCAAGGAGGGGTCAAGTGAAAATTGCTATCTTAATGGGGATTGCCCATTCTTTTGCTTCTATTTTCTCTGCAAGTAGTCGCAGGCAATCTGCATCTCACTTGTCCTAAGTTGTTTAATTTCTCCCAAAAAGTAAGAGAACTGGGAGGGTAAACGTTGCCCGTCCTAGGAAAGATGTGAGTTGTTTTTTTTTTTTTGTCGATGTTCATATCAGTTTTGTACAGAGCTTGTATTTATAGCTTTCAGATGAATGAATTTTCAATTTCTTTTTTTCCTATCAGTTTCAGTTTATCTTCTGATTGATTATCATCTCTCAGTACTTTGATCTTGAAGAAAGGCAATTTTCAAGTTTAAAAAGGTAAAATAATATCAATCTTATGGTATCAATCTTATGGAACTTCTCTCCATCTTCTTTGTTCATTTATTTTAATTTTGTGTTGATTCAAAGAAGAATCAGTCTCAAAAGTTCTCCGTTTTGTTCGTCGCATAGATCTGGTAGCAAAGCAATTATATTTAGTCATACTGGGCGATGAATTAAGATGACACCGAGTTACATAAAGGTAAAGATGAATCACAAATTTGAAAATATCAAAGACCAACAGCCGTGGATGGTTGGGGCTTTGTCAAGTGATTGCTTTTATCAAATTCTTGCAAGTTATGACCTTTGGAAAAACATAACATAGAAAAGTACACGCAATTTCAATATAGCAGAAGGCCTAAATTCAGGACAGAATATCAAGTAGAAACTCCCGAGGTATGCTCTAGATCCGAACATGACCAAGAGTTGTTTGTGCAGATTTGAGAACGGTTTGTTTCCAAGGCCACAACACAAAAGCAAGCAACTGCTAAACGTTGATTTGCTCATTTGTTGATAGCAGATAAAACAAAGAGAACATTTTTGTCAATTTTTTGTGCCAGTTTCATGTTTTGCTATTTTCTTTTTAATGGCATTGAAAATTCGTCTAATGCATTTAAGTTATTCTGGCAAGCCAAATGCAACCACAAAGAAACCACGGTAATGAATCAGATAAACCCTTGTAGTTCAAAAGCTCGGTATCTCAAGTTCCATCCTTGTAGTGCAAAAGGTATGAGGTAAAGTTCCATCCTTCTATGAGAGTTTCATGCATTGGTATTTCAGTTCCATCGTTGTAGCGCAAAAGTTGTGAGTTAAAGCCTTGGATGGCACCAGTGACCTCAGGAATCTTGACAGTTCCCTAAAACACGACATAATTAGTTTATTTAAATTTCAGGTGATTTTCTATAGTTTAATGAGCAAAGGATTGCCGAGGTTTCTGCTTATTTGAATAGTCTTACGTGCAAGCATCATCTGGGAATTTCGATGAAGTGAGCTTTGTCCATCAATACCTGTACTAATGCCGGATTTAGCCAGGCCAGACACAGAGGGACGAAACGTCCCCATTAGGGTAGTGAGGTGGCAAACTTTTAACAGCAGTTGCAGCCTGGGGGGGTGTAAAAGGGCCTAAGAAATTAGGCAGTGAATAGCTGCCAATGCTTTTTTCTTCTTAAAAGCCTTTTGCGTATTCTTTAACATGACTTGAAACAGGTTCCCATTAAGATTTTAAATGTGTTAAAACATTCCGAAACAGAATACAGATCTTTTGAAAAGCTTGAATTTGGAATTGATGTGTTTTCCAACAAGGGTTAACTTCGGTATATGGGAGTTATACACAAACAGAAAACAGGTAATCATTCAGATTAAGTTTGATATTCGAGTTCCACTACATGATGTACCCTAAAGGTTGACCTAAATGACAAGCAAAGTGGGGCATTTTCCAGTATAAGGGAGGCAAGAGCATCTTTAACAGGAATACAGTCGGAGATAAACATAAAGTTCATCATCTTTTTTTGAAAGAGTTGACAAAGGGATACTATAGTCGCCCTCACTTCATAATTTAAAAATGCCTATCTTCATGCTTGAGCAATTTTAACTTCAGAATTAAATAATCGGTTAAGCACGGCAGCTAGGCGAATCCCACCTTGAGCAAGCCTCTTCTCCACAATAGGCAACCGAGAAAGGAAATACTCATCTATGGAACAAAGGAATAATATGTTAAAAGAAGATGGCATAAAGAAGATAACTGATCTGCTTCTCATCAAGGTGGCATCATGTACCAAATAACACTCTCTCTGTATTTTAGCATGTTATATCCAACCATGGCAGGTTGCATGAAAAGCCATGTTGAGTCAACCATTTGGAAGAAAAATAGTATTTAAAGGGATTATCAAAGAGAAAACAAAACAGTAAGAAAGATCATCGATGTGCCTTTAATGGTTAGCAGCAACCAGATATAAACACAACACATATATGCACCAAATTCAGGAACTGAATCCGTCATAGAGAAAGGTGAAAAGGCCAATAAACCAGTCATGTGTTTAGAAGGCATAGTAGCAGTAATGTTGCCATCTGAACCCAACAAGTTTTTACTTTGATTTAACTCAACAATTGAGCATAAGATATTCCATAAAGAGGTGCCTTCCAATTATCAAAGAAGAAAAGGTTTGTTGGAGAAGAAGAAAATACCTTCTAATGTGCTTCCCGGTGTGGCATTCCTATATGCAAACTTACATGCCATCCTAACACTTTCAGAAGCATACCTGTATATAGGCAATTCATCATGCCTAATGCCATCAGTTCCGTGTAACACAAAATATTATTACTTTTTCGCTACTTAAAGTAAGAAATTCAGAATTAAATTGAAAATGTGTTTGTAAGCTTGGAGCATGTATATCTACATCTTTCCACTCGGACATTCATGAAAAACTGAAATATGAACTGGTGCACATTTAATATACGCGAAAGGATTAATTTGTGATTAGACATAGGCAATAAAGTAAAGCATTTTTTTTTGCTTTTAACATGCTTTAACAATTTTCATTACAGTTAATACAGTTAAGAAGTCCAGCATATGCCTTGGAAGAAGAGTTGAAAGAATAAGTTGTGACATATACTTACAGGTTAGGACAAACAGTTTGATTATGTCCACAGTTCTCCCATGATGATACATCATTGGACCAAGCATCCTACAATGACAAAGAAACATAATGACAACAAGAAGTATCACACCTTGGTATTTGCATGGGCCATTTCAAACATACATACAACTCTAAACCCCAACGCAAGGAGGAAAAGAAAAGAAAAGCCCAAAAACAACAACAAAAGAAGGAAAATCATAAAACCATATATTGTCTGCTCAGTTTGTTTCAATATGTTACACCTTTAAAAGTAAAACAGTGCTTATCGGCTATCTGTAGTAGCTACTTGCACAAGTGAATATGAAGGAAATCAAAATGCTTACAGTAATATTCCTCTGGATGGCTTGAATCATTGTTGCAAGATCTGAGCCATACAATGTCTTCACAGCAGAATCAATAATCATGGTATCCCAGACCTGGAACAATGATAGTATTGGATAAAACTGCATTGAGATGGAACAAATAGGACCCAAACAAATATGCCGACTTTCTCATGGGTGATTTTCTCAGCACTTTGACATGAATCAATTCTTTGAAAAAACTTGTTAAAAGAGGCAGATCTCTATCCAAACATTCTGACAAACAAGTTATCAAGTCAGGCCAAAAAGAAGAGTTATCACCAGATTTACATCAGTCAGGAAGGAGGCAAGGAGATGGTCTTTCCTGCCTAAATATATGTTTGCCTCCAATAACTCAAACCTGCAGCACCTTCATGTGCTTTTCCCCCCTTTTTTTTTAATATATAATTTCTCTCACTAGTAGATAGCAGGAGTGGCAAGTGACAGTTTTGGCTCAATTGTTACTTGTTTTTAACAGCCTATTTCGATGCCTGCTAACTAGCTATTTTTGCTTTGAAATGTAATTCTTGCACCCCTTCCCATCATAAAAGGGAGAACGTTTACATAAAGACAGTAACATATTAGTGCATATTTAATTTGCTTTAACATCATTTGGTGCTTATCACAGGGAAAACAAGAAAAGGATGCTGGACAGAGAAGAGCTCACATGGTGTAGATTTGTCTTCCTGCGGTACCAACGGACTGTAATTGTATTCCCACCTAAATCTCCTAAGAAGCCAACATGTAACGGCTGTAGTCAGGAAAGAAAAACTTAGGTTACTGAATGTAAACTCTTTTTTCACAAGAAATAAGTTGACAAATTTTCTTCTGTACTTCCACATGAAAGTGAGAAGCTAAATCAGTTTAAATAAGGATAAAAGGATAAACAAATATAAGCAATACAAACTAGATGGAGATAGAAGGTGAGTCAGAATAATTTGTAAAATTGTGACCTTGCAGCCAAAGTTTACATAAAAAAGTTCATAAAATGAAATATAACATGACAAAGAACCAGAATTACAGGAAATTATTCATTGTACCTTCAAAAAAGTATAGCTTTCTAAAGCTATAATATGTCATTCTAAAACAATGGACTTTAAGGATTAAGCTGTAGCATTTAACAATGACCATCTTTAACAATCATCCATCCTATGAACCATCATGCAACAAGACAAGTAAAAACAATGTTTGGAAATTTTGCACTGCACTACCAGTCTTCTAAAGATAAATCATAGAAAATGAAGTAGGTTTACACCAATTTTTGTTTTCTATTTCTTTTTTCCTTTTTTTTAAACTACTTAGCAAAGTAATAGACTCCAACAACATATTTTCTGAGTCAACGAATGATCATGAACCATATTCCTTAAACCCAGTCAGCCATTCGACCAATTCCTGTGTAACTGCACAGTTTGTAACATTGAATCTTTAGGAATACCTTTAAGTTCAGAGGTACCAGAAGAAGAGCACAAACCTGATGGACATCCCCAATAAAATGAGCTAAGAACATAAGCGCCTCTGTCAAATTGTCTGTTACCAACAGAAGAAGAGTCATCATATAAGGATTAGAAATATAATGTCATAACCTGCATAAGTGGCAACCTGGAGAAATAACAAACTTACAACTCAACTGAGGACCATATCCCTGATATGCTGAAAAAAGTTGCTTTGTATAATTGAAAATGGCTCCAGTTACGCAGCTATCCTTATGTCCAGTAGCATCATGGCAGTCCCCTATAAGTATCCACAACTAGAAAAGTTAACAAAGTCCACCTCAAAGCAATACTGACATTGCCAAAATCTGAACATGAATATAAAATGACCTTAAACTTACGGCAGTATTTATAATTACACTTGAAATCTGGGGTGTCAACATAGTGTAACGGACTAGACCAGTGATAGTGCCACCTTACATCATCAGCCCAGGAGCATACAGATGCAAGCTCACCTCCAGCGGAATCAGGGAGCAGTTCCTTTACTGTAGCCAGAGCATCTTTAGTAAGATATTCCTGAAGGATCACAAACGGCAAAATCAGATGAAATTGTCATCATCTTCTGATTCATAATCAGTTGATGCAAAATATCATACTCTCAAGAAATGAATGCTTCATATAAAATTGTTGGTTACAAATGCACAAAATAATTAAAACACATACTCCAAAATCAAACAAAAGAACCAACCCAAATCCCTGAATGTTCAATTATTAAGCTGGTTCCATCATGAACACTAAAGCTCAATCTTATTAAATAACAAATAATAGATTAAATTTCCTTAATCAATATAAATGATTTTATGGTTCAAAACATTTGGAGAGTCCATATACTACACAAGAATAATTTTTTTTTTTTTAAAAAAAGGAAAAGAAGTCTCACCTCAGCTATCTTGCAAACAGCAAAATGACCGTCCTTTCCCCAACCAAACACCCCATGAAGCAGTTGCATAAGAACAAGCAGCCTTCCGACCCATAGTAACTCATGCCAACCCATTCTTCTAAAACCCATTAATTGAATTCTGTAAAGTTTCAAAAGCCAACCTTTTTATTTGTGTTTAGGAAGAAAAATAAATATTTTTCATGCTGAGTTGATTAGAAGATGACGAAACAAGCAATAACGGAACAAAAAGATAAAAACCCCTTTTGATCCATAATAATCTTATTTTTAATTTGGAAAATATCAAATCAAAGCAAACATTTTCTCAGTAACCAAGCAAAGAAAAAATCATTCAGTTACTAAATTAACCCACAGAGCACAAACCAAAAGAAGAAAAATAAACAAAAACGATACCGCAAAATATATGGCCTTTGATCCCCGGGAAAGTGAGAATATTCTATTATTCGTAAACGGGGATTGGTCTTTAGTACTTACGTTTCAACTTTCAACGGACTTACCCTCCAGTTTTGCCTGAAAAGCAAGTATGCCTTTCCGTGGTGGGTTAAAACTCGAAACTTAAAAGTGAAAAGTAGAGGGGACTATAGTAGGAAGATAAATAATAAACTAAACAACTTTTTTACGTTCACTTAAAATAATTATTACAATTTTCTCAATCAAATTTTAGAAAATTTTCATTTTAGTTATTCAAGTATTAAATTCGATTCAACAAGTTAAATAATATTCACATCATATTTATATTTTCATGTTAGTCATCAAATTTTTTTTATTAAGTCTTGATTCTAGTAAAAAAAATATGATATTATACTTGTTTATTCCTTTTCAATATTAAAATTTTAAATTTTAAAACAAAAGAATTAATTATGTAAATTTGTTGAAAATTTTTATACTTTCATAGTGCAAATTGATTTGTTACGATAATATTGAAATTAATTAATTTCAGTATTTTAGTAAAAAATAGACATTATCAAAGGATGAAAAAATTCCAACAATTTACTCAATTGTTTTAGATGTTTTGATTTTTTTAAAGAAGAGAAATTTAGAAATTTTTTGCAAGAGGTTGAATAAGTACACAAATTTTTAATTCATTATTTTAGTTGTTGTCCCTTTTTCATTTTAATCTTTAATTTTTTTACCGTGATCAAGATTTAAAAAAAAGATTTTTTAATGATAAAAATAAAAGTGACTTAAAAGTTAAGTGATTAAAATGAAAATATCAACATGATCGGGCATATGTGTACATTCAGCTTTTAAATATTTAACACTTGAATGACTAAAATGAAAATACTCTAAAAATTGAATGAAAAAATTGTAAGAATTTTTTAGTGACTAAAATAAAAACACAATTAAACTGGGTGACTAAATAAAAATTTTACCCTTAATATATTGTTGGAAATAGGACGGTATGAGTTTGATGATTTTTTTTAAAGTAGTAATTATATTTAGTAACATTTAATTTGACTTCTACTATTGATTTGATAAAAAATTATAATTAAGTAATTATACTAAATTTAAAAAACAAATTAATAATACAAAATTATGATACGTGGGTAAAAAATATAATTATTTAACAAATATATTTATGAAAATTAATATTAAAAACAAATAATACTTTAGTTAATATGACAAAAAAAATATAATCTCATCACTTGTGTATTTTTTCTATTTTCATATTACAGATATAAATGATAAAAACAAATAATATTTTAGTGATTATCATTATTAAACATTTAAAAATTAATATTAAAGCTTTGGTATCATGATATAATTTTTACCAAATAAAAATGCAAATAACACATTAGAAATAAATGTTGATTTCATATACCAAAAATATATTAACTCAACTTAAAAATACAAATAACTCAATTCAAAACTATTAGATTTAAGTTGTTATTTTTCTCCTCTTAAATTATATAAAAGGTTTGAGTCACGTCTCCCACCTAATATTGTATATGTAGTTGTTCTCGTTCCTGTACCGCAATCTCAGCAGCTCCTTTAAGCCTTCCTTGCTCTGGGTGTAGGGTGTTGACTCGACTTACAGGTGCACCTACCATATTGAAACTCTGTTTAACACTCCATATAGGTCACTGACCAGAGGAAGATATATCCACTGAAAGTTTGGTTGACTCTGAGCAAATGGTACTGATGATTCTGATACTCCCCCAAAATTGGCAGCTTCCTTGAGTTACGACTGCGAAAACAATAAAATGGAAGATAGGAATTTTTTTTCCTTTTAATAAAAGTAGAGGTATCAATTCTCTACTAAAACTTGAATACAAAATAATCGATTTTCACAATACTAAAGATTGAAATGATATATTTACGAAATTGATATGAAAAACATAATCTTTGTTAATGTAAAATATAAGGCTAGTAATAAAATGAATTTTTTTTTTGTGTGCTTAATGCTTACTAATCACGACAATTTTGGAATAGAGGAATGGCTTTGGTCTCGCTTTTTTTTTCCTCAATTCCAAACAATTCGATAAAAACAAATAATCAATTCCGTGACTAACTTCGACACCACTTTTTGGGACTTTTCAAATGAAGTGATGATCGAGGAACTTTTATTACCGTAAGGAGAACGTATTTCTGAAACATATTATTCATTTTTTATCCAAAGGATATAATCTGTTTTTGCTTTATCAGACTGCAGTACTGTAGAGCCAAAAGATATAAACAAAGAAAAATGAAGGCAATAGTTATAACTACAGGAGGCGGCCCAGAGGTGTTGCAATTGCAACAAGTAGAAGACCCAGAACTCAAAGATGATGAGGTTCTCATCAAGGTAGAAGCTACCGCTCTAAACCGGGCTGATACTCTACAGAGAAAAGGTTCCTACCCTCCTCCAAAGGGTGCTAGCCCTTACCCTGGTCTTGAATGTTCTGGTACTATCCAAGCCGTTGGCAAGAATGTTCTGGGCTGGAGAGTTGGTGATCAGGTAATTCATAATTCATATGGGTATGATTGAAAATGTTTGATCTTTTTTGTCTTATGGATGATCCATTAGTTTTCATAATCTCAGGTCTAAAGATCAGATTTTTCTCTTTTTTTTGAGGGTTTTGGAACATGGGTATTGATGTATATGGGGCTGCAACTTGAATGAGTAGATTGTTTCTCTGTTTTATGTAGGTGTGTGCTCTTCTTAGTGGAGGTGGATATGCTGAGAAAGTGGCAGTCCCAGCTGGTCAAGTTCTTCCAATCCCACTTGGGGTTTCCCTCAAAGAAGCTGCTGGTTTACCTGAAGTTGCTTGTACTGTTTGGTCCACTGTTTTTATGATGAGTCGCTTATCTGCTGGGGAGACATTCTTGGTATCTTCTATATCCACTATGTTTTCTACATATCTTTCAGTTTTGTTTTGGCCTAGTTTGATGCTGCATAATCTTTGGGTTACTAGGGTAACTCAATTTAGCAAAAATGATTGATGGGTTTGCTTTAGTTTGAAGTTTCTTGATCATCTTAGGACACTATAGATCAAGCCATTTGTGCCGATTTCCCCCTCTAATATCTACTAGTTTGTTGGCTGATCTTTTGATGGAAGGCTAACATGGCTAACATAACTAACATGATATTAAAATTTCAGGTCCATGGTGGTTCAAGTGGGATTGGCACTTTTGCAATTCAGATAGCTAAGAGCAAAGGAGCAACAGTGTTTGTTACAGCAGGTCTACCTGTAACAATGATTGTACTGTGAATTCCGTGCTTTCATTTGTTCTTATATTTAGACGTGGTAGTGTTGATCTCCAGGGAATGAAGAAAAGTTAGCTTTCTGCAAGAGTCTTGGAGCTGATTTGTGCATCAATTATAAGACAGAGGACTTTGTTGCGCGCGTTAAGGAAGAAACTGGAGGGATGGGTATGCTCTGTAGTTTTGAATCATTGCTTTTGTATTAGTACCCACAGTTTCTCAGCAATCAAACAACCATTCTAAATTCACAAATTTTTAATGGCAGGTGTCGATGTGATTCTGGATTGCATCGGGGCAGCGTACCTTCAGCGAAACCTGGACAGTTTAAATTTTGATGGAAGGCTTTGTATCATTGGCTTGCAGGGTGGAGCTGTCACCGAAATTAAACTTAATACTTTATTTCCAAAGCGCCTCACAGTGCAAGGTAGTAGCCAACATGAAGAACATATAACAGAGCACTACATTGTTTACAAATATTCTCAAGCCACATACATCTCCACAGATGCACCCACTTCTCATCAAGCCTTTGCTTTCCCTAAATTGAAACATTCACATATCTTGAAAACTGCTGCTAAAAATGGTTAAAGCTTTAGTGGGTGTAGTGGAAATCATAGATCGATATAGGATTGTAATTTGATACTTTTTCTTTTTTGTATTTAGGGGCTGCGTTGCGACCAAGAAATCCAGAAAACAAAGCAATGGTTGTTAATGAAGTGGAGAAGAATGTTTGGCCAGAAATCGTGGCGGGCAAGGTGAAGCCTATCATCTACAAATCATTTCCCTTATCTGAGGCTGGGGAGGCTCATAAGCTAATGGAAAGTAATGAGCATATTGGGAAGATACTGCTTGTTCCATGATGCTGCTAATGGTTTTATCTTATATTGTGACAATGGTGTGTCTTTTGATAATACAATGGAGCCACTTGTTACTGTGTACCAATTTGAAATCATGCAGAACTGATGTGAAAGATTTCTAATACTTGCCAATGGCATTGTCTGATAAATATAATAAGAACAAGTTGATTACCACCAGCAGCTTAATACTTGCTAATGGCATTGGATATTTTGTTTAAAAGGCCCAAGGCTTATATATCAGAATCAGGCAAGTTAATAAAAAATGAGACCAAACCCACCAGAAATTGTATAAATATTATAATATATAATGTTTAAGCAGCTATTCTTTTGGAATTGCATGGTAGGAGAATCATCTTGAACAATCATAAGAACAAAAACCATATAAAATTTAGATGTCCAAATATCCACAATCAGTAAGTTGCAACACAGGCAAGTGGTTGCTGTTCGAAAGCCTTGAAATCCAGTGATGAAGGCTGTAGTGATAACAAGTCCAGGTGATCCAGAAGTATTGCAGCTACAAGAAGTACAAGAACCCGAAATCAAAGATGATGAAGTCCTTATCAAAACTGAGGCAGCAGCCCTGAACCGTGGTGACATCTATCAAAGACAAGGCTTTTACCCTCCACCTGAAGGTGCTAGCACTTTTCCAGGTCTTGAATGCTCAGGCATCATTGAAGCTGTCGGAGAGAATGTTTCTCGATGGAAAGTAGGAGATAAGGTGAATTCTGAATTGATCTGTAGGAGACATAGAAGTCAACTGTCCTAAAATGAGCTTGTCTTAAATGGTTTTTTGTTTTAATTTTCTGTTGCTTTTGTTAAAGGTGTGTGCTCTCCTAAGTGGAGGAGGGTATGCGGAGAAAGTGGCTGTTCCAGCAGGACAAGTTCTGCCTGTTCCATCAGGAGTTTCATTGTCGGATGCTGCCTCTCTCCCAGAGGTTGCCTGCACAGTCTGGTCCACTGTTTTTACGATGAGTCGGCTATGTCCTGGTGAAACGCTTTTGGTAACAAATTATCCTTAGTTCACTTTATTTTTATTTTCTTTTTCATGATGTATGATAATTTATACTGATAATTCTAAGAATTGATTGAATATAGATCCATGGGGGCTGTAGTGGAATTGGGACATTTGCCATTCAGATTGCAAAGTTCAAAGGAGCAAAAGTTTTTGTCACAGCAGGTTAATTACTTACACGAATAATCTTTCAACAGATAAAATTTTACTTTCATTGGTCATCCATTAATCTACGTCTTGGAACTCTTTGAGTCTTACTACCAGGGGATGAGCGAAAATTAGCCTTTTGCAATGATCTTGGAGCCGATCTCTGCATCAATTACAGGACCGAAGACTTTGTAGTACGTGTAAAAGAGGAAACAGAAGGCAAAGGTATAAACTTTTATGATATCAACTTTGTTAGAGCTATTTAACATTGAAAATAAGTGAACTTTTGTTTTCCACCATTAATGGCAGGCGTTGATGTTATTCTGGATTGCGTTGGAGCAGCCTACCTCCAAAGAAACCTTGACTGCTTAAACGTCGATGGCAGACTTTTCATCATTGGCTCCATAAGTGGATTTGTGGCAGAGCTAAACATCGCAGCTATGTTCGCAAAACGACTTTCAATCCAAGGTATTAATCATGTTCTAAACAACAGCAGACCAGACCCTTTACTGTATAATAATATGTTGCATGACAATTGAAAGTGGGAAGCTTTAAATATGAATGCAGCGGCTGCCTTGCGGACAAGAAATGTAGAAGAAAAGGCATCAATTGTAAAGGAAGTGGAGAAGAATGTTTGGCCTGCAATTATGTCGGGTAAGGTGAAGCCAGTGGTTCACCAACGATTCCCACTTGGAGAAGCAGCTGAAGCTCACCGGCTTATGGAAAGTGGCAACCACATAGGGAAAATACTTCTTATTGCATAATATTTTGCAGCCTTTAAGTTCTCTGCAATTATATACTGAGAATAATTTAGAACCATCATAAGTTTTATTTAATGTGTTATAATTTACCTCATTCGTATCTGTAGAGAGAATTTCCTTTGAAAAGCTTTGTTTTATAGCTCATTGTTTAGCGAGTTTTTACCTCATTTATCATGATTTCCGATTATTACCATCGTTAATTTTGTATTCCACAATGCTGTTAATTACTTATTTATTGAATTACTCTTTAAAGAAAATTAAATCAACTAAATTTGTATATTTTAAAAACGATCGATATCGGATCCGCCGAGGATAAATAATCAAAGTCAAAGTAACCTGCTCCATGCTTATGTGGCAAAATCAGAAAGGCAAAATCAGAACCCTTCATCTGTTATTCACGTTGGAGGTAAATAAATAAATAATAATAAAGCTTGGCATTTTATTAACATATCTCTGTCAAGATCAGCGAACAGCGGATTCATTCAACCTCTATCCCAGACTTCTTGTACTTCTGCTGCATCTTTAGACTTTGAAATTGCTATTTCTCAACTCCCTCTCAGAGATTTCGCTCATCAGGTTCGTTCTCAGGATCTTTGCCTTCAATCTCTGTTATTGCGAACTGGGTAGCTCTTAAAATTTGTTTGACGTTTGATGAATTTTCTGTTCATCTAAATTTGTTGATCATATTCGGTGTTGTTCAATCTTTTGCAGATTTGTGCTTGGGGTTTTCCTCATCTCTTAGTTAAAACCATGGATTTTAGCCATTTAAATCGTGGGCAGATGACTCTGATGGGATCTGCGTTCTGTGTGGTGCTTTCGTTGCATTTCACACTGCAGCTTGTGTCACAGCATCTTTTTTACTGGAAAAACCCCAAGGAGCAGAAAGCTATACTTGTTATTATTCTTATGGCTCCTATATATGCTGCTGTCTCCTTTGTGGGTTTATTGGATATCAGAGGAAGCAAAGCCTTCTTCATGTTTCTGGAATCTGTCAAGGAATGTTACGAGGCTTTTGTGAGTGCCCCTTTTGCTCAATCTTTGGATTTGGCTTTGGCTCTGCTGCAATTTTTTTTTTTTTTTGTTAAAATTATTATTATTCACTGTTGCTTTTTGATGTTATTGGTTCTAGGTGATCGCTAAGTTCATGGCTTTGATGTATAGTTACTTGAATATATCTATTAGCAAAAATATTGTACCTGATGAAATTAAAGGTAGAGAGATTCACCATTCATTTCCTATGACCCTTTTTCAGGTATGCTACTTTAAATTAATATATATCACTTAAATAAGTTAGAAGTTACACTCTTAATCAGATCTCTTGACACATTGCTGTTGCTCAAACTACAGCCTCGAACAGTTAGGCTGAACCACCATACACTAAAACTTCTCAAGTATTGGACATGGCAATTCGTTGTCATCCGCCCAGTGTGTTCTATCTTGATGATAACCCTGCAACTTCTTCAGTTTTATCCATCTTGGTTGAGCTGGACATTCACAATCATCCTCAATGTGTCTGTTTCATTAGCATTATACTCTTTGGTAGCCTTTTACCATGTCTTTGCCAAAGAGTTGGAACCTCATAAGCCACTTGCGAAGTTCTTGTGCATCAAGGGAATTGTTTTCTTCTGCTTTTGGCAGGTAAATAGAACTTCTTTTTTCTTTAGTCTTTTTTTGGAGGGCTCATTAGTTTTTACACTCATTAGAAGCATGAAGAATTGACATTTGTTTTCTCTAAACCCCTAATGATAAACAGTGAAGGTCCAGAGTAAAACTAACCAAGCCTTATTTCATAGGCTCTTAACTCATGTGAGGGTTGGCTAACAGATAATCACGTTCATAACTTGTAACTAGAAAATCATTGTGCCCCCTTCAAGGGAAATATTGCTCTCTCTGGATATGAGGAGATATTTTATGAATGAACCTAATCTTAGGTAATTCAGCATACAATCAAATGCTTGTACTTCAATCAGGTTGGAACTCAATAATAGTAAATTATAGCTTATCTGATGATTATTCAAACTTAACAAATCATATAATTTCATCTGAATATTCTGCCCTCCGCTGCCTGGTTATCTTTTGTTTCTTCCTTCTAAGAAGTTTGCTGGATTACTGTTTCAGAGTGGAACTTTCTGCTCTGAGCACTATGAAATTTTCAATGATTCTTTCTGTGGTTAATGCATGGAGGTTTAGACTGTTTTGGTGTATTAGATATGAATGTGTTGCAAGTTGCGGCTCGCATCCTCCAGTACTACCAACTTTATGCTTTCTTGTCCTTGTTTTATCAGTGGTATGTTGTTGAACCATATAATATTTTGCTTTTATCTTGTGTTAATGACATCAATTGACCGCGTGCAGGGAGTGGTGCTTGACATACTTGTTGCTGTGGGCATCATTCGAGCAAATCATTTCTGGTTGGATGTGGAGCACCTTGAGGAAGCTCTTCAGAACGTATTGGTGTGTCTAGAGATGGTTGTATTCGCTGTTCTCCAGCAGTATGCATACCATGTTTATCCATATAGTGGAGAAACTGAAGCTAAGTTGAAGCTAGGCAAGAAACTTGAATGATTTTGGGATTCCCCAGCTCTAATTTAGAAAAGAGAAATACCTGTTTCTGTGGGATTTGAACATAATTTTTATGAATGCTTGTGATCTGTTTTGTAATTGCCTTCGTATATCAAACATAATTTATGCGCAAGAACGACATTTACGCCATACTAAACTACATAGAGAAGATTCAATATTTTGCAATATATATTGAACTTATAAACAAACCTGATGAAATAAAGAATCCTAATTAACTGAAAATGCAGGTGACTTAAACATGATATCTTATGGATAAGTGCCTTCGAATATGGGAGTTTCTTCCATGTTGGATTTCCTTTTTCGAAACCATTGATTACCCCATAATTACATTGACATTCTAAAACAGAATTTATTCCATCTATTGTAATCAGAAATTTAAGACAACAAAATAAAACATGATAATCTCTTAATACGAGTTTAAAAGAATTTCTTGAAAGTTTATAAAAAGGAACTCTTCAAATTATCAAATTTAAAGGATAAGAGGATCAAGCTTATACTTTTATGTAGATGGTAGGCCAGCACAGACTACATGGGCAATCCAAAGCAAGAAGGCAAAGATGGCATGCTATAGATGTAAGTTCTAAAATAATAGGGCCAGCAAAAGCAGGATCCCCACTTTGACTATTGTGCGTACGCACGCCAGCCTCCAACCAAAAGTAACCATCCAATTTGTAAAAGAGAGAAAGAAAGTCGAGCCAAACAAGAAAGCAAGAACCAAAGAGACACCCACTTTGCCATTTTTAATTTACTTTCTGATTCTCCTTTCTCCTTCTCCCTTGTTTCTTTCTTTGTTTCATATTTTGGGTTTTCCTCTGATTTTTTTGGGAAAAAAAAGATAAAGCTTTTTGCCCAGAAAGAGAGAAAAAAAAAAAAGCGAGTGAGGGTGCTATCTTTTCGACCAAAGGAAGAGATAGTTTGGAGTCATCATGAACAAGAAGGCTAACGTTTCTCAAGAACTTAACGCTAAACACATAAAGGTTTTCTCTTTATATTTTCATTTATTTGTTTCTTTGTTTATCACTCATTTAAGCTTTAGTGTTTGTTATGTTCAAGACTCTTTCTTTTTTTCTCGGCGCTGATGTTTGAATTTGATATGTTTGATGAAAATTTACATTTTAGCTCTATTTAAACGGTTACAAGTTTTGATGTATGTGTGTGTATATATATATATATATATATATATATATTATCCTTTATGTTGATGAACTTTCTACGGCAAAGCTATAGTAACGAATCTTATTTCTTGGTTGTTCTGAACTTGCTGTAATTTTGTAATAGCTTTTCTCCCGGACTAAAATTATGCTATCCACCAAGTTGGGTTGCCGTATTTTTTTTTGTTGTTGAATTACTCGCGAACTTCACCGATCAATTTGGAATAGTTTCCAGTTGTTTTCCAATACAGTGAGTTGCATTGCCCTTTATATTTTAGCTGTCAACTATGGTTGCTGATCCCAAGGAGTCTTAAACTATGACTCACGTAGATTCATTTGTATATAGCTAATCAAGAAGCTGGTGCAGCCACTATGAGGTTTCTTTACTATTTGATGTTGCAATATTTTGTCTTTAACATGTTCCAATTCGTTTGTCTTAGGCAATGTACTATCCAATCAGTAAGTTTTATTTGAATCAAATAAAACAGGCAAGACAACCATGCGGTTTTTTTTATCATCCGTTAGTGCTGTTTTTATGTGATTCAAGTTGTGTGCTATATAGTTTCTGCTCCATCCTCAGGCACGTTCGAATGTGTGTCTGGAATATTAATGTTGTCTCAGTTAGAGATAAAGATATAGCTTGCAATTTCACCTTCATCTGAACTTTCTTTGACAGCCAATTCCCAATGGTATCTTGTATTGAATGAATATAGCGAATCACTTGATGTATATTATGTATGATAATACCTTTCTGGTTCCATCTTCTGCAGATATTGGATGGCCTTCTTAAGTTACCCGAGAATAGAGAGTGTGCAGACTGCAAAAGCAAGTAGGTATCCGTTATCAATTTAGCTCTTATTAATACTTCACCATGAGTCTTTATGTAGTAAGATTGCCAGCAAAATGGAAATTTAAAACTAAGATTGCCAGCAAAATGGAAATTTAAAACTAGGTGCCTGAGTTACTGTAAAGGACTTGAACTGCAATTTATAATGGCTTGTCTTCAATGCAGGGGACCAAGATGGGCTAGTGTCAATCTAGGAATATTCATTTGCATTCAATGTTCAAGGATTCACCGAAGTCTTGGAGTGCACATATCCAAGGTTTTTCGTTTCATTATAATTTATGCTTCTCTTTTCCCTTGATTCTGAATAACAATACAAGTCATTCAATGTTCAGAGATTATGTTTTTATCTCCTGCAGGTGAGATCTGCAACTTTAGATACATGGCTTCCAGAACAGGTTTCTTTTATTCAATGTAAGGATGTCTTTGATTACCATCCCAAATAAGATGAGGTGGTGATAGTAATCTGTTTTATTGTTGTTTTTGCAGTCATGGGGAATGAGAAATCGAACAATTACTGGGAAGCAGAGTTGCCTCCTAATTATAACTGGGCTGGCATCGAGAATTTCATTTGTGCTAAGTATAACTTCATAAAACTATCCATCTAAAACTTTTATTTTGATTTCTGATTTTCTTCTATTGCTGTGTGAAACTAGTTTTAATACCAAACATTTTGCTTAAGGATGCTTATTTTCTTCATTAGGTATAAAGAAAAGAGATGGATTCCCCGAGAGGGAAAGGTAGATCTCCAACAAGTGTGAGCGAAGAGAAGGAATCACTTCATAAACTAGGAGCCAAAGATGGTGGGTATAAGTATAGGAATACTGCAAATTATGGTTTTGAGGAGAAAAAAACTTCTTGTCCGCCTTTTATGAATAACAGCACTCCAACTCCTAAAAGTTGCCTGCAAGTGCATTTAAATGTTCCTCAGAAGGTAAGAACAGTCATTCTTTGGTCTTAAAGACTGATTTTTTGTAAAAGGATTTCCTGTTCATGCAGTGAGAACCTGTATGGTTTGCTTTATCTTCCATGCATTGAAATGTTGAATATCAAAGTTCTAAAGCAGTGTAGCAATGATTCTTTGATCCGATGTTGTTGGAAGTTATTACATATAAAGTAATTAATGCACTTAATCCATAGGTTGAGCATGATATTAGACCGCAAGAACCTCTACAGAATTCTGAACCATCAGCTTCAAATGCGGATACCGTAAATCAGGAGGTTACTACTACTCCATCAGTCTCGAAGGTTGAATCAATAAAGCAGGATGTCAATACTACTGCATCAGTAGCACCGGCCAAAGTTGATTATGCTACTGAACTTTTCAATTTGCTCTTCATGGAAGATTCTAGAGAAAATCACTCTGACATTTCTGCTCATGAGAATTCCTGGACTGGTTTTTCATGTATGCTTCTTGCCATTATAATCTTGTCAATAAAACTATTAGTACTACTTTTAATGCTTTTTTTTTTTTCTTTCTATTGCTTATCACTTAATTAATTTCTCACTGAGTGTTGCTAGATATAGTACTTTAAATTTGGTAATCACTTTTATTGCTCGACATATCAATTTGCAGCTGCTGAAGCTAAATCCTTGTGGGATGGAAGTGATTCATCAAACTTAAGTCAAACCAAGGTGCAACCTAAGAATGAAAGCGATGATCTATTTAGAGATTCAACATCAGTGAAGCAAACATTTTCAGACACAGCAGAGGACGATGCTAAGCCTATGAAACTCTTTGAGAATGTAAATGCCATTTTTCAGTGGGTGCTTATACAATAGAATAGCTTCATTTCTCTTACAAGGATGATTATTAATTGTAACAATTATCTGGAATTCAGCTTGATATCTTCATTTCTTGAGCACCTAAGTTAATGTTCATCACCCTGGTAGTTTGAAAGTAGAGATATAAAATTTTAATTATTTATTTGTCTTTGATATGAGTAGCATGAACATGAAGTTTGATATTCTTTGCTTCATTTTTTTTCCTAAATTTCTGTTTCACCTTTTAGTAGTGAATTGTCTGCAGCCAAATACAGTGATAACATCTCCATTTTCTCTCCATCAACAACAATTTGTTACAACTGCAAAGCCTAATGGTGGATCCCAAGCCTTTCCTGTTACTTCCCATCAGTTCAACTCGAATGGCTTGCACTTTCCTGCTCTGAGTTCTGGAAGTGTTGGCCATCAAGTTACTCGAATGGCAATGCCAGTCACTGGTCAACATATGCAGGTTTGCATGCATCATTCTTCCACGATTCTTCTTTTTCCAGATTGTAACTTCATCTCTCATCCTAAATCATGATGTTATTATCTTCCTCTACCAGAACGGAAGCAACCAACGGATGCACCCGGCAGGAAGTTCAGTTAATTTTCCAATTTCCAGGTTCATGCACGAAGTATTTCATTTTGAACCAACTGAAAGCTGCATATATCTAAATTTATGCAACTGATCAGTTTTATACTTTTACTTGATTTAGTTTATAAGAATTTTATGAATCTAAAAGTTCACTCATCCTTCTAGTTAAAAGGAAACCAAGTCTGGTGACCAGATTCATAGTTTATCAAGGCTGGATATATTTCAGAACACTGAATCTGCTATTCTGTTAATTTGGTAAAGGCATTAGAAATGAGAGTTCATTGAAAAGTTTATAAAATTTGGTGGACCAATACATTACCTTCATCGACCGTAGTATGAACTTTGAAGAGTTGTATGTGAAATCAGTAGTTATCAGATTAGCTTAATACAAGCAGACACAGTCATAAATACTAGACCGGGGTGTGGAAGCATGCGGATCGATAGACGACAATCAAGTTTCAGAGTCACTTATTAGATTAACATGCAATCACTTTCCATATACCCCATTCCTCAAGTACTTACTACTAATTTGATTGCACTTGCAGCTTGTACACACCAGGGCAGGTAGTTCCACCAACCATTGGCATGAAAAACATTGGAGGTCTGCCGATCTCAGCATCTCCAATTTGTTTGACGACACCAATTCAATGGGGAAAAGATTACGATTTCTCATCGTTAACACAAGGGATGTTTACAAAGCGGTAACTCATTGGCAGAAATCATGAGTCAACAGAGTGATTTCCATTGCATTACTCTTAATAATACAAAAAAAAAAAAGAAAAGAAAGTAGATACATTCTTAAAAGAAAATGAAATTGCATTCTCTTTTTAGATTTGTAAATCCATTTCTTCATATTGAAAATGATTCAATCATTTTAGATTTATTGGACACTGATTTCATCTCCATAATAACAAGTTCTATCTTATTTTCCATAATATGGTGAATGCATGTTTTGTCTGGGTTTCATTCTCTCTTCTCAAACGTTATAATACAATGTGTTCGTACATATACGCGTATATATATATATATATATATATATATATATACATTATAGTATTTGTATAAAACTAAAATTACAAAACAGGCATATATTTCAAAGTAGTACATCGGTTTCTTGTTAGGCTAACTTTTGCCATAAGTTTGACTAGACTTAGCAGACGAATCAATTAAAATCGGTTGTAATTTTTGTCAATGATAGTTCAATAAACCTAAATCCTTTCATATCCTAACTATTTACAAGATGTACGCAAAGAATAAAATAAAATATGCATATAGCCACCAACCTAGACACGACGCAAAAGCTGATTAGTTACTAAGCTTAATTTTCAATGACAATATCCATTTAGGCAACCTAACATGAACATTAAAATCACAGTTAAAGATAACTAATCCATATAGTGAGAACCGCATTAAGAAGCAAGACTGTTGATATACTTCCAATATGGAAACTGTGTATAGATTTCTACAAGTTTAGAAATGTTTGTAAAGACAAAACATGTTAGGGAAAATTGAAGATTCTAAGTCAATAAATACTTGAGTAAACACATATATATAGTGTATGTATAAAGACAGTTGATGTTGGATGCTTGGATAAATATGAAACCATCAAATGTTTTTTAACATAGAATAGTCCAACTTGATGAGGTATAAAGGTGAGTCCAGAACAAACAACCTCGGACATTTTCCAATGAAGGAATGAAACCTGTCATCCATCCAACAAAAGGACGGCACCAGAACAGTAAATAGACTTGAAAAAGTGCGTCATCTTTTCTTTAGGCTTGACCAGTTAATTCAAGTTGCACTTAAACAAAACATTCTACGGTTAAGTTAAATACTGGCTCTACTTCGACCCAACCAATCAGGAAATTTCCAACTTGTTTGACTTATCCAAATCCCACCACCGCCCACATTTTTCAACCGTTAAAACGGTTATCCAGAATTACAGATAAAAAGGAAACCTTATCATTTAAAGCTGTAAAACATTTCCAGGATGTTTCGGCGATTTAGGGTTTAGAGTTCAGACAAACCCAACGTCTCAATCTGGGTTTCTGTTTCGTTTCCAGTCAAATCCATTGCACTTTTTTTTTTTTTTTTTGGGACCAAAACTAAACAAGATAGCGTGAAACAACTCCTCAAGCAATCACACGACAGAACGGTGGTTAGCTTAAATGAGAAAGGTTAACGTCCGATATTAGTTTATGGACATTGTGGGACATATATATTTATTTTGTGATATTATAAATATCCATAATATTATCTTGTTATCACCAACCCAACCATGGACAATTTAATATGCTTACTTTTGAGACTTTAATTTTCATTATTTTACCTAGAATGATGTTTCCAGAGTAGTTATTTATTTTTATTTTTGGGGGGGTTGAATTAATAAGCAAAGAAAATAAAGTAACATCTGTCATTACTAACACTAATAGAGTACTGATTTGCTTCCCCTCATATTAGAGGTATAATTATTGGAGAAATATCATAATAACTAATAAGTGAAGTAGAAAAAAAGCCTCGGAATCTGTGCATATAATAACAAAAGCATCCCTCCAAAGTGAACAAAGACATAGAGCAATGTTCGTAAACCATATAGATCATGCCACGATCTCCTTCTGCTCTTTTAACAAATGGGTAATCAATCAAATTTGGTACCTAAATATATTAATCTACGTATAAATATTAATACCTAAATAAGGGGATTTATGGTAACTATTCTCTCTTGTTCTTTTATTTAAAAAAGAAGAAGAAAAAACCCCAACTACTACCATAATTTGTGATGCATACGCATACCACATGTGCAGCATACTTGTTTATTATCTACAATAATACATAGTCAAAATAATCTTTCTTTAGTGACGTCGTCAATAATTTTCTAATTCAAATATCCATAAGCAATTTTCTAAGCAAAATTTTAAAATGCAACTTCCATGCACTTTCTTCGTCTTCTTCTATCTCTAGACTTTGATTGATGGACTAAGCTCTATCTTCGACTTGTTGTCTTAATCCTAAAACGTTTTGAATACAAGTTGGATCGACATTTTTGTCCCCTTCTCCGACACACGTTTTACCCGATCGAAAGTCGTTTTTTCTGTCTTCATTTGCACTCGCTTAGCAACAACATTAATCCAAAATATATATGTTATTATATATGCACTATAAGTATATAATTTTAGGGTAAACTATTAAAATAATTATTTTTTATTTTTTTCATATTACATTTTAATTACTTATATTTAAAATGTTATGTTTCAGTCACTTACGTTAACGTATTGTAACATTTTAGTCATTGAGCCGTTAATTACCGTTAACAGTGTAACACGGTAAGCTAACGTGGCATGTTAAATAATCATTTTAAACAAAAATTTTAGGTTAAATTATACAATTGGTCTCAATTTTGTTTTGAGCAATTTTTTTTCTTTTATGTTCTTTTAACTTTCCTTTTTTTTTTCTTTTTTTTTCCATTCTCTTTTGTTTCTCCTTCTATTTTCCTCCCTTCTCTATTTCTTTTAACATAAAATAAAAAATTAAATTGCTCAAAATAAAAAAAAATAGGGACCAATTGTATAATTTAACCTAAAATTTTCATTTGAAATGATGATTTAACGTGCTACGTCAAATTATTGTTACACTGTTAATGGCAATTAACGCTCAGTGACTAAAATGTAACAACACGATAACGTAGTGAATAAAACGTAACATTTCAAACATAAGTGACTAAAATGTAAATCAAGGGAAACAAAAATTACTATTTTGATAGTTTACTCATAAATTTGTATATTGACCACATTTTAAAAAATAAGTATTACATTTATGTTTAATGATTTTAAAAAATAACTTATTTTATTATTAATGATATATAAGTCATAATATGATTTATGCTTGAGGTATAAATTACTACATTAACAATGCATCAAGTCCAAAATTACTAATTACATCCGAAAAAGACCAAAGATTTTTCCATGTACTTATCTCTAAACTGCAAATCGCATGCAAGTAGATGGCAGGAGACACGTACGGCCAAAAGGCAAAGGGCAGCCTTCTCAAGTCTCAACTACTCTAATCTCTTAATTATTAACACCTTGACTTAAATAACGCATGGGGCAAGAATTACTTTTATTAATTTAATTGAATTAAAATAATCTTAACTAAATTTTAATTCAATTAGTATTGTTATTTTTATAGTAATTAGAAGGATATGAATTCAGGTTATTTAGGAAAAATGTATGGATAAATGTAAATAAGCATGGTATAAAAAAATTTAATTAACGCGTTACTAGTCATGTAGTAATATTTGCATGTGAAAGAGTAATTTACGTGGGGCCACATGCAATCTCGCCCGTAAAAATTCAACAAAGAAAAATTACGCAATTAAATACTATTTTCTTCGTTGACTTGCAAAATTTTGGGCCAATGAGACTTGTCCACCTAGATTGTTATAGTAGAAAAATCAAAAGAAAATGGGATATCTAAGATTGTACTTTTGTGATCTGCCCTTTTATATTTGAAATCCATCTCGTATTACGCATATTCCTCAATATGTGTAAGACGAGTTTGATGCATAAAATTCATATAATATAAAACTAATGATACATGTAAAATGGTTTAAATACATGAGTTGGGGGATTCTTCAATTATTATAATTTAAGATTCAAGAATAATGGTGGTTTAATTATTTTAAATTAGAAAAAAAATCGAATACCAGAAAATTTTAAAATGATACGATTCTCATAACATATACATACACCGTCGAATCATTATATTCATGCATTTTGCATAAAGGGTGTCTTGTAGCCAACAAACAAAATTATGGATAAAACGTCATGAAAAATGAAATAATTAAACAAATTAATTTAATATATATATATATATATTATGGTGTTGAAAACTACCTACTGAACCAAGTGTTTAAAGCTCCCATCGACCAAACCGGCAGGTGGAAAGAGAGATTCATCACGTTTCAATTCTATGTTTCTTATTTATGCTATTGATCATAATGTACAATTATGTATGGTGTCTAATGCTGCCTTCATACACAATTTCGACCATATTATAAATTATTCGTCCATAAAATATATAGATCAAGAGTCTTCCTTAATTTCAGTTACTTCATTTGGATGCATGATAAGAATTGTTTCCATCATATCATAATTACGTTTTAATGTCAAATCTAACATTAAAATTTTATTGCCACGGCAAAGCACATACATTTATTATCATTCGTCAATTATTAATTTATTGCTGAAGAGAGAAAAACATAAATTATGTAAGGTGAAAAAATGATGGTTCGAGTGAGTGGAAAATAATATTTATATATACATCATAGTTCTACATCCATATGAGTGGAGTCCAGTGAGACACTTGCTCGAAACTTTTGTACTTATTGAGACTGATCTTATTTGATTCGTGAATTATTATTATTATTCGTTAAATATTGAAAAAAAAAAACTATTTTCACAATAATATTATATTTTTTATTAATTTTTTTAATTATTAAATAAATAAACCCGACCTGATCAGATAAACCTAAACTAAACCAACTTTGTGCGACACTTGGACATAGCCTGTTTTTAAAAAATACTCTCAAATGTTTAGTCATGTCTCTATCTTATCCCATAAAGATGCGAAAGATTCACGAACTTGTATTATTGTTCTCCCCCACCCTAAAAGCATCGGTGGCTCGGACCAAGTATGTGCAATTTTTTATCTTTCATATAGTATAGCTTAATTTATATATATTTATTTATTTTTCATGTTATATAAAATAAATTAATTTGAATTCTAAAAAAAGCTATTAATAATTTAGTGTGAAATAAATTATGAAGACGGCAGTTGCAAATAAACTTTCTGCATACTTTTTCATTCACTTTTTTTTATTATATATATTTTGGTTGCCAAAGTCTAGACTTTTTTACTATTAAAAACAGTATTTTATTTTATTAACATATGGCACTATTATTCTATGTGAATTAAATAAAGGATATCTAATAACAAAGAAAAGAGAAAGATAATAGCATGATGGGTTATTATATGTTTTGGGGTCCAACACAATTCATATAAGCTTTAGGATCCAAACCCTTTTAATAACTGGAAATTGATAGGACATAATAGCCATTAGCCATTTAATTGCTTTCTAACATTTTCAGAAAAAATAAAATAAAAACTGCTGCTTTTTACATAAAATTCATCAATTGTTTCATTGGTGCGAAATTTATTTTTAATTTAACTTATTATTTAATAATAACATTTTATAAAAAATAAATAAAATGATTTAATTCGATTTGAATTTAAATGAAGATGTTGGTCAGTGCCAGTGATGCACCCACCAAGTTGTAAGGGCGCAAACCCAAAGGTTGAACCACTCCGTTCTCCGCACCCACTGATTCAACGCTTCGGAGCTCGCAACAAACTTGTGTAACGGCCAATAATATATGGCCGTTGCGTTGGAAATATGCTTCTATTCCCATTTAAATAACGCCAAAAGAAAAAGTTCCTAAACCGCATTTTTGTAATTTCCTAATTCCAGAAAGAAATTTAATTTATATATTTTTTAAAACAAAAAACAAAAAATAATTTATAATATTATTTTCTTGGAAAAAAATATTACATATGTTTTTTAAATAATATTTTTAAAATATGTATTTAATTTTAAACTTCTTGAAACCTCTGTCTCCATTATTACTTGTTTGGCCCTACACTTTTTAATTAATTAGCTCCCATAAAGAGAATCAAATTGTTGAGGAAATGGTATACTTCTTGAAAGTTGAAACCTCTGCCTCTGTAATCCGTACTAAAATTTTGTCTAAAAAGGAAAGGAAATATTTCATAGTAATCAAATAAATACTAAACAAATTAAAATTTTTAAAATAAATGGGACTGTTGAGAGGAATCGCTTCTTTTATAAAAAGTAGTTGATTCAATGAACAGTTAAATATTATTCTCAGAATATTTATACTTGATTTTAGTCTCAAGATTTTATCTTTCGACTCTAAAGAGAGCCTAAAGGAGTTCATAAAATTTATCGAGAGCGTCTAGGGTCTACAATAAAAATGTTTTATCATTTTGGCCTAGATGAGGTTCCAACCAAGCCCTTAAAGGGTTTTAAAGAGTAATAACACTACCACTTGGTGGACACCAAACCCTCTTAATAAATTTTATGAATCACTTTGAACTCTCTTCAAAGTTGAGAGACAAAATATCAGGATTAAAACCAAATATAGATATTTCAAAAATAAAACCCAACTGTTTGAGATTAAATTGATTGTTCAAAAACAATATTTTAAAAACTTCTTGTAATAAAATATCCTATTCCTGAACAAAAATAAACTCTTTTTAGTTGAAATAAGCGAAAAGAACATAAATTTATAAAATTATTTGAGAAGAAGGACATGATTGATTAAAAACATAACTTAAATTGTCTGAAAACATAATTATGATGGCAAAGTTCCGGATGCATCAACTGTTTTCTTGTCGACTTACACAGAAACAAAGAAAGCTTCATTTTAACCTTATCACCTCATCTTTTAACAATTTCAAAAAAAAAAAAAAATTATCTAAGGATACAAGTAGAACCCGAATTATTGCAAATAAAATTATACATTACAAACACAGCTCCAGTATACCTTATATCGGATCAGATTAATTCACATATCAATTACAATATTTAATAAAAAAAAGTTTATTATAATTAGCTTTCACAAAAAAATTATTTTCAGATAAATAAATGAGTAATTTTCAGTTAAATTTTAAATAACAAATTATTTTTATAAAACAAAAAAGTAAGAAACCTTAAATTTAATTTAGGACTATAATTTTGATTTAATTTTTATAATTATTTTTTTTGGTGAAAATTTTTGTAAGTATTTGGCCATGACCTTTAGCATAGCTAAATTATTTTTGCCCCTATTGATATTAAGTAAAAAACGAATCTCAACCGTAAAACTCTATTTCCACTTAAATCAAGGGTCAAGATCAATTATAAACACTAAAAAGTATCCCCACTCTTCTCGTCTATATATTTTCGTTCACCTCACTCATCACTCTGACCAAACCACGCTAACCCAAAACACAAGAAAGAAAAAAAAGAAAAAGGTAATACCCCTTACCTTCATAGAGAGAACAAAAGAAACAAAGCAAGGTATTTTTTTTTTCTTCACCTGTAAAAATGGCGTCGGCGAGTACTTGGATATTGTCGCTAAAGGTATTTTTAATTTCTACCGGTATATTGGGTATAGCTTTAGGACTTAAAATCTCTGTTCCATTGGTTTTGGAATTCTCTGTTTCTCAAGCTCCGTTATGGTGGAGTGGTTTCCGTTCTTGGCTCAAGCCTCCATATCTTTACGTCGTCATCAACGGAATCATCATCACAATAGCAGCATCGTCGCGGTTTAACCAAAACAACTGCGAGAAAGATCAGATGGAGCAGATGCAACCTCGGCCGAAGATCTCGGAGGATCAACAACCAATGGCGGAGTATGAAACAAAGAGCGGGTGGGACTCCGATGCAGTGGAATCCAGTGATTTCGTGTACGAGGAAAATCAGAGAGGAGAAGAGGTGGAAACCAGGGTTTCCGAGGAGGAGAGCAATGTGGCGGTTGAAGATGACAGAGATGGAAACGAGTTTGTTATCTCTAAGTCGGAGTGGATTCCTCCAAGTAGAACGGATTCTTCGGAGATTCCGTTGGATGCTCTGCTTATACAGGAGAAACCTGCGCCTTCTTCTAGATTCGGTCACCGGAAACCTGTTAAAGCCAATCCCGAAGGTATATAACTCTATATTATTCAGCCTCTCTATCGAATCTCTTTAACAAAATATTATCTGTTTTTTTAAATGTAACGGTTACTCGGTTATTTTTTTTGTCGATATCTAAAATGTCGAATTTCAAAAAATAAAAATCTTTATCGGTGGAAGCTCCTCTCTGGCGGCGTTTCGGTTCTTTTATCCTCGTGTTCCGTGTTCAGCAATGGCGTCTACCTGACGCGCCGCTGAAGAAAGCCGAAAATAATCCCTTTTTTTTTTGTGTGTGTGTGTAATTAACTAATCCAGTGCAGCTAATGCAGGTGGGCGAGCGTTGAAAGTGGCGAAGCCAAAACGGCATGAGACGCTGGAAAACACTTGGAAGATGATAATGGAAGGGAAATCAATGCCGTTGTCCAGACACTTGAAGAAGTCGGACACGTGGGAGAATCACGGCCGTGATATCAACGTGGAGGCATTGACCAGCTCCCCTCTGATGAAGAAATCGGAAACGTTCAGAGACCGGACCAATTACCAGATGCCACCCGAACAAGTAAGCTCTTTCCCGGCTTCAGGAAAGCTGAGAAAAGAACCGTCGCTGAGTCAGGACGAGTTAAATCGTCGAGTGGAAGCTTTTATAAAGAAGTTTAATGACGAGATGAGGTTACAGAGACAAGAATCACTTAATCAGTACATGGAAATGGTTAACCGTGGAAGTTAGCCACTAAACATACACAATAGTCCAATATCTTCTGTCATAACCCTCAAGAGAAGAAAAATATATATATTAGATTAATTTTTGGGAATATGTTTTGCTCCAATAAATTTAAAAAGGTTGGAGATTTGAAAGGAAAAGAAAATATGCAGGGTTTTATGTTTTTGGTGGTTTGAGTGTTAATAGGAAGATTTCATAGGAATTCACTGAAGTCTTGTAAATGAAGACGGGTTTCAATGAATGACTGCTTCCACTAAATCATCATTTTCATTGTTCAATTACTTCATTTTAAAATCGAAGCATGGTGATGAAGATAATGAACAGTAAATGTAGTCGGTGTCTAAATAATAATGTATGAAATTCCTTTCATTTTCAATAATAAAGGAGAGCTACCACTCAAATATATGTCAATTTAATGCATCATTTATTTTGTTTATTAATTTTGTCTTAAATCACTTCAAAATTATTTTAAAAATTTTTAAAATTGTTTATGATTGGGTTTAGATCGAACTTTATGTAAGGTACGAATATAATGTGATTCGGAATATGAGTTGTACGTTTAATACGAGTCTTCGTAGTTGGTTACCCAACCCTTACAAGTTCTAGTTTCACGTAAAAATAATAACATAGATGTAAGGCTGGCTTACAGTCTTCTCTGCCTGTCAAGTGTCAACCTATAAAGGTACTTAAGGATAGGGCCCTTGAGCTGCAAATTTCGATCCAAGCCGAGTTAGATTCATTGGGACCCATAACACATGTGATCTGTCTGCTGTGTTTCTTTTTTTCTTTCTTTTAATTAAAAAAAAAACCCTTTCAGCCTCAAAATAAAAACAAAATAAATTTGAATAAGTAATTGAATAGGGTCTGATTTTATTACTAATCAATGATTTTTATGTAGGATTCTTTTGTTAATTTAGATGGTGCTGAGAGTGAGCTGAGAACAATCCAAATTTGATTTTTCATAAACTCAATTGTATGTATAAGCAACGCTTAGATATATTGATGAGATTATTAGGAAACAGTAGGAGAAAGTAGGGTAGGGAATTAGCTTATAATCATTTGATCCATAAAACCACTTGCAATAATAGCGGTAAGCCATTAACTCATCTTTACAGGTCAAGCTTTACGGCAAAAGTATTGCTGTACCTTGAAGCTTGACACTAGTACCAAATATAAGCGACAATAATTGATACACGCACATTCATATACATGATGATAGGCCCCATTTTCAGTTCAGATAAAAAGATAAAGAAATCCATTCCTAAATTCATCCACTTTGCGACATGGAGTGGAGCCGTTTGATTGATGGTCAGGTCAGGCCAGGTCGTGCAAAATGAAGCAACAATTTACCACCTTTATCATACAAATGGTAATGTCAACTTCATCTCATAATCATCAATTCTTCAATTTCACCACTTTCAGTACTTTATTACTACCTTTCGGCATTGGTAATTGATGAGTGTGAAAAATGACATCTTCTATCATCTGGGTGATTTATTACTTGGAAAAAGAAAATTAAGAATTCCAAAACTTGAAATGGATATGATTTTGATCCAAATATACAAAATGATCCAATACACGGCACTCAAATTTCGCTTATAGTGTACACATTACACAGTTAGTTCATAGAATTGTCAAAGATATATCTCAGTAGTAGCAGCTGGATATGTAATATTTCTAAGCTTGTTTCTGCCTTTTAATTCGCTCAAGTGCACCCAGTAGGCTCTTACCGCCTTTTTCCTTGGCAGCCGAGGCATCATCTCCATCCTGAATGTCATCGCCATCTTCCCTCTTCCGAATACCTCCAAACACGGCAGATGGGACATCCTTTTGTGCAATTTCAACTTTTTCTTCATCCGAATCACTTTCATCTGGCAAATCAATGTCTTCGAGATTTGCTATTGTTTTCAAACCACCACCGGCTTGTGACTCAACTCCAGCACTCACAAACCCTACTTTCCTAGAGCTGTCTTTGGCAATAGCATTATCAGCCGCAGGTAGTAACTGCCTTTCAAGAGCAGCCATTTCATCCTCGGAGATACCAGCCTGTTTCATTTTGTCCTTAGCTTCATCGATGTTCTGATCCTTCTGCATCAGATACTCAGGGAGAATGAAGTGTGTCTGGAAGAACAACAATGAGAATTAGGATCTGGTGAACAGAAATTGAAAACATTATGCATAAGTATAAAACACATAGATAAGTGTGTGTATATATGAACACATGCAATTGATAGGACGGTGCATATTAACTCAGAGACATCCATCAATTTAAGCAATATCATGACCTAAAATAAAATGAACTAAAATCAAGTCCTTAGTTGGTGCTCGATTTGCAAAACAAATAAATTCTAATGCAGATGTTAAGAGAGTTTACTCTGGGGACATATCAGATGACAATAAGAAAATAATCCCTACTGTTGGGTGCAAGGAAATAAAAGAAAAATAAGCTTACCTGGCTATAACTTGCAGAGACACTCCGTTTAATACGCAACATTTCTCTGAAGGTATCTTCATTACCATGTTGCACCTCAAACTCCCTCCATTTATCCCAAAAATCTGCATCAGAGCGTGGATCAGCAAACTGAGATGCAAATACATATATTGCTCGAGCACGATCAATTTCTCCTAAGCTCTTTTCTAACTCTGCATATTTCAAACACATTGTCTTCACATCTTTATCTGGAAGGCCAGACTGTATTGCCTGCTCATAAATTTCTCTTGTTTTTGGAACACCAAAGATCTCAGCTGCACGGGCAATGTAAATCTCATACATGCCAAGCTTCTCATGATTTGGAACAGCCTTAGTCGCTTGATCGTAGACCTTCATAGCTCGTTTTGCTAGCCCATAATCCTCCTCCAGCTTTGCATATTGAAGATACAGGGGTTTTACTGCATCAGCAGGTGCCTGATAAATTTGAGGAAAATTGATGTCAAAATAAGTATCATAGGACATTGATAATTCAGCATCATTCAAGTCTCCAATATAAAGTTAAGGTAGAAAAATAAAGGACTGGAAAGAAATAAAGCAGACCATAGGCTTTAAAAAGGAGGTTTTGCAAACAGTCAAATTCATGTTTCCATGTCATCATGTTACTCTACAACTTAAAAAATCTGAGTTATTAATAGCATGCCAATCATCTGAAAAACATTATTTCTTGCAGATAAAAGAAGACTGATAGTAAAACCATCAAACTAATTTTAAAGTTCTTTTTAAGCATTTTAACAAGAATCTTCCCATCTTTCTGTCTAGTGACGAAGCAGTAATTTCGGAATCAACCATGAAAAATAGATATATATAAAACTGTATAATTTTGACCAGAGATTCTTCAATTGATTACAATTTAACATGTGACATTAAACCTACTTCGGTTTCAGAAAATGCAAGTCAAGCCAATTGTAAACAAGCAGGCAGATAATACTTCAACAATAACGATGTTTAGCCTAAAGGTCTGAAAGGATAAAAATATGTATACCGTTTCAACAGCATGCTCAAACAGCTCCCTTGCTCGTTCCAGTTTTGATTTCCCGTATCTTTTTACAAACTTCGACAGATAAGTGACCCATATATCCTTCACATGTGGATACTTGAATATCTTGACCCCTCTTTCGTACACTTTGAAAGCATCTTCAAAATATTTGTTCTCCTGCACAAGTTAGAACTCTTGTTAGTCCTCAAAACATTCAGGGGGTTTGGTACAGGATGATTATCCAAAAAACCATCCAAAAATTCATTTCTTTTAGTTTTTTGTAAGGTTATTTTGGAAATCTTGTACTCAGAGATCTTTTTCTTCTTATGGTACTAAATGTTGTGATCTGACATCACTAGTATTTCTAAAGTTATAACAAACATTTAAATATAAACTCACTAGCAATCAAATCACCTCGGTTGTTTTATCACCGTGGTAATTAGATAACCACAGTGATCTTGCAAGTAAACCCAAATGCTACCTTAAGGAAAATTTTAATGAAATTGTTGTTGCATAAGTACAGAAATGTTCTACCTCTAATAAAAATGCATAGTTTATTATAATTTGTGGCGTAGCAATTCTTAAATCAAGTATTCTCTCATAGACCGCTCGAGTTGACTCCAGTGTACCCAGACTCTCTTCCAAGTCCACATAGAATGTCCAGAGCCTCAAGGATTTATGTAGCTTCATCTGAACAGGTTCATTCCCATCAGCAGCCACTGCAAACAAAAAAATACATCAATGCGGGAGTTTGTTTTAGCTCCATAAATAACCCATGGTTGCAAAATATCCTCAAGCTTGATCCGGTACTAACTATAGATGATGCCAGTCTCATTTTTTAAAAGAAAAAGAAAGGTTTTAAGACAGATGGAAAAGAAAAGGATAAGAAGCAAGGCATGTCAAAAGGAATGTAATAACCTAACATCAAAATAGATGTCATTTACTCAATAAACAGTAACAGTGATTACCTCTTCGTTTGACTTCAACAGAAGGCTCAGCTGTAGCACGTCTCATCAGCTCCAATGCACCTTTGAAATTCTTGTGCCTCAGCTCCATCTCTGCCCACTCAGCCCATATACTTGCCAGGTGATCAACAGTCTTGTAATTTACTTGGACAGCTTTATCAAAAATGACACGAGCATTCGCCAGATCTTTATAAGTCTCATACAGCTTTGCAAAAGCCACCCATAGAGTATGGGGCTTTCCAACAGCTTTCATTGGGTCAATCGTCCTAACTGCCTCTGTGTATGTCAATATTTGCTTGGTGGGATTTCCCTCAAATAACTTGACCCTACGGTGCCATTGCTCCACATTATGTGGAT
Organism: Gossypium australe; assembly: GCA_005393395.2. NCBI lineage: Eukaryota > Viridiplantae > Streptophyta > Magnoliopsida > Malvales > Malvaceae > Gossypium > Gossypium australe. The sequence continues at coordinate 23,387,876 of CM016626.1, forward strand.
TCTGCCGTAAAAGGACACTGTTAGCCAATTCCGGCCTTCTATTCATTAAATGCTCTAACCGAGCCAACCTCAAATCAACATCCTTATCATCATGCAACCAAAACCCCTTAAATATCTTCTTCTCAAACTTGGATTTTGATTTGCACAGAGCCGTGTCCAAACGGATGTCTTCTTCATCCTCCTCTTCCTCTTCTTCTTCCTCATCACTCAAATCCATGTTCTCCATTTTAAGGGCAACCATACTCTCTTCAAATTGTGAATAAGCGTCAAATATGACACTGAAATCCCTCACAGTAACCACAGTTGTCATTCCCTCCTCAAAAATATCCCTCGCCTTCTCAAACAGATTTCTTCTGATATAATAATCAGCAAGTGAAGTCCAAAGTCTCCCAACTTCATCCGTAAATTTTCTAATTCCACCTCTGATTATCGCATCCACATTAAGCCCTGAAACCTCTGTCGCATGTGTTGTGAGCAAATCACACAACTCTAACCACAACCGATGCTTAGTTTTACCCTTTATCGAATAAAACTGACTGTCATTCAAAACAGACGCTAACCTGTCTGCTGCTTCTTGCCACAGATTTGAATTCACCAAAAACTCAATGAAATCCTCAATATGACTAGGATCATACTTCAAATATCTCCTATAAACCCTAAGTGATGTCTCAATGGGGATACCCCTTTGACTCACAAAAACCAAATAAGGTTCCCAAATCCTATCATGTTGAGTCACAGGCAACGCACAAAGTGCTCTATCGAACGTCCTACGTGTCTTAGTAATCAATTTCTGTTCAGTTAACGTCGACAAGTACATTATCCAAATCCTAGGCATCTTATGCATTGTAACAAGCGCCCTCTCAAAGGTATTGTTAAGGGTTTCATATTGAGGGTGAGTAACAGGTAAATTGCGAACAATCTCGAGCCGTTCACGTAAATAAGCATGCCAAAGCTTGTAACTACCAGGCAAAGCTTTCAAGGCTCGCTCGTAGATTATAAATCTTTTCTTGAAAGGGGCATCTGATCTAGCTATTAAATACCTCCACCAGAGTTTCAAACTAAAGGGGTTTCTTAACAGTTCTTCTTCGTAAAGAAGGTCATCTTGAGATGGGTATAGTTCCTTTGGCAGCGACATTCAATAAAAGATCCAGAAGATAAACAAATCCGAGAAATAAAAAGAAGGAAATATTAAACCTAAACCTAACAAAAAAACTGGTTGACTGACCTGAGTGGAGAGCTCTGGAAATGTTTATACAACTGAGAGAAACCCTTTGGGGTAATTGTAACAAGCAAGGACTTTAGGGAAAAACCCAAGATGCTGGAGTATGAAAAAAGGGGGAGGGATGTAACGGGTATGGGATGGGGATGGCACCCAAAAGGAGAAGAGTTAAGCAGTGGTAGCGTCGTGCTGGATCAAGCAGGTTTGCCAGGAAATGGGTTTTAACGAAAGGGCCTAATGACTATGAAATATACTCCATTGGACTAGATAACGAAACACACACGCGCCCTATGTGAATTTGACTGGGCCTATTAACTCTTAAGTACTGCAAATTTATATAAATTATTTTAAAATATAAAAAACCTAAAGAAAATGTGCTCCTCTAAAACTTGGATTTTATTTTAAATTTATTGAAAAACACATATTCGCTTAACAAATGAATGTCTAGATGTCTATTTGCCCAATTTCTTTTCAGATATGCATTTTAAATCATTTTCATAATTCCAAATAACTAATAATATAGAAACTTTATATCAAGTATTTTTATTTTTCTGATATTTTAAAGACAAATTTATTAATTGAGTAAATAGATAGAATGGTGAATACAATTTTTAAAGTATCAAGTTGAGAATTTGTATAAAGTACAAAAGCTAAAATAGGAACTAAGCCAATTTTATATACAAGATAACACCAACTTTAGTTTAATATATAATATGATGCAGCCAACAACTTCTTGGTATGATATTATAAGCATCAGAGTGTAACTTCGGTATTAAACAACCCCATTCACCACCTCTAACTATTAAAAGCATTTAATATAACGCACAATTTTTTATTTTATTTCATTAATTACAAACATTGTTTTCGAATGTGATATAATAATTTATTATTAAGTTTATTTAAATTTATATGATATCATTTATCAAAAATTTCATTAATATTATGAGTTAATAAAAATCAGATAAATTGGAAAATGATAAAAATATTGTTATTTTATAAAGTAATACATAAAATCTATGAAATATAAAAATATAAAGAGATTTAAACTCAAACACTATCATTATAATTTCAATCAAAATCTCATTAAATTTACAAAAATTATAAGTATAAGAAATTTCATCATGCACATGTGCATATGGAAATTACGTATTTAGAATATCAGTATGCGTTTAAAAATACTATAAAATAAATAATGAAATGTTGGAAACTAATTATAATAACACATGCAATATGTACAAATTTAAAATAAATAAATTAGTTTAAATTATAAGTAAAATTATATTTAAATAGGTAAATGCATTAGATTATGAATATTAAATGCACCCCAATTGTTTATAATGATATTGTCATTTTTTTTATTTCTTAAGGTATCTACTGGAGCAAGCCTAGTAACTAATCTTCCGCATTCTGTAGGCACATTAAGGGAGTAGATGCTGGCCTCGAGTTTTAAAATTGTTCCATACCCAGGCCCAATTGTTTATAATGATATTGTCTTCTTTTTTTTTTTAAATGCTTTTGAATTAACTCGTGACATCGATTTAGTCAAATCATTCAATAATAGTAAGACAATCAAAACAGTTTGTGTAATAAATTAAAATGTTTAAATATTTTAAAATAAAACTTTGGTTGAAGTTGTAAGTTTTTTTTTTTTTTTATAAATGTTGGTGATGTTGGTTTTAATCTCAATATTTTATTTTTTTTCATTTGTTTATTTTAAATAAGAAAAAGATAATAACAACCTCATAATAATATAATTTATTTAAATATGTAACTTGTGCCACTAACTTGTATAGTAGATATATAAATAATATAGGTGAAACAAATTGTATAATAAAATTAAAATATATAAAAATATTAAATTTAAAAGTTAGTTCAAATAGTATATTTTTATAGATGTTCGTGGTATATTTTCAAATATTAATATTTGTATTTTTTATTTATTTAAAAAAATAAGAGTATTATCGTAATAACATCATTTATTTAAAATATATAAAATTATTTTATTAAATAAATTAATTTCGAGTTAATTCGTACTGTTATAATAAAAAGAATTCACCCGTTGAGTGCGAGAATCATTTAAAACAGCAAAGCACCCATCCTATGGTCTATTGGTTACGAATGAATTAATAAATGGGTTACGGAAGAAAGAAAAAAGAAGGAAAAAAAGGGGGTAAACTGCAAAGCCTATGCTATGAAAGGCTCGAGAGTTGAAAGAGAGCTATTGCAATAATACAAGGGGGAAAGGATTTGGATTTGGAAGGGAGCGAGCGTTTTTTAACTTTTCAGGTCATCCAACTGCTACACGTAGATGCCGTAAGCACCTAATAATATATTTCAACCCACACGCAATCCTCCTCCCCCCCTCCCTCCGTTCTCTCTCTCCGCTGCAACCCCAAACAAATACAACACCGTTGCACGACATTCAAAGCCCTTCTTTCTAACCCATCTCTCCACTTCCCTCCACTCCATTATATTATTCTTTTATTTGTTATTTTTATCATATAAATAAATAAAAGGAAAGTTAATACTTTTTTTTCTTCCTTTCTACTTAAATTTTGCTTAGTGAACATTGAAGGCTTTACCCATTTGGGATGAACTAAGGTAAGAAGTTTTCATGGGTACCTTCAGTTTTTTGTTATTGTTCTTGATCGTTTCTTTGTTATGTTGTTTAGTTTATTTTCTTTGTTGCCTAGGAAAATCAGATAGAACTAAAAAGTGTTAAAAATTTGCTCCTTCCCATGTTTGATGATGAAGAATGAATTCATAAAGATAAAGTTAATTTTTTTTCTTTCTGGGTATCTTTTTTTTATGCTGAAAAGTAAAACCTTTTTGTTTTATTATTAATGATGAACTGATAGTAATCTGTTTTTTTTTTCTTCTGCTGCTGCTTCTGTTTTGTCGATTCAATTGTTTCGCAGTAACTAAAGTTCAGTTCTCTTTGCGCGTGTCCTGTTTTCTTCTCCAATCCTCCAAGCTCATGCTCGAAAACCCATTTCATTTGATCTCAAGTTGACCCTTTTATTCAATCTTAATGATATATATAAAGTCTTTTACCCAAATGGACGTTAAGCTCTGGCACGACAAGCGGGAGGGAGAAATGTATAAAACTTTCGTGGAGTTGTATGCCATTATGAAAACAACTGAGAAGCTTGGGAAGAAGGCTTATGTGAGGGATATTATTTTCTCATCATCTGAATATGAAACTGAGTGCCAAAAGCTTATTTCCCATGTCCCTAGCATTAAATGTTATGCAGTTGCATATAAAATAAATCGTCTGGGGACCTATGGGGTGCCTGCCATTGCTGCATCTGCTACTTCCTCTGCTGCCATTGTGGCTGAATGCGTGCTGAATTTCGTTACTGCCATCATCGATTCTCTGAAACTCAATATGGCGGCAGTTGATCAAGTGCATCCTCTCTTGCCTGATCTCGCAGCATCACTTGATAAGCTTGGTATTTTGCCACCTGATTTCAAAGGGAAGATGAAGATGAAGGAATGGGTTTCAAGGTTGTCGAACATGGAGGCCGCTTCATGACTTGGAACCTTCATATGATACATTATAGCTGCTTTGCCCATTGCTAGTGCTCGGAAGCGATCCAACATATAGTTTTTTAATTTTTTTCAAGTGTTGCTAACTGCTGGATTCCTCTCAGTGCTATCCGTAAAGCTGATAACAGCATATAAATCTTGGCAATTATTTGGTTGTTAAGCTTCTGCCGATCACGGAGAAAATATTTATGGGGTCACTTGTGAAAACCAAATCCTGCTTTGATTTTGTTTTGTATTGTAATTGCTGGGAATTTTCAATTAAAGTCAATGTGGTTCATGTCGTTTAATATAAGATGTTTCGGACTTGTAGCTTAGATATGGTCAAAGATTTAGCCTTTCCAGAATTCTTGACTGTTTCAAAAATCAAACCTACATAATTTTCAGTTCACTAGCAAATAGCAAACCTCCGCCATCAAATCATTGGAGGTTTCGAAGATTACACTCCAAACTCCGTTACTCCTACGCACATTTTTTCAAGCATGAAATATGGTAGGCAAGCCAAGACAACAAAACAATATGAAATCCACCAGAATGCAATGCAATTCATTGGCAGGCACTTGATTTACATCTTCAAAATTCTTCTAGATCTGTAGCAGGGAAGAGCTCCTGAAATGAACGACCTTAGCATCAGCCTCAATATAGAGAGGAATTAGTTTCTTGTACCTCTCTTCTTTTATGTACAGTCTGTAATGAACAATGCCGATGCAGATGTGTGAAACCGAAAACTGTACCACCATCGATAGTTCATTCCTTGATAATGGTCAAATGCAACTTAATGCATTGATTTTAACCAGTGGCTGACGTGGATGCAGATATTTTAATGGAGAAAACTGGATGGTCCCTGTCAATATCTTGATGACTGGCTCCGAGATTGACACTGTTGCTAATTTTTTCTCCTTCTGGGCCACCACCAGGTTGTGTCTGGCTGACTTCTGAATTACTGTTACCACCTGAGGTCAACGTGCTTTGCTGTCTAAGGAATTTGTCTGTAGCATCTTGAAGCAATCTCATCATGCTGCCAGAATCAGAACCAGGTGACAACTCTTCTTCCCGCTCTGGCTGGATGTTCAAGTCAATTTGGCCTTTAAAGGGTGAAATTGAGGATTTTACTCTATTAGGATCATCTTCTGAACCCTCGCTGGCAATCTTTATCGGCTTTGGACTGCTATTTTCTGCATTAGTGCAAGGCGGAGGGTCATCATCCGGTACTTTATCAGGCAATGAAGTTTGCTGCTTCTTGCTAGTGGTTTCAGCTTCTTTTTGTGACTGTTTCTTCTCACGCCGCATCATGAGGGTGCGGAAGCGTCTCTTCACTGTTTCACAGACATTACAAGTACATGTCTGCTTATGTTTGGGGCCTTTCCCACTCGGGGGTTGAATGCATACGATGCATGAGCAGCCAGGTCTGTGTCGGGGGTGCTTTGTGGTGGCCTGAGATGATGTAGGGAGAGAATCACCCTCTCCCAAGATAGCTAAGTTCGCAAGGGTGTCAAGCCCCTCTAAAGCATCAACGTTTTCCGTTTCCTGTTTAGCAGCCTTCATTTTCTTTGAAGCAGCTGTCAACCACAACCAATTTGCTAAGCTCACAATGGTAATAAACTACACGAACAATCTTTTTACACAAAAATCAATCAAATTCATGCATAATTTACTCCAAGCCAGTCATACAAAACCTTCGTATTTTGTTTTCTTCAAGCAACAAATACCTGGATTACATTGTGGCAGCAGATTTTCCAGCTGTTCAGCAGTCAATTCTTGAATGGCTGAACAAGAAGATCTGCCAACATGGTAGATAAAGAAAGTGTTGATGCCATGCCCACACAAAAAAAACTAAATTTTGAGCTTTTCATTTTTTTTCCATGGTTCTTTTTCCTTCAATTTTGTTTTTGACAGGTTGGGATTAATTCATTTGGTTGCAGAGTTAAACAGTACATTCATGGTAATGCAGAAATGAAAATGTACGACTGTTGATAGAGAACAACAATCAAATGTGTGCTTACCTTTCTGGATCCCATGAGTTACTGGAACAGGTCCATTTGGAAGGAAGAAGAACATTGGAAGGCAATCTACGCCACTTAAAACAATCTTCGCATTGAGCCCATTGAATCTTTTCCCTGACATAAAAAAACAGTGATTGGTATTTGCTGTCATTTAAGACATCTATTCCTTCCTATATAATAAGCTAACAATGTAAATATTTCAATATTTGCACTTTGTTTCCATTATGATCACAGAATAATTGCATAAACCCACCAATATTTCAACATTATTCAGGAAGTTTACAGCCAAGTATTAAGTTAATCAACTGTTCTTTAATATAGGCCTGAGCATCTAAAAGAAAGTGAGTTACCCCATATTATCAGTAGCAAATATTGTTGGCTTCCCAAGAATCGGTGCATCCTGTTATTAACAAACACAACAAAATTGAGAAACTTTGGAATGATTACAGAAAAGGAAAGAGAGGATCCGAGGATCCCCCAGAAAGGATAGAATTTGCAGAATATACAAGTATCAAAATACTACTAGTAGGCAACCTAAAAATAATAACTTGATTAATTAATAAACATCACATTATAGCAAAAGAACAGTGAACAGTGACTGGAGAAAAAAAGCTTGACGAAGGCCAGAATGAGAAAGAATGAAATTGTTCTTCTGGTTCTGTGATGGCATCCATAAATAGCTAATAGTACGAAAAGTTCTTCAGCTATAAGTCTTCATCAAGGGTGTATCAACCATGGAAATAATAAGATAACCACGTTAGAGTTCAATTTGCCACAAACGAGTAACAGACACTACAATGACAATATAAGAGGCTTATACTGCTGCCAGTAATAACCAAAAGCAATTTCAATCACAACAGATTAAATGTGCTCAGAAAAGAAACAGAATAATGAAGATATACCGTACCTTGTATTCTTCAAACTCAAAACCTTCAATGACTACAACACTAGCTACATGATTAGGAGGTGGACGAAGCAGCCCTTGAGCTTCTTCCCATGTTAGTTTCAGCTCTATAAGGTCTTCATTATCAATTCTAAGGCGCTTACTCTTTGAACCTAGCATGCTATTCTTCCTCTTTCTGGAAACTGCAACTTTGGCTCCTAATGCTTCCTTTGCTATGTACCCTGACTTATCAACTTTTGACCATGAGGTAGGATCTGCCATTTCAGCCTGGTTCATGGATAAAAGGCTAGGTGAACCTGAGCTATTTTTTATTTTAAATAATTAATAATTAAGTATATAACAAGTTATATGTTTGGAGGCACTAACATCTCCATGCATAGAAACTCCATTGCTATTTTTGGCTTCATTGTCCTGCCAATGAAAACACACATAAATGCATGTACCAAAGAATATGTTTTACCATAACTAAAGTATAATTGTAGCCTGAGAAAAAAAATTAAGAACAAAAGGAACAAAAGCACTCATATGAACCAGTTGCATTGCATGTTATCTTAGTTCCAGAGCATACAGATGCACAATCAGAATAGATGCACAACCTGATCAGATGCTGAAGCAGTTGAAGCCTTTCTGAAACCCATGACCAACTTCCCTCCAGGCTCTAACCGACTAAATGTGACTGAGGAAACAACAAAACTATGAGTTTTAAAATAGATGCAAGTACCGAATAACAATGAATGATCACAAAAAATAGCCACAGGCTGGTAGAAAGATACGGCAAATGTGAGGGTGTTAAACACACAATTTCCGGGTAACTAAAATTTCTAGAGTAATAGGCAGCAAAATTAGAACCTGTCCTTTTCATATATGAACTGGTAAATTAACGGAGCAACTAAAAGAAACCAGAAAAGTTCCAAAGAATATAACTGACAGAGGGAAGGCACAGAATGGGCTATAAATTGAACATAGCATATTTTGGGCCTCAGAACTCAAAAGATTGAAATCTCTAAATCAATGTATTCCAGTGATATCAATTTGTTACCTACGTCACCCGCCTGCACTTGCATGTTCTGTATGCAAGGAGTAACCCCCTCTAAAACATACATTCTGCTATTGTTGTTGGGCCAGAAGCGGAATTGAAATATCCATTCCTTTCCTTTTGAATCCTGGACTTTAAGAGGTAAACCTTCTGGCTGAGATATTGGCGGGAAATGAGCCTGTCTCATAATAAGTGCATTTTAGTATGTGAAAATTTTCTAGGAAACAATTCATGAAAATCTAAGATATACTACACAAGGCTCATATCTAACTTCAGAAAAAGAATCATTGAATTAATAACAGTATAAAACTAGATCAAAATGTTTCCCATAAATAAAAGTGAGCAAAAATGCATAAAGTCAAAAACCTGCTACCTTGCCACAATAGCAATCCATATATAGATGTAAACAATACATATGTTTATTGCCAAGCTTTTTATCAGAAAGCCATTAAAACAACAAATGCTGATCGAATCAAAAACTTCTAAGTAGATTAGACTAAGAGCAAGGACTCACCTCCGCACATTTTTTTGGTAGCACAAGACGTCCAATTCGCCCAGCATCACTAGCACTCAACATTTTCTCAAACAAAGGAGTGATTACAGAATTTGAACTTACATATAGTTAAGTTTAACTGAAAAACACTGTAATTAAAGAACTGACAACATCAGCATATTGGTATTAATTGTTACATATTCAACAAATACGTTAGAGAATAATCCACTTTGAGAGTTAATATTACTGGAGGTTTTTTACAAAATTGTAAATATACCTCTCACAAAAGAAAAATACCTTTTCTTAGAAGTTTTTAAAGCTAACTAGTTGTGTAGAATGATTAATTATTGATAAATGACCTAGTATCTTCTGTGCAATCACAAATTATCAAGAAAGCCTTATAGAACCAAAGGATACTCTCCAGTTATTTGCTGCAGGTCTTGGTCAGTAAACCTAGGCCAATAACGAGGAAATAAATTGTTTTTTCCACGGCCATCTGGTCGAGGCCTCCCATTTCGAATCTGAGTTTCACCTGATGAGTCAGTCCCGTTTTGAAGATTACTATGAAATTGCTTGGCAAGTGGAGGTTGAGGGTTTGGTCGCAAATGAGTGCCAGAAACCCCATTTTGACCATTTGCTTCGTCTGGAGACGTATAAGGTACAGCTAAACCAAATTGTGGATTAGATTCCTCCTTTAGAGAAGACTGAAATTTAGTCAAACATGGATTACGCTGTTCCTCACAATTGATTCCTGGACAACAAATGGTTCACATGAGTTCAGCAGCCACCAATAAGTTGTTTTCACAAACAATTTATGCAGAACAAAATGTAAGTCTAAGCATTAGAGGTGACATCCACATATTACATATGCAAGCATTAATGTTCCTACATATATGTTTCCTAAGACTACCATGATTGATACAAGGAAAATTTTCTGAACCTGCATTTCCCTTCTCATGTATATCCCGAGTTCCAGGCTTCAAGGTTCCATTCATTAACCTTTCAGAGAAGTCCTCGACTTTCTTCTTTTCCAGGGAAGGAGTGGATAATCTGTCGCAGACATTTAATCTGTCAATGCCAGTGGATAAGTCAACTTCATAGGGCACTCTGGAGTGCAACTCAGGCTGAGGAACTGGAGAATTGAACAAACTCGGCGCTTGCCGCCAAGGTACAGGGCCCGAACCAGCTAACTGAGTCCAGCCTTTTGCGGAATACTCTTTAAATCTCTCAGACAAAGATGAATGGAAAATCAAAGACGGTGACCAGGAAGAACTTGATCCCTGAGATAGAATGTCAAACAACAGGGTTTATAGCATATTACACAGCCAAGGAATGCTATTTACTAGGAAATAGAGGTCAAAGTCACAAACCATAAGTTGGAAGTCAGAAAACATCAGCTAGGAAAAAGATGTCTTTTGCTCATATATGATAAAAAGGTAATTAGAAATGACAGATTACGGCCTTTTTCTTAAAAGTAACAACTCCAATATTAAGTCTAAAAAGGGATTCTGGAAGAGGTACATCAGAATAGCATAGTAATGGTATCCAAGCTCACCATAACAACATTTTTCCTCGCACACGCTACGCATTCTATTCCTCCAGCATCCAACAAAGTAAACGCATGAACTGAAACAATGCATCCGCAATGAACCCGCTGCAGAGACATAACGATAGTAAACAAAGGTAAATTCACCAAATGAATCTAAAACCGAAACTAGAGAAGATCAAAGAACACATTCAGCATCACAGCACCAAACTATAGCAAATAAATCAACATTTATAAATGTTTCTAACCTTCCCACATGACTCACAGGTCCTCCAACCAGAAGCATTCAAGTGAAAAGTATCACAAAATCTTCCCTCCTCAAAAGCAAAACTAAAGCCACAATGAGCTTAATTCAGATTACAGCATGGAAAACAATTAAGCAATCTTGATTCACTTTTAAGACTCCGCAATAAAAAAAATCTCGATTAAGTAAATCATTTTGAAAATCTAAATCAAGTGAACAAAATTTCCTAAATTAACCTACGGGATAACCGTAAATGGACAATAGTTCTGCAACCAAACTTAATTTCAAATTAAATTACAGCAAATAAATTGAAAAAAAATAAACAAAAAAAAGGGCAAAAAACGAAGTCAACAGAATCTCAAGAAAAAGTGAAACCCACGCGCATCGATCACAGAGCTCAGCGAACTCTCCCGTTCGCAACCGCCAGCCTTTCCTCGGTATTTCCGATTTCAAGTCTTTGCAGTCCAAATTGAAGCAAATCTTTGAAGACGAAGCTGCTCCCGGAGTTGACGTCATCTTATTATTACCTCTTTTTTTTTCCTTTCAAAATTTCAAAAACCCGCACACTTGGATTCTAAAGCTTCTTATCTTCATGAAAAAACACCGAAAAAAGAAGGAAAACTTGAACAAAAAACCGTAAAAAAACGGATGGTTAGAGGCTGATCTGCATAATCATGAGAAACAAAAGAGAAAGGAAAGGGGTTAAAAGAAAGGGATTTTAGAGAGAGGAAGAGTAAAATTTAAGTGAGAGAGAGAGATGAAAATAAGAGAATAAAAAGATAGTAAATGGATTTTTATATTGTATATAATAATAAACAAACGAATGGTTTTTTTGAAATACATATATAAATGCTTTTTTTACACAATAAACTGGTTTTAATATTTTGTAATTCTACCACAATTTATTCTTCAGTATTTATTATTTATAAACTATATATAGTGCCGTGAGGTCAGAGACACTTACAAAATTGATTAAAAAAATAAATATTTAGAAGTACACATATCTACTCGCTTAAATAAATTTCCACTTAAAAATAAAATTTTTTTAAATTATTTTTCAATCTATTCTCGAAAAAATATGTTTATATATATATATATTTAATGTTGTGTTTCTAAAATCTGAAATTCAATAAATATTGAGGCTTATACTCAAAAGACACGTCGAGTCCGTGGCCTTTTCTATCTTTGGCGTCGTCGTGTTTTTTTATGGTTTTGCTTATATGTTGTCAATTTTTGGATAAAACTTAATATTCTTTTTTCATATTTAGTTTTGAGGGGTTTTGACTTGTCTTGGACGTGTAAGTTGTTTTACAAAATTACCCCTCCGATTATAAGGAAATGGAATACCAAGATACCTCACCTTTTATTGCACGCTTTTACATATATATTCGACGGGAGTGGACAGTAAAGAGTAAAATAGCCGATAAGTTGAATATTGATTTATTATTATCTGATATCATTTTATTAATATTTATTATTTTTAAAATGTATAGTTTTTATTTTAATTGTATTGATTGTTTAAATTTATTGTCTTAATTTTCGTTATATAAAGGAATAAATAATTATCTTTATTATAAAAAATAAATATTTAAATTTAATTAATTTAAATGATGCACTGACATTTATAATTAAATCACAATGTTATTGGAATTGGGTTTATTAAATTAAGAATCGGCTAGTAAATTGATTTGGAAATTTTAAATTGTAAATAAATAATGAATTTTTTTATACAAAATTGTGGTGGAATAACAAGGTTTTTTATTTAACTCTTTTTCTAAGAATAATTGTTTTAGTTACTACGATTAGCTATGTAGCCATAAATTTTGTTAAGTGAATCAAACACAGATTTGAATGGGTTTGAAGAGGGGTTTTTTGGTCACTGCAAAGGATTTCTATATGACAATGGGGGATACCATGCATGGCCCGCCGCCAGGGTCATGCATTGTTCACGTAACACATGCTTTATGTTCTCTAAACTAACACGCGCTTTTCCGGGCATTTCTTTTTCCACTCTTGTTTTGATTTTATTACTTTTTGTAATATCGGTCCAAAATTTCTTGTTTTATAAGTTTTAGTACCTGCAATTTTACTATATTTGTCTACATTCATTCATTATCAAAAGGTGTATATGGATAGTGTGGAATGCAAGCCATCTCTAAAGTTGGTTTTAATATTCAAAATACTATTAAAATTTTGTTTTATTAAAAAAATATCTTATAATTAAATTTAAATATTTTTTATTACACATAAATATGATTTCAAGTTTTGCCAGACTTATAAATTTGTCTAATCCAAAACATTTTTTCTTTTAATAACTAAATTTAAATTTGTATTTTGTGAGCCTTAACTTAAATCACTAAAAGAATGTGTATTCGAGTGTGCTTAATTACATAGTTAAATGCAATGTCCATATTTCTTTCCCTCGTTTTAATGAAAATTCTTACTTGAAGTCAAGATTTCATGTAAAAAATTTTACAACATGATTGTTTTTCTCCTTCATCATTGTAACACCAAAAGTTATCATATTCTCAAATATTGGCGGCAAGGATGATCCAATGTATAATGTTATTATAGTATTAATTGAAATTTTTACAAAATTTAAAAAAGGTTAAATAGTAATTAATTTTTTTTTTTGGAAACCAAGGCTCTTATCTGTTTTCTTATCTCAATTCTATGCTCAAATATCGATAAAGATCTACCTTTAAAGCAACTACCACTGTAACACCCCTATACCCGGTTCGACCTAAAGAGCCTGATATAGGAATATTACATTTGGTGCCAAAATGATTTTGGCTAATCACTAATATATTTGAACATTAAACAAATAAAGGTTTCATAACTTATACTTTAGTCCCTACTACTTAGAACGCACTTGATCTTCCTAAGTACATGCCATTCTATTCAAAATATTGAAACATACCCTATTGGCACTTGGAGATCTGATGAGATGGTTGTCCACGACCTCAACTACGACTCTTCAAAATCACTTTACCTACTCGTTGAAAATAAACGCTTTAAGTCGGTGAATACTTAGTAAGTACCCATGATATTTAAATTCTATTAAATTTCTTAATTTCCAATATCTCGTTTCTTTGTTTATTTATCATATTCTTTTGTAACTTTTTACTTATTTCACAATTTAGTCCTTAAGTCCTTAAATCAACTTATAAAAATTACTACTCTTTTTATACATGTATCATATTTCACCATTTAGTGTAAATTTTCATGATTTTCTCACTATTTCTTTCACATTTTATTTTTACATATTTAACTTACTAGTCATTGTCTTTCTTGTACTTCCTCAAATACATTCAAATTACTTGCATCTTCACTTTACTAATTCAATATTTCAAACATGAATCGGAGATAAACCCTTATCTTGTAACGAAAATTGTTTACCTTTTTAGCAAAGGCCCAGTAGACTAAACAGAACACTTAGGATATGCGGAACTTGTAACACCTCTAACCCGTATTCGTCGCCAGAATAAAGTTACGGAGCATTACTGGAATTTACATATCAAGTAAACAGATATTTTACATCATATAGTATTCATATCAGAAGTCAATCATAAAGTCCCTTATATGAGCCCTTGAGGCCCAAAATACACATTAGAAATAAGTCGGGATTAAGCCGGGTACTCAGAGAATTTTTCGAAAAACATCAAAAAAAATTTCCATGGTGCAGGGGACACACGCCCGTGTGGTCAGGCCATGTGGGCATTCGAAATAGGGACAAATGGCTATGTCCTAGCCTATGTCCAAACTTGGAAGCTCTCTGACTTGGGTCACACGGCCAAGCCACACGCCTGTGTGTTAGGCCGTGTGAGCATACTGACTTACACTCTTTAAAAGATACAGGGGACACATGGTCGTGTCACCTGACCGTGTGTTACACATGGCTGAGACACACGCCCGTGTCTCTACCTGTGTGGACGGAAATAGGCTGTTTTATAAGCCATTTTTCTCACCCAACAAGGCATGTACCTATAGTTATCATCATACATACAAACAAGCCATATTATGGCATCCAAAACAAGTAAAAATCAAGCCTTAAATATATAATATCTTAACATACAACCAATATTCCTTTAGGCACCTCAGATGACAGATTATAACATATGTGTTCATGTATTCAATATATTCATATGTAAAACTAACGTATATGCATAAATGTACCCAAGGTTTACCAAGCTAATTTGCAATATTTCAAACCAAGTCACTTACCTACCAAAACATACCATCTGGTGCCAAAATGTATTTTATATACCAATATATTTAAATATATTTATACCTTATATATTAAGGTGTTGATTCCTAATCAATTCATCACATCCCAAAACACATGTATATAATTACACTTTTAGCTAACATTTTACCCTTTTACCATACAATCATAAACCAAATCACACATCAATCATATAAGGCAAATATGCACCAAACCAAAATGTGCCATCTAGAGCTGAGCATGGGTCGGTTCAGGCTGGGCCCAAACAAAATTCTAGGCCCTTTTTCCAGGCCTAGGCCCGATCTGGCCCGAAATATGGGCCTGAAAAATTGTCCAAGCTCAGCCCAAAATAAAATTGCTAAGCCTGAGCCCGACCCATATTAATTTTTTTAGCTTATTTTATTAAATAAAAATTTTTAAAATATAATAAATCAAATACATTTGAAAACATAAAAAAAAATTAAAACAAGAAACAAATAAAAAATGATACTAAAACAATTCTTAAAACAATACACAAATTAAAAATATAATAAAAAGTGGTTATATTAAAATTGAAACAAGTTAGAACTAAAATAATAACCAAATTAATAATAATAATAAGTTTTACGACATCGAAATAATATTAAAAACGACAACAGAATAATAAAACAGCACCAAATAGCAGAAAAAACAGCATCACCAACAACACCAAAACAACACCAAAAACCTGCAAAATATAATCAACCAACCAGAATATCTATACATTAACCAATTAACATATTTAATTTTATAACAAACTACAAATTGCAAGCTAAATTAAATTGTCAACAATTAGAAAGGAAGGTAACCTAAAAAGCAATCGAAGAAACATCATCCTCATCATCCTCAATATTATCATCATTCTTGCAACCAATTTCTAACATGAAATAAGAATAAATAATTAGATTATCAAATTGATAAAAAAATAATATAAAATTACAACAATAAAACGAGAATATAATTACCCGTTGAAAATCCCTTAGCTCGCATCCAATCATTAAGGCAAACAACAGCTTGGCTTAAGTGAACTCCTCAAAGGAGTGATAACTTTCTTACCCATGCTAAAAGCCGATTCGGAACTTTTTCTAAAAGATCACGAGCCAATAATGAAAGCTCATTATATTGAACTGAACTTTTGCTCCGATAATCCAAAACATTTATTTGACTATTCAACTCAAACTCCGATTTTTCCAAATAAATGTCCAACTATGACTTTTCACTCTTAGTGCTAGATTCATTTAAATACCGTTTATAATCATCACTCTCATCAAAACCTCCCCTAAAATCAACACTATTAACATTGTGTTGATGCAAACTAGAATCAAGATGATCTTTATCTGAAACATTAGAACTCTTAGCCAAAGAGGAAGACGTGGATTTGGATTTCTTAACATACTCATCAAGCAAGAGTCTAAGATTGCTAAGAATGGTTTCAACAAAATCTGAAGCATGAATACCATAGATTGTAGTAAAGCAATACGACACATAATTCAACTTGTAACGAGGATCAAAAATTGCAGCACATGACAATATCAACGAATACTCAGCCCAATATTTATTAAATTTCTCTTGCATTTGCTTAACCATTGGAGTTAAAAAAGAATAAAGAACTTTAACTGTGTCAAGCAAGATCTTGTGAACCTTCCAAACCCCTCTAAAATAAAGATTAGCCGTTGGATAATTAGAACCAGAAAAAACACAAGTCACATCATAAAAGATTTTCAAAAATTTGCAAATAATAGCAACATTTCTCCACTCCTCATTAGAAAGTGCAAATATTTGATAATCTTTATCTCGTTTGGCCTCAATAATCTAGCACGTCTTTATAGTAAAGAGAAGATTCAAGCATCAAATAAGTAGAATTCCATCTCACACACACATCTTAACGTAACTTTTTGGTCACATTCAAATAAAAACTTTTGTCGGCCACATCATAAAATCTTTTCCTACGACTTCCCGACTTTTTTATGTACTTAATTCCATTTTGAATCTTACCAACAACATCATCAGCAAGTTCCAAACCAGCTTTAACTATAAGATTCAATATATGTGCACAACATCTAACTTGAAAAAAGCACCATCACACAAAATAGCTCGGTTTGCAAGAAAATGATTTTTAAGACAAGAAACCATAACATCATTATAAGAAGCAGTATCCAAAGTGATGCTAAAAAATTTTCTTGTCTATACCCCATTGAGATAAACATAAAACAAGTTCATCCGCTATGTTCAAACCATCATACAGAGGAAATAAAGCTCTAAACCTTATGATTCTCTTTTGTAGCTTCCAATCTTTGTCAATCCAATGAGAAGTAATGCAAATATATTCATCATTAGTATGCTCCAAGTTCCAATTATCGGAAGTTAGACAAATTAAACCAGGTGCTTTAGCCAACTCTTCTTTAACATGATCTCTATCTTTTGCATAATACATTAGGACATCCCTAGCAGCTGTAAATCTACTTATATTCTTAAAATTAGGACTAGCAATTCTCATCATGTATCTAAATCCTGGTTCTTCAACTGTCCTAAATGAATGCTTGCCACACACAAGAAAAGTAGAAACAGCTCGACGACACTCATTAGCATCAAACTTGTAGTTTTTTTATAGATGGACCACCTCCTAATGATGGTTGAGTGGCTATGGTGTATTGAGTGATGTCATTATTAACTTTTTTCAAACATTGATTTAGATGACGTCTTAAATGAGAGGTTCCACTAGAAGATTTAGCAGAGAAGGTACTCTTATAGTGATTACATTGTGCCTTTAATTCATTTTTGTTCTTGCATTCAAGTTTTGTCATTTCATCCCACACCTTTGCAGTGGTAGACTTTTGATGTTTGAGAGCACTTTCATACTCATTAAACCCATCGTCCATAGGTATAGGAGTGTTCGAACTAGCCATGGTCATAAAAACTCAAGTCCTGAAATCCAAATAAACCAAATTAGCCCAAATTATTCCTGAAAAAAAGGAAGATATAGAATTTAAGTAAGTTTCAGAGCAGGAAAAATGGCATAAACATTTGTACTTTTGCATATTTTCAACGTCAAATAATGGTATAACATGATTTTTTTTACAGTGCTGGTTGTAGTTTCCAGCAATTAAAAGAAGAGAAAAACCAGAAACATTAATTTGATATTCAATAATTCTGAGATTCAAAACTTAAAACCTTATGTCCAAATTGGAATTGCAAAAAGAAACTATGTAGGTTGGGAATTATCGATTTTCAAAATTATACTTTAATTAATTTTCATTAATCAAAACTATTTTCCACAAATAAAAAATACTACTTGCCTAAAGGAAGTAGATCCTAAATATGTAAATTAAAACATTTATCTGGAAGTAGAAAAATGAAACATCTTTAATTTTTCTAAGATAAATGTGTTTCTGGGTCATTTATTGTTCATACAATTGTACAAAGTGTCTTAACTGTATCTTAACTTCTGTCTTAATTTGGAGTTTGAAATTTTATTTTCGTACTAAATTTTGCCTACTAATATTTTTCAATGAAGGGTATAAACTCAGGTTGAATGTTAAAAAAATGTTAATTTTCATACTAAAAATATTTAATAATTATGATATGATTTGTCTTTATTGTAGGAAATATTAGTTTTTTTAAAAATATATATATAATTATGAAATATTATTGAAATAAATGGTTAATTTTTAATTGTAACAATTTAAATCACGTCAACAAGTTATTTAAAGATCTTTGAAAATATCTCTATCATATTTTGTAATAAAAACTTGTTTGGGAATTATAATTTTTCATTTCTCACCATTATAAGCACAAAAGGAAGGCTCCAAATAATAACCATTCAACATTATATGCTAAAATCAACAGTATGCTTTCAGCAAAACCATTACCCATGAGTCCAAATTTATAGTTACAAAAGCAATCTTCATAGAAAACAACTAATGCTTTCCAAGGGAAAAAGAATCCTTCCACCATTCCCTTTAAGAAAACGATGAAGATATTGTATTGCTAACCAATCTTTGATAAAGTTAAAGAAGAAGAAGAAGAAGAATTATTCGAAAAGAATAGAAAAAAGAAGCTCTGTCATAGATCCAACAACCAACATTACTAACCAAAATAATTGAAATGAAAAAAAAAAAATCAATAGCTACAATTAAAAATATTTTAAAAAGAAGAAAAAGAAGCTTACTATGTTGTGGTTGTGGGTAGCATGAGGAAGAAGAAGAGGCTTTCTGAGATAAAGTAAGGCACAACAGCAGTATGAGGAACCTAAGGACCGAAATACCAAATAGGCTTAATTTATATAGCCAAACCCAAATAATAACTAAAGTAAAACTTAGACCTATGTGGTAAATGAGGAAGAAGCTTACAACTTGTGGGGAGCTCCGAGACCGCAAATGAAGATGCTAGAGACAATGAGTTGAGCTGAGCTGAGCTTGAGGCTAGTAGGTTGTTTGATATAAGTAGGTGGGAAGTGGAGGCTAGAAATGAATGGGTATTCGGGAATGTTTGGGAGGAAGAGGAAGAGGAAGGTGGACACTAGTTAGGGATTTTGATTTTGGAAATGGGAAAAAGGGGAGGAAGAGGAAAGCACGAAATGAAAGTGAAAAGGGTAAAGTTAAAAATTTAAAATGATAAAAAATAAAATAGCATAATACTAAAATAATTCAGGCCGAGCCGGCCCGGGCCCGTTTTCTAAACGAGCCTCGTTTTTTGTCCAAGCCTATTTTTCAGGCCTATATTTTTACCCGAACCCTCCCATTTTTCAGGTGGGGCCTTCGGGTCGGGCTCTAGTGCCAACACACAAGCCAAATAAGTGACTAATTTTAACAAAACACATATAGGACAACATTAACCAGCATACCTATACATGCCATTATAACCAAAATCAAAACATCCGAAAGTATCGATAGAGCCGATAGATAGTGTGATATATCTCCGACAAGCTTCCAACCCGATCGAGCTTTCAATAATCTGGAAAGTAAAAGAAAACAACTACTTAAGCAATGAATGCTTAGTAAGCTTGTATAAACTTTAATCATATCAATTTATTTCAAATATGAAATTTATACATATTAAGAATAATCCAATATTGACACCGTAATACTCGTGAAGTTATATTCAATAACTCACAAGGTGAATAAATCCACTGCATCACTCATACATATTATTCCTAGCATAGTAGGATTTTAAACAACTTTAACTCTTCCAAATTTATTTATTTTCATTTGCATTTCTTTACTTTCCACACTCATTCCATATACATATCACACCAGTCATAAACATATCATTCAACCATAGCCACAAGCTAGTGCATTTAAACATAGCATTTTTCGAATTAATCACATGATAAGTCATTTCATAAGAAATTGCAGAACTTAAACCTTACCACTTTTTCATGAGCACTAGCATTTTCATTTGAGTACTTGCCCTTTAAATGCATCGTATAAATAAACATATTACCATTTAACCAATAGTTTGGCACTTGCCTAAGCATCAAACAACAACACTTGATAGTGTATTTAAACATATTTCATATAAATTCAACATTGATAACCTTATTTTCTCAACATGTCATACTTGAGTTTATTACTCATTCCAACTTACATAATTTCCTTGTATCGTCATATAAAAAATATTCATATATGTACATACCGTGATACGTGTCATTCTCTTATCGTTTCTTCATAAACATATATAATTCATTTTATTATATTCAATATATCATGTACCATCGTTTCCATGTATTTCGTATAAAAATTAAGAAACATGTATGAGCTCAATAATAATCAAATTTCCATGTTCATAAACTTTCCACGTCTTGTATTCATATATCAATTCCATATATTTCAGGTATATACTGGTATAGTACATTTCAATTTCATGTTGTCTCATGTCAGAACTTTTCCCGTTGAATCATTTAAAATATTGATGGATACACAGGTAGTACACACGAAGTGTACAAATCTGAAATTCATCAATTTATATTCGGGAATGCTCATACGAGAAAATAAACGGGAAGCTCTTTCGAGCCATATAACAGTAAGCTCATGTGAGCTGTATAATAGGAAGCTTCAGAGAGCCATTAACGGGAAGCTCATACGAGCAAATATCACGAAGTTCAAGCGAGCCAATATTGGAAAGCTCCGGAGAGCCATATTTTAGGAAGCTCGTGAAAAAGCCTTTAATTGGGAAGCTCCGAAGAGCCATATATTGGACGCTTATAAGAGCTGCGGTGTGTCCACAACACATGCAAGATCACAACCAATCCGGATGCTCCGAAGAACTATTAACGGGAAGCTCGCAAGAACCATATAACGGGAAGTTCATAAGAGCTAAAAACGGGACGCTCTTTCGAGTTGTGGTGTGTTCGCAACACATGCAGTACCACAACCAATTCGGGAACCCAATATCCATCGAATTTCATTTATTCAAACGAGACTTAATATTTGTCGATCATCGTTGGATATGTGATTAATTTCATACATGACAATTTAAACAAATCACATACACAACATTCAATTTAAAACATATAAATATGCAATTTAATTACACGAACTTACCTGGCTAAATTGCAGAAATACCAAAGTTCAAGGGCATTTTGGAAATTTTCTATTTTCCTCGATTTTCCACCCGATCTTGATCTACATTAATAATTTCATTCAACATATTAATTTAGATGATAAAAAAATTTATTTCATGCAATTTGGTCATTTTTATATTTTTTACAAAATTACCCTTAAATTTTTACTTTTATTCAATTTAGTCCATGAAACCAAAACATGCAAATTAACCATTTTTAATGCAAACCCATACTAGATGAATATTCATGGCATTCAATAC
Organism: Gossypium australe; assembly: GCA_005393395.2. NCBI lineage: Eukaryota > Viridiplantae > Streptophyta > Magnoliopsida > Malvales > Malvaceae > Gossypium > Gossypium australe. The sequence goes on from CM016626.1 coordinate 23,409,932, forward strand.
AGCCCATTTGTACAATAATTTCACAACAAACCTTGTATTTTTACTAACTTAACAAATTAATCTTTAATCGAAAAATTCATCAAAATCACTTAACAAAATACTTTTAATTAACAAATAATATCTCAAATTCATCATTTAACATAAAAAATCATATAGATTCATCAATGGCAACATCAAAAATCTTTAACAAAATAAAAAACAAAGGTAATGTTTAGTTGGACCTAATTGTAACAATCTCAAAAACATAAAAATTATAAGAAAAAGGGACTAAATTGACTAACCAATTGAATTTGGAACTTTAAAACCCCTAAGGCCTTCTTCTCCTTCTCTCTCCCTTTTCTTTTTCTTTCTTTTTTTTTTTTTCCTTCTGTTTCGTTTTTCTTTTGTTTCTTTTTAATTCTTTTATTTTATTATTTTGTTTTACTATACATTAATATATTATTATCTAATATAATATAATATATATACACTTAAGGTTTATTTTATAATATATATAATAAATTCACAAAAAATCTACCTTATGTCGCTTCATAAAGAAACAATGGCATAATTGCTTCTTTAGTCCCTTTAATTTTCTTTAATCTATAATTCAACTTTCACCCTTTATGTAATTTAGTCCTTATACCTAATTACTCTTAATTCACTATCAAAATGTTAAAATTTTTCAACAAGACTTTAATACCACCTTAATAACACTCTGTAAATATTTATAAAAATATTTACGGCTCGATTTATAGAAACGAGATCCCGATACCTTATTTTCCAAAACCAATTGAACTAGGGTTTTATCACTCGAATCTAATAATTCATTATAAGATATAAATTATTAATTCAAAAATCTTTTTAAAACTATATTTGACTCGTAAATATTAAATAATAAATTTACGAGCTTATTCGCCATATTTGGTGGTCTCGAACCACTGTTTCCGACATCACTGAAAATCAAGCTATTATAGAACTGATACAGAGGTGCATTATTATGCACTATTAAACAAAGAGCACTAAAGTGCTATACAAAGAGCACTAATGTGCTAATAATCGGAGAGCGCGTTAGAGTCCCTTAATGGCATACCACTAATATCCTAGTAGTTTTAATCTCATCTATTTGGGCAAATTATATCAAGCATACATATCACTTTTACACTTTTTGCATAATGTTTTTACATACTTTACAATTTAATCCTTATACCAATAATTCGTATACTTATATCTTCACTATCTTTAATACATGTAATATATTTCTAAATTCATTATTCATCATAATTTACTAATAATCTTTATCACATATTTCACATATCACTTTTATATATTTTGTAATTTAGTCATTATCACAATATTTTGTGTATCAATATATTTTACTTTTAGTAACACATATAACATAATTCAATATTTATTAATATTCCAAAATTCACTACAACATCAATTTTTCTCATTCTAAGTGTTATACACTCCACTTTTCTATTTCTAATATAAATTTTCTCAAATTTACGATTTAACCCTTAATTTCCACAACTTAGGAAATAATTGTAGTTTGGATTACAAAATTCATATATTCTTTTATTTTTCACTATGTGCTTTATTATCAATATTTCCTTGTAAACGTTTATAACTTTCCAATTTAATCACATTTTTTCATAAAAGTTCTCTATTCATAATTACACACTTTTTCTTTGACATCTCACTTAATTCACATAATTAATTCCACTATCTCATTTTCCACATCAAATTTCTATGTATTTCACTTGTATTATTTCCAACACAAATATTTCTCAAGTCTTTCAATTTAGTCACTGTTTCCATAAAATTTCACATTTTCCCATAATTTTACTTATCTAATACTTTGTATATTTTTCGCTAGCACATAACCCAACTATTATAATTTTATTATAAATTCACACTTCACATAATAAATTATTTCACACTATTTTTTATTTTTTTTTATTTTACTTAATTACCACTTACTTTACAAAGATCACATTCTAATCCTTAAATAACAAGGAAGTTCACAGGTACTTACCTCTTTTCTATCAAAATCTCTTGTTTTTCTCTTCTCCTACCACTTGATTCACTTACTCAACTTTTCTCTTCATCAACATGTCAAAAACACAATATTTTCTCATGAGAAATCTTTACTTTAACACCATTTTTATGCTTCTCTATCACTACTAAACTTAAAAATAACATAAACCTTAACATTATCCATACCTTATTCTCTTGAAACCAAACTTTAACTTGACTTTCTCTCTCCTCAAACTTCTATTTTCTTGAATCTAACTTGATATTCTAGCTCCCCATAGTCTCCTTGTTATTCCTCTTTTGGTGGTTATGAAAATTCTTTTGATTTCTAAGTGAAAATGGTGGATTTTTGGTGAAAGGACCAAATTGTAAAGAAAAGAAAATTTTCTTTCTTTCTTCTTCTTTTCATGTTGTGAACATAAAATAATAATAAAATATAATTAAATGTCAAATCAAAATATTAATAAACAAATATTTATTTAATTAATCTAAAATATCACCAACATCATCATTGCTCTTCAAAATTATCTTCCTTGCTAAATGACCATTTTGCCCCTTATGATCCTTCAAAATTCCTCCATTGAATCGTCTCATTTTAGTAAAAATTGTGATTTAACCCCTCATACTTTTTTCACTTATTCAATTTGGTCCTAATTCATTTTCTCTTAGTTTCTAGATCCTTCCACCCTTAAAATATTTACACTATTGGTCCTTCAACTTTTCCATACTTACACTTCAACCCCTCAAATTTTGAGTATTTACTCTTGGGCCACAAAACTTTTCTCACTTTTGCAATTTAGTCCTTTCTTGAATTAATATATCATAATATACTTCCTAAATAGATTTTGTTGACATAACTCAAAATTTTCCCTTTTTTTCACATTATCTCCTTATTTTACTGTATCAAAGATAATATCCTACTTTCTTACTGTAGCAACTTTCGAGGTATTACAACCACACCAAATGGTAGAATCACCATATTGTTTCCCTACGAATACTTGACACTCCACGTGTATTATACATGAACAAACACAAAGCCAATGTGTGGGAGTTTCTCATGAAGTTTAATGTTCATTTATCACATTTAGGTACATAGGTAAGACACCTCTTATAATTTAGCATTGTTTTTAAAAAAATGAATTAGTCGGTTAGAAAGATTAATTCGTAAATTGACTAAATTGATTGGTCAAATCAATTCAATTGAATTAAAAATTTGATTGAATTGTTTTTTTAAACAATTTATTTAATTAAACTAAATAAATCAATTGAATAAAAAAATTAATGATGTCACTGATTTAATTTTGAAAACTAAAATTAGCCTACTTTATCTAAAACTTGACACCTTTATAAAACTCTCCTTCAAGAATTTGATCTATGAAAAAAAAAACTGCTAAATTTCCCTCAATATCTTCCATCTCTTTCTAAATTTTAAACACCTTTTACTCTTGACACCATCGTATGACCTCAACATTGTATTAGCATGTACTCTTTCTATGTTTTATGGCATTTTATTTGATTTTAAATATTCATATTTTGAAGATATATTTTTTAGCAAATATTTGAAACATATTTGAATATGCATGACTGGAATAAAAAATTTTAATATATCCGTTACAAACATGTACTATTTTGACTCCAATTGTCTAGGTAACCACCTTTAATGTCAATACCTGCCTTAAAAATAGAAAAAAAAAAGTAAAAACATTAATTGCATACGTAAAATACAGATTTGAGTTTAAACGCAATATACAATAAATAATGAAAGGTAAAAATTGAAATTAATAATAATAACATATATACAATATATAAAAAATTAAAATAAAAATAATTTAAAATTTGAGTAAAAGAATATTTAAATAGGTATAAATACATCCGTTTAAGAATATCAAATGCATTTCAATTGTTTATTATGATATTTTTATTATTTTTAAGTTGGTATTAAGTTGATTTGTGACACCAATTCAATAAACAATATTATCAATATATATAAAAATGATAGCAACATTGAAAAATATAAAAATAAAACTTTGGTTAAAATGGTAAAAAAAAGATTTTGTAGATGATGCTAGTGGCATGGGATTAAATCTTAATATAACCAAATTTTATATTAATTTTATTGAACATATAAAAAGATAAGAGTATCATTATAAGAATATAGCTTATTTTAAACACGTAAAAGTACTTTAATAATTTATTTGATTGAATTGATCTCGAGTTAACTCGTAGCATTAATTCAATCATATACTTGAATAATAATATGATTACATGGTTGTTCCTTAATTTTCCTTAAACATATACATATATGTACATATAAACACGTTCCAAAACCAATATTTCAACGACCTGACATTCTTGTCCATGCATATTTTTGTCAACTTCCCCTTGACAAGTGTTGGACAAGTTTAGATGCTCTATTCAACCATTCAAAGACCTCAGACATGTATACATATATAAAATAATATAATATTTATATAACGATAACAGGATAAAATGTTGGGGATGCGAGAAGAGGACAATAAGAGTTTTTGAGATATTTTGGTATGTGATAAATACTAAAGAGATTGATGGTTGTTTAAATTATATGGCAAACATATATATAGAATCTCGACCACATCTAAAAATGATGCTATTTTTTCTTCTTGTTTCTTTCGAAGGAGAAATGTGACACGTAGTGGACTATGGTAGACAGCCACAAATAATATTTTAGAAAAAATGTGCAATTGAATTGTGATCAGTTGGAAGAGTGCATGAATCACACCACATAATCCTAAGTGCAGTTCGCTGTTTAAACTTCAAACATTGGGTAGGGGACAATATTGGCTTGGACCGGTTCTATATTTATATTATAATATATATAGTAGCTAACGTGGGTATGAAGCCGAAGTTGTTTTGTATTTTGTATATTTTCAGCAACCATATACTTAAAATAAGGTTGAGGTTTGATTGAGCACGATTTTGGTCTAACCCTTAACGAGTTGAAATTGATAATCACAATTAATGTTTCCTCGTAAAATTACTCCATTTTGGCTTTATACGTCTCTCCTAATCACTCAAAACAAATCAAACATAAAATCTTATTTAAGTAATAATGAAATTGTTGTGGCTGGATCAAGCAGATTGAAAACCTTTGGTTGATAAAAGAGATAGGATCATAGTGAGGGTTAAAACATGGAAGGCCATTGTTTAAATGGAAATGAGAGGGGCAGTTGAAGGATATCATACAGCTGGTCAAATTCGGAGTGGCAGAAGCAGATAATGGAAAGTGACTGCATCTGCATGCGCGGGGGAGCCCATACCCAAAGAGGGTCAAAGTGACGTCAACATATCTCAATTCTCAAAGCTTTTTTTTGATATGAAGATTTTGATTTCGATTTGCTGCAGCAAGATTCAGTTAGATCTACCAGGTGGCAATGGCCCCTCATCAGCCTTGTCAAATCATCATCAAAGCTTTGAGCACCAAACCAAAAGAATGGACGACTAGCACTCCAGATACGCGCTGGTCGAGTGAAACTGCTGCGAGGGTGCCTCTGCCTCTTATTCTCATTCCCCCATTCGTCCGTATCATATTTCAATCAATTCAATTATTTTCAACCAATATAAATTTGCATATATATATATATATATATATAGAAAGAGCGAGAGAGAGCTGTTTCTGTTGGAACAAAAGCAATGCGTCTAGAAGTACCAGTTAACCTTTGTTTGAGGGGGAGGGCACTTGATGTGGGGCCTTTTTATTTTTTTTCTTCTTCTTTTAAACGTTTTGACATTACGGAAACCGTAAGAAACACGAATCATAGCTGGTCTGGTCTCTCAAGTATGAACAAATGTGTATAAAGTAGCATCACCTTGTCTTCCACTTTTGGTGTGTGTTCATATCGTACCTGTTGCATGTCCCAAGCCTAATTATTTTCCCTTCAACGGACTTCATGTTACGTATGTGTTAGATATACATATTTTTTTTGAAGTTAAGACTTATAATTCACAATAACAAGTTATATTTACAGTTCACAATAACAAGGAATCATATGTATTATATTTATAGTTAAAATCAAAATACTATAATATATTAAAACATAGATTAGAATAATAAAACTAAAAATGAGACTGGAATCTAAATTTAAGACTTACACGTGTAAGTAAAATAAAATTTGAACTTGAACTCTCATATCCTAAAACTTCCCCTTTACCAATTACCAGTACTGTCAAGAATTCATGTACACTCCTTTTTAGTAGTACAATATTTTTTGCTTCATTCATATCAGATGTACCCTTATTATTGGGCGGTGGAATCAGGATTTATCATATTATTATATATGGAAAGTTTATGACATCAAATATTATTATTTTTCCTTTCAAAATTTCAATCCCCTAAACAGACTTTTTTTAGTAACATAAAACCCTTTAAATCAATGTAAACATAAAACAGGGCTCATCTATAATCAACTTACAGGCTCTATACAGGTGCAAACAAAGTAGCTAAACCTTGATCTACGGTTATTTGAAGCTTATCGTACGCCATATAGCACTTTACAATACCCTTGTATGTTACATTTCCCCTGGCAAGAAGCTCACCATCTGAGTCGATGATCCCTTCCTTCATTGGATCATCGATTCGAGCACCAGGCTCCAACACAAATGCCTTCACCTGTAGTTAATCACAAAGAACATGGATGGTTTTATTGCTAAAGATAGGACCATGGTTCTTCGAATTTTATATAGAAGAAAAGTTACAAAAACCAATCCCAAGGTAAAATGGTTATCGATTAGTTAACTCACCTTAAGGTACATAACGTGTGGACAATGGACATGACTCCCATCATTCATTTTTGATAGTAATGACAGCAAGGATAATTTCGGGATGTCCTTTACGATAATCAAGTCCAAATAACCGTCCGAGAACTGCAATTGCAACAATCAAAAGAAACATGATAGTAATATTAGTCATGCATGCATGTTAGAAACAGAGATCAAACAGAAAATTTCAGACCTGAAAAGTTCAAATTTCAATGGTGAAATCCATCGTGCAAGATTAAACATAATTGAAATTGCATAGAGTAAATGTGGCATGGTTGCAGGAATTTTAATTAGAGATGAAAAATTGAAAAAGTGAGACGGTTCTTGCTCGGCACATTCTACATACTGTAGTAATTCTTTTGGAATCTTAGAGCTTCTAAAGTCTTGAAGACGAAACAGTCTCTTAGTGAGTGTAGCATTCCTCAAACTAAGTTTTGTTGAGCTCAAGAGGGCATCAAAATGCAAAACTCTGGCAGCTATGAAGCTTCATATGCTATAGATTATACAGAATGAAATCTCAATTGCTTTGGTTTGTATTAATGGATGCTTTTAAAGTGATAAGATTAAGTCAGAGAAGAACATAGTAGTATCTTTTCTAAACTTTAGTGTCAATTCCAGTGGAGTTTGGACAAACTCAAAATTTGAGGTTAATGACACTGCAGATGCTACTTACGGGTTAAAGGCTAAAGGAAGTTGCTCATGTATAAGGCAGAGGATAGCAAAAAATTAAGACATATTTTATGGATAATAGAACAAATAATTGAAACAAATAAACCATTGCATTGGGTGCAGCCAGGACATCTTCACTTCCCCACGGTACATTATGAAGCCAGATTGAAACAAATGGTCCGCTAATAGTCCTCCAATGCATGTTCTCCAACTTAACATCGGATCCAAGGTACCCAGGCTGTTGAATGTTAAGGGACTCTTGTTGACTTGTGCTTGTTTCACAGGAAGGTTCACCAGAATAACTGGTTTGCTCGCCATACTCTTCAAAGCCAGGAGCAGGCACAAAAGAAACACGTCCATTGTAATGCCTTAAATATGTTATACGTTGAAGAGCCTACAGAGGAAACACAAAGACTATTCTCATTACCAAATCCCAAACGTATTTATGGAGCCATACTGGCTGTGCCCTAAATGAGGTGCTAAAGCTATATAAAAGTCCATGTGCACAACAACAACCAGATCAGATGAAGGGATATACATAGAAATCAATACGAGCACTCCCCATCCATCTATACTTTTCAGATTCGATGTCAATGTCTGCTATCAGACCTGGAAGAAAAAAAACATTTGCCAAAATGTTAAAAGTGCAATAATTTTAAAGTTTGTGACCTGTAGTCAAAACCAGCCAGATGCACGCATTGCCAAACTTGGATTAATGGAAGGAGGAATAATTTTACATACCCCATGCAAGCATCAAGACACTAAAAAATCTTGTTTTCCCTTGCGAGATAGTAGCTACATCCAACGAACGTGTATGCCCTGTCAGGAGTACCATATTAAGCCCAAAAATTCTTCAATCAAAACGAAATGCTATTTGCTGCTCAGAGAAAGAAAGAAAATAACTCTGTTCTTAATGAAATAAAAGACACCCTTATTAACCTCTGATAACAGCAAGAATGGCATTAGATGGGCTACATATTTCACCAGCTGAATCCAGCAAAGACTTCACCATGCCATTTCCCGTTCCTACATCCACAACCATATACAATCAGATATCAACACTGTCCAAATAAGTCATTAGAATAGTTTTCTAATTAAGTATTGGAAAAAAAAATCAAACCAATCAGAATCATAATGAACCAGAAAATACTGAATAGATAATAAAAATCAAATTGGCAAAGAAACTCTTTACGCGTCACATTCTGAACCAGTAAATCATTGCGAAGAGGTCCCAAAAGTGGTAAACTTTTATGAAAGAGAGAGCTTTGGTTTCAACTTACAACTAACATAAAACCACAAATTTTAAAGGTTCCAAAAATTAATAAAATCCTTCAAAGCACAATCCAAGCACAGATTTACATTCATTAATTACATGTTTAAGAAATTTTATCTTATACTAACATGGTGATAGAGAGAAAACGCACCAGCAGGAACCATTCCTATAGGCATCTTTATTGCATCACTCCAATCTTCTCTTTCAAGTAATCCATTTATCACCTACTAAAAGGTGGCAACAATGTTGAGATATTGTAAAAAAAACCCCCCAAATTTACAATAATAATCCAATATTCAGAGAATTTGATTAACTAACCTCAACAAGGATTCCATCGCCACTAACACAAACAATTCCATCATATTTTGATAAATCCAAGGTTTTGACAACTTCTTTAGCATGCAGCTGATGTTTAGTTTCTGAAAATTTGTGATTGTCATCGAAATTAATAAAAGAGAACAGAATTGTGTTAAGTTGAAACATGGATTTAATGGGGAGAAAAACATTGAATCCAAACCTATGACAGTAAACTGTATATCAGCATCTTCAAGGCAAGGTCTTACATCTTCTACGAAAATTTTAGTTGCACATTTCTTCCCTCCAAACGGGTTCACAAATATCAATAGTCTCTTTGGCCTACCTGTTACGAAAACAAAAATTGTTACGATAAATAATTCAAATTATAAAACTTGAAAAAAGAAAATGACTTTCTTTTAAAATTTTACCGAGAGAATCAATATAATCACGAAGCTTCTGAGACCAGAGAGTGAGCGATTCCTCTGAGAGAAGCTCGAACACGAAACTCTGCCTCCCTATACCTCCCATGTTCGCGAAACAGAGGATTCCATCTCTCTTTTCGACGGCGACATTGACTCGGATTCTAGAACCTTCGAAGGTGAGTCCGAGAACCTCCTTCTCAACGTTCAAGCACCGCCGGTCGTTATGGTTCCACCGGAGCATCCCGTCTCTGGTGAACGTCAGGGGAACCACTTTCCCGTTGACGAGGACTCGGTCTGATATGAAGGGTGAGAGGTTCTCTGAATCACTACGTTGATCCATAGTGTTAACTGGTTTTCAAAATGCCTGGCATCTGGCAATTATTAATGGGAAGATACGGTTTGGTTGGGTTTAAGACGGCAGGGGGGGGGGGGGGATGGAGTGGGGTTGAGAAGTTTCTGATTCGCTTCGCGGTTCTTGGTCAAATCGTTTGTTGCTTTGACGGCTCTTTTTTTCTTTTCCACCCTCGTGGCGCGCTATTCATTTATTTACATTACACATAATGTACCGGGTAAGACTTATGGTATGGTGATTAGTTTTTCTTGTTGCTGTTGTGAATGATATTTGTCATGACGTCGAACACCTTTGGAGAAATAATATTGAATAGATTGTAGACAAATGAATCAATCACGTAAAGTAAGTTTTGAACGTACCATTTCATAGTTGAAAAAAATAAAATGAAATTTGAAATGGATAGTATTCAAGAAAAAAAGGGTTTCTGTTTTTGAACTGAATGGTTTTATCATTTTAAAAGTGATTAAAAGATAAATAATAAAGATTTAAGGAAATTTACCATAAAAAAATGGAAAGGTGATTGCGCCATTTAGGATTTCCGATCCGTCCACTGTCGAGTTTGTTTGGGTTGAAAGATAAAATACTGGACCGGGTTAATAACCCAAAACATGCCACGTTGAGCCCAGACCTAAAGCCTGTCTCCAAAACCCCGGCTCGTTAAACCTCACATTGCAATCTAGGGAGAGACGAAGCTGCTCTGTTTGCTGCCATGGGAGGAGGAGAAGAAGAATACGAAGAGGAAGCACCGGTGCTACAATCGAAGCCCCGAGGCCGCCACATAAAGAAAAGAGCTCTCAAAAACAAAGCACTCTCCGTTTCTTTCAACGAGAAGGATCTCAGGTACCATACCACGCGCATAACTCATTCTTTATTTCCACCCTAGGTAAAAAGGCTAATATTTGCTTTGCTTTGCTTTGATAATTGGTGAATTGTTAAGGGATTACGTTACTGGGTTTCACAAGAGGAAGAAGAAGCGAAGAAAGGAAGCCCATAAGAAGCAAGAGCAGGCTGAACGACGCAAGCGTATTGAACAGCGCAAAAAGGTTTTCCTTTTCTTCTATCTTTTTACCTGTTTCGGACGATGCTATTGTATTTCGATTCAAATCAAATGTCTTCAAACTGCAGCTAATATTTGTTAAATTTGCACTTTTTGCCATAGTGGTTGCTTTAAAATCGAATAGTTACGGCTGTTGAAGATTGCTTGTAACATATAAAGGAAATTAGTTCAACGATTCTATTCCATTTCCCTATGCAAATAGAAACCAATTATCATAGGCATAGCCACTCGGAAAGGATTGTCACCATTAATCTGCCAATGAGATTTGAATAACAAGATTGGGAGAAACCTTGTTCTTCCTTTTCATTCCCACCTTTGCAATGAAATTAGACTTATGTTGCTCCTATTCTTCATTTTCTCTGAAGAACTCATGTCCAATGCTTGTAACAGACAAACATTCAAACATGCGTACGGGTATAGATTCTTCAGATATATGGGAAAAACTTAGAAAACATTAAGCATTCTGTGCAAACACATACCAATATTTGACAATCACCCCCCGAGTCGAGTAACATAGCATTATACAAGGAATTGGAGGATCTCTCCAGGAGTTCATGTATCTGCTTTTAACCCTAATAGATTCAAGCATTTAACTTTGTGTGTTATGTTTGCTGCATACAGAGTCTACTTAGTTTTATGTTTGTATTTGGCTTTCCTATCAAACTTGAAAACAATCCGAAATTACTTCTTTGGTTGGTGAAATCATCAGAGAAAGTTAGAAAAAGAATTTGCCCTATATGGGGGAGCACTTCCCAAGACAAGCTTGGGACCTGATGGACTTGATGACAACAATGAAGATGATGAACAAAGAGAACCAATTGCATCAGTTTCTGGTATATTTCTAATCCTACAAGCTGATGGATTCACAAGCTACTATAATGTTTATCGACTATAGAGGACAATGGTTTTCTTTGCTTTCAATCACTATATTGCAGTGGCATTTTTATGATACAAAGCTCAAACGTATTGTTTATCTTATTATGTGGTCGGATTTTGTTTATCTGTGGAAGGGACAACTATGTATGATGGTGGAAACATGACAGTCACTGTGATTACTAGTGAGATTTCTCGTGAGGAAGAAGATTTCACTAGTGCAAAGACTCAAACTACGATGCTCAGATCAGTCGGAGATAAAGTTGATAAAAAACTCGTCTTACCTGTGAGCAAAAGTAAACCCTTCAAGAGAGTTGCTAGACACAGACCTAAGCCACCAAGTAAAAGGGAGAAAAATAAGGGGAAGAAAAGGAGCAAGAACTCGCATTGAATTCTACATCGGACAAATTTTTCAGTAGACATGGATACTTGATGTTATTTTATATGGAAGGCTGTAATACAAGTTTTAACAGCCCAGATGGATTGGCGGTCTGGGAGTGACCCCTATGTTGTCTCTATCCTGTTTCTTCTCCTACTGCCTAGTTTGAAGTTTGGTTCAATGGGAAAACTCCCACTTGCAGTGTATGAATATTTTCCCTTTTCCATTTTGAGTTCAAATATTGAAGAGATTTATTTTTGTTCCACCAGCCACTTGAATGCATTTCCAGACTCCCTACATCAAAAGTATCAAGGCTTTTGCTTAATTACTCTGTTTTTCCTCACTTCAATTTTTTTTTTTTTGGTGAAAATGAAAAAGTAAAGTTCAATTACATGAAATAACCATTGACTTTGTCTTTTTGGAGTAATTCTAAAATCTCTTTGGGAGCTTCTGTAAAGACTTGTAGGCTTGTCTTCCAATTCAGACTCAGTTTGGCAAGGTGATCTGCTACCATGTTTTTATTCCTTGGAATATGTTTGATCTGCCATTCCCCTTCTGTTTGTATAATGCGTTGAGTTCTTCTAAGGATAGCAATCCCGGAATCTCCCGTGCCTATAGTAGATAAATTTTGGGCAACTTCGATATTATCGGTCATGATGGCAATGCGTCTGTAACCTTTATTTAATAGAATAAGGATCCTATCCATGATTCCCCAAATTTCGGCTTCGAAAATGGAGCAACTCCCAAAGAATCGGTTAAAGCCCATTATCCAGTTTCCTTCGTGGTCTCGAACCACACCTCTTGCTGCAGCATCCCCAAAGTTCCTCACTTCAATTAAGTAATTACTTTGGCAGAAGATAAAAATGGCCATGGGAGGTAGCTACTACACTTTTCTTTGAAATACATGCTGAACAAGATGTGCAACGCATAATCAAAGACATCTTTTAAAAAAATTAATCTAACCATGGAATGATACACTTTACCATATTCCATTTTTTTTCTTAATTCGTATACCTTTAAAGAATTATAACATAAAATTAAATCGATCCAAAAATTCACATACACACTTGTTGGAATTTAAGATATATACATAGCAAATAGAACGGATGGGATTCATTGTTTCACAAAAAAAAAAAAAAAAACCACATTTCCAATCATTCTTAATTTTAACATTGAGTAAATTGATTCCTTTAAAAAGAGTAGAGCGATTTTGAAAGCAAGGAACTAAGGATAATTGTAACACTCCTAACTCGTATTCGTCGTCAGAATAGGGTTACGAGACATTACCGATCAAATTACAACATACAACATACATTTATACATCCATTCTCAAACATCAATCAATCATAAACACATTGTCCCTTATAAGGGCTTACGAGGCCTTAAACATGTTTTAGAAATGGTTGGGACTAAACCAATAACATACGAAAATTCTTGAAAACTTAGAAATTTTTCAAACATAGAAGGGTCACACGCCCGTGTGCCAGGCTGTGTGCTAGGCCATGCCAATCCTGTAGGGTATACTGACTTATGCAACACGGCCAAGTCACACGCATGTATACTGACTTATGCCAATCCTGTAGGGTATACTGACTTATGCAACACAACCAAGTCACACGCATGTGTGCTAAGCCATGTGCCATTTAGGGGGGTATACTGACTTGTGCCACACGGCCGGTCACACGCCCGTGTGTGAGACTGTGTGGAGCATACTGACTCATGTCATAAAACATACCAAATCATCATCTTAAAATGAAGCCTGTAACACCCCCTACCCGTATTCGTTGTCAGAATAAGGTACGAGGCATTACCAGAATTTACGAATTTTTTTTTTAAAAACCGAGACCATTCCAATTCAACATATTTTCAAAATAATTCATGCATATTTATAAGATAAACACATAAGCCATACCAATGGCTGACCTTACATTCATTTCATATTAACATTTATTTTATTAGCTTATACATGCCATTCATTTCCAAACTAAAGTTTCTTTAAATACCGAAATATTGGGGTTGATAATGTGATATGTCTCTGACTGAAACCGACCTCCGAGCTCTCAACACTACAAAACAGGGAAAAAGGAAATAGGGTAAGCACTTTGTGCTTAGTAAGCCCATGTAACAAGAATTATACTTACCTAGTATTTTCAATACAAGCGATAAACATTCATATACTCATTCAATGCATTATTACCCTAACATTTACAAACTCAACATTCAAGTTAGTTCAACAATTTCCATGTATCAATAATATATATATACTATGATTGGTGAGCTCATCAATATCATGATTTCCATTTCCTTGTTATTTTTCCATATTTATCCCGTTGAATTACTCGAAATTTCGATGGATTTTCAGAGGTACACTTTTGTGTACAAATCTGGGTCCGTCAATTCATATTCATGTGCGCACATTTTCATTTCAGAGAGCACACTCCCGCGAACCTCATCTTTACAGCGGGATTACCAGTTCAGACTAAATCCCCTGTAATATAAACTCATAGAGTATTGTCGGGATTACCAGTCCAGGCTAAATCCCCTGCAACGACAATTACTCTAATGAGCTTGGATCTGAATTACCAGTCCAGGCTAAATTCAGACCCTAATTCGGATTACCCGTCCGGGCTAAATCCATTTTCCACATATTCTTCGGGAGGGCTATATCAGGATAGGATCACCCGTCCGGGCTAGATCCTTTTTACCGTCAATTCCTTTTCAGAGATCCATCGAATTTTCCTTTCATTCAACCGGGATTTCTTCCCCTTTTTATCAAATATATCAATGTTTCATCAATCTTCGTACAATCAACATTCAAATTATATTCACATCAATAACATACATTTCAAGCATTTAAGAATATAATTCAAGTTACACGAACTTACCTCGATACTAGTTCGTTTACAAAATCTACTAATCCGGGATTTTTTCCTTTCCTCGATCTAGCTTCGTATTTGAGTTTTCCGGATCTAAATAAATAAATTCAATCATCAATTTAATACATTTCATGTTCACATGTAGCATTTTCTATAATTCTATTATTATTTTTAGTTTATTCAAAGCTGTCTACTTGAGTCACAGTCACTAAATTATTTATTTCTTGAGATACAGAGCTCCAAATGAAGAACCGTTAATTTTACCTGAAACTAGACTCACATTTCTTTATACCATAAAATTTCCAGAATTTTTGGTTTATCCAATAAGTACAGTTTATTCTTTAAAGTTACCCCTGTTCTGCTGGTTGACAGTTCTGACCCTTCTTCACTAAAAATTAATTATCTCTTCATACAGGATTCGGATGATGTTCCCGTTTATTTCTATTGAAAATAGACTCATTAAGAATTCTAAAAATATAAATTTAAGCCCCTAATTATTTTTATCCAATTTTTGATGATTTTCTAAAGTTAAAACAGGGGAACCCGAATTCATTCTGAACCAGTCTTACAAAAATCCAAATATCTCAAAATAAAGAACTTCTTTTCTTTCTTTGTTTCTTTCATATGAAAATAGACTCAATAATCTTTATTTTCATATCTCACTCAACTTATAATTCCACTTCTACGATTTTTGGTGAATTTTCAAACTTACTCTACTGCTGCTGTCCCAAAACTGTTTTCTTATATCTTGTTTTACAATTAAGTCCTTAATCCAATTCTAACTTCAAATTCTTTCAATTAAACCACTAATTCATCATTTTATTCATCATATGCTATATTCAAAAACTCTAAAACTTCAAAAACTTCAACTTAAATTCATCAAAACTTTGTTCTAAAACTTATAAAGTATCAAAATTAAAAGAAAAGGACTAAATTAACTTACCAAATTAAACTCCAAGCTTCAAACTTTAATTTTCCCTTTTCTTCTCTCTTTCTCTTTTTCTTTCTTTCCTTCACGTTTGCTCTCTGTTCTTCTTTTTTGTTTTACGCTTTTGTTTCTTTTAGTTTGTTTATATATATATATAATAATAATAATAATAAATAATAATATAATATATAATATAATAATATACTTAAAAAAAATCTCAGATTTTCATCAATACACCGCCTCAACTTTACAAAATGGCATTATTGCCATTTTGGTCCTTCATAATTTCTTTTAATCTATAATTTAACTTTTACTTTCATTTCAATTTAGTCATTTTTATTTAATTTCCTACCCAAACATTAAAATTTTCTAACGAAAGTTTAATACCACATTACTAACATTTTATAAATATTTATAAAAATATTTCCTATCATATAAATACTCATGCAAATATATTGAAATAAATTTCTATTTAAATCGGATTTATGGTTGCGAAACCATTATTCCGATAATCTTGAATTTAGGCCATTACAAAGCCACAACATGCCATTTTTCAATAATACACAATTGACAACTAGCTAATTGAACAACCATATAACCATCATAACAACCATCCCAAACATGGCAGAACACAAGGCAATATATACATCATTTATCACTTATCAAACTTATGCTATAAGCCAACTTAAATGGCCAAATACACACCCACATTTACATCATTTATGAGCCAAATCTCATGGCTAATATCATAACTCAAAACATAACATCTTAACACTAGTCTATACATGACATATACCATATTTACATAGCATCAAAAGTACCAACAAGTTGTTCGATAGTGTGACGATGTTCCTGATGATCCCTGAGTCCGAGCTAGCTTCGGTTATCTATAAAACAGGGAAAGAACACACAAATTAAGCTTTAAAAGCTTAGTAAGCCATATACAAATAAAATTACCACATGAATCAATATCATTTTCATTAATAGGCAAATCATGAATAAGCATATAAAAGCTCACAAACCTTTCCCATTGAACACATATTCAAATTCATAAGAGAATTCATCAAATATTTTCCTTTTCAATAGTCGTATGAATCTTGCACGTACCTGAGTCACTTAACTCATTCACACATTCTTTCTCCACTTGACTTTTCCTGTTGAATCATTCGGAATCGTTAAGGATACTCGAAAATCACATATAACTCGTACAATGCCATATCCCGGATATGGTCTTACATGTTATCACATATCAATGTCACTATCCCAGACAGGGTTTTATACGAAATCATATAATGATGTCAATGTCCCAGACATGGTCTTACACGTAATCACATCTCGATAATCCTAATGTCATGACATTCGTATCCTATACTATTCTTAAGGTTCATACGAGATTTTCAGATACTGTAACCCTGTCGATTCTTGCTCGTATTTGATCATTCAACATTCATAACAGTTTAATGACAATTAAACATTTATAATTAAATTTAAATATATTTATTTGCATATGAACTTACCTTATATTCGAGATAAACGGACTGGATCGACTATTCGATAACTTTTGATTTTCCCCGATCTAAATCCGATTTCTTTCGTTCTTAATCTATATACATTCAAAATTAACTTATTTATTCAACAAATCATTTAGCCCCTAAAGTTCACATTTATTCAATTTAGTCCCTATTTCACAAATACACAAAATTCATGCAATTTAATACATTCCTAAGCTAGCCGGATTTTTCTAATGCACATATCAGCCCATATTTATCATTTATTCACACATTTAACAACACATTTTCACAAATAAATCCCTATTTGACAATTTTGTCAAAAATCACTTTACAAAACTTGTGTAAATATCAAGAAATATTCATTTTTCATCATAAAACATTCAAAAGCTTAAGTATTCATCAATGACACTTCAAAAAATCATCAACAAAATCGAAAATTAGGGCACGGGCTAGCTAGTACTCGATGCAACGATCACAGAAACATAAAAATCATCAAAAACCGAACAAAATTCATACCTTAATCAAGATCAATAAGGGTTGAACCCTAAAATGCTCTCAACCCTCTTTTCTTTCTTCTATTTTGGTTGTAAAAAGATGATACATGGCCACCATTTTGTTTTGTTTTAATTTAATTAAACTTAAATTACAAATTACTTAATTAACCTTTGTTTAAACAATAATAAAACATATAATGGATGGCTATTCATGTCAATTCCCACTATCCATGGTCTATTCACAACATAAGGACTTCACATTTCATTATTCATAGCAAATAAGCACTTAAACAATTAGAATGCAACTTTTTCATTTTACGCGATTTAGTCATTTTATCAAATTAAGCATTCAAATGCTAAAATTATTTCACGAAAATTTCACACATATATAATCACACGCTATAAACACAAAAAATAATATTAAAATATTTTTTTGACCTCAGATTTGTGGTTCTGAAACTACTATTTTGACTTAGCTAAAACCGGGGCAGTTACAACTCTCCCCCCTTAGGGATTTTCGTCCCCAAAAATCTTACCAGTGAATAGATTTGGATATTGCTTTCTCATAGCATCCTCGAGTTCCCATGTAGCTTCTTCAACCCTGTGTCGATGCCATAATACTTTCACTAATGTGATTTTCTTATTTCTCAGCTCTTTGATCGCACGAGCTAAAGTTCGAATCGGTTCTTCAGCATATGACATATTTGACTGAATTTTAACCTCGGTCGGGGAAATGACTTGTGAAGGGTCGAATCGGTATCGTCGAAGCATCGACACATGAAACACATTTTTTATTTTCTCTAACTCAGACGATAAAGATAGTCAATAAGCAACTGGTCCGATTCGCTCGATAATCTCGTAAGGTCCGATATATCGCGGACTCAATTTCCCTTTCCGACCAAATCGCAATTTTTTTTTCATGGCGACACTTTCAAAAACAATCTATCCCTTATCTGAAACTTAATATCTTTTCATTTCAAGTCTGCGTACTATTTCTATCGATTTGACGCTGCTTTTAGACTATCACGAATTACTTTCACTTTTTCTTCAGTCTCTCTGATCAGATCAACCCCTTGAATCTTATTTTCTCTGAGCTTACTCCAATACAACGGTGTTCGACATTTACGACCGTATAGAGCTTCGTACGGTGTCATTTTAATACTTGATTGAAAGCTATTATTATAAGTAAATTCAATCAACGGCAAATATTTTTCCCACGTACCTTCGAACTCAAGAATGCAACAACGTAACATATCCTCGAGTATATGAATAACTCGCTCAGATTGACCATCCGTCTGTGAGTGAAACGCGGTACTGAAATGTAGCTTTTTACCCAATGCATTTTGCAGTTTCTTCCAAAACCGCAATGTGAACCTCAGATCTCTATTCGAAACAATGGAAATAGGTACCCCGTGCAATCTCACAACCTCGGAGATATATAACTCAGCTAACTTATCAAGCGAGAAATCCGTATGTACAGGAATGAAATGAGCTGATTTCGCCAATCGGTCAACAACAACCCAAATTGTATCTTTCTTTCTTGGAGATAGGGGTAAACCCGATACAAAATCCATAGTCACTCTATCCTATTTCCACTCGGGAATCATGATTGGCTGCAATAAACCCGACGATACTTGATGCTCAACTTTGACTTACTGAGAGATTAAACATTTCAAAACAAACTCGGAGATATCTCTTTACATGTCGTGCCACCAAATAAAGCTATTTCATGTCATTATAAATTTTCGTGCTTCCCGGATGAACAGATAGACGATTACTATGTGCTTCATTCAAAATCATCTGAATCAACTCTGAATTTCTCAGAACACATATTCGGCCTCTGAATCTTAAGCAATCATTGGAATCAACTTGAATCTCTGAATCAGGGTTCGAATCACATTGAACTCGTTTTGCTAACATTTCATTATCGAGTTTCTGAGCTTCGCAAATCTGTTGTAAAAATAATGGTCTCGTTTTCATCTCGGCCACAATCGAACCATCATTACTTCATCGTACATAGAGCGAATAGGAATTTTCGGCTCAAAGCATCAGCCACAACATTAGCCTTTCCCGAATGATAATCGATCACTAACTCGTAATCTTTCAGTAATTCAAGCCACCTCTGTTGTCACAAATTCAGATCTTTCTGAGTCATCAAATATTTCAAACTCTTAAGATAAATATATATGTGGCATCTCTCACCAAACAAATAGTGATGCCAAATTTTCAATGCGAACACAATAGCTGCTAACTCCAAATCGTGCGTCGGGTAATTCTTTTCATGCAGTTTCAACTGTCTCGAGGCATAAGCTATAAATTTGCCTTACTGCATCAAAACACAACCAAGACCATTCAACGATGCATCACTGAACACTATGAACTCTTTACCCGATTTAGGCTGAACTAACACTGGTGCCTCTGTCAATAAAGCTTTCAACTGATCAAAACTTTTCTGACATTTATCTGACCACTCGAATTTAACATCTTTTTGAAGTGATTTCGTCATCGGAGTCGCAATCATCAAAAAGCTTTTCACAAATCGTCTATAATAGTCGACGAGTCTCAGGAAGCTACGGACTTCAGATACATTTCTCGGAGGCTTCCAATCCACTATTGCAGAAATTTTGCTCGAATTGACTCGAATACCTGATGCTGACACAATATGCCCCAGAAAACCAACCTCGCGCAACCAAAATTCATTTTTGCTGAACTTTGCAAATAACTGCTTATCTCGCAGAGTATGTAGTACAATTCTCAAATGCTCGGCATGTTTGGATTCATCATGTGAGTAAATCAAAATGTCATCAATGAATACAACCACAAATCGATCTAGATACAGTCTAAAAATCATGTTCATTAAGTCCATAAAGACAGTAGGTGCATTCGTTAGTCTGAAAGGCATAACTAAAAATTCATAGTGACCATATCTCGTTCTAAATACAGTCTTTGGTACATCAAAGTCTTTAACTCGCAACTGGAATAGCCCGATCTCAAATCTATTTCCGAAAACACTGTAGCTCCATTTAATTGATCAAACAAATCATCTATTCTGGGCAAAGGATACTTATTCTTGATCGTCACTTTGTTGAGCTGTCGATAGTCTATACACATTCTCATTATGCCATCTTTCTTTTTCACATAAAATACTGGTGCACCCCAGGGAGAGAAACTCGGTCTAGCAAAACTTTTATCTGTCAACTCTTACAACTAAGCTTTCAATTCTTTTAATTTTGTCGGTGCCATTCTATACGGAGCTATCAATATCGGCGTAGTTCCTGGCACTAACTCAATGCCAAAATCAACCTTTCGGATCGGTGGTAAACCTGGTAACTCTTCAGGAAACACATCCATATACTCCACATAACTGACACTGATTCGATCTTCTTTTCAGTCACTTTCGTATCAAACGCATAAGCAAAATAAGCTTCGCAACCCTTTCTCACATATTTCTGAGCTAACATCGATGAAATCACTACTGGTAAACCATTAAAATCATCTGACTCAATCCGGATAATCTCATTATTCTGACATCTCAGATCAATCGTTTTTCATTTATAGTTTACTATAGCATCATGTAGCGTTAGCGAATCCATACCCAGAATTATATCAAATTCATCAAATGGAAACAACATTAGATCAGCCGGAAAACAAAAATCCTGAATCATCAATGGGCAGTTCTTGCACACTTTATCAACGAAAACACACTTGCCTAAGGGGTTCGATACTCTAATCACAAATTCAGTAGACTCTACAGGCAAAGTCTTACTGGATACGAAATTCGCACATATATACGAATGAGTTGATCCTGGATCTATCAATGCAATCATATTAGTATCATAGAGAGTAAATGTAACACCCCTTACCCGAGACCGTTGCCGGAGTCGAGCACGAGGCATTACTAAACTTTACTACTAATTCGGCATAAAATTTAAAACTGCCCATCTGCGTCATAGTCACTAAAATATTTATATCTGGAGCTACAGGACTCCAAATTAAGATCCGTTAATTTTCCCTAAAACTAGACTTATATATCTTTTTACTATAATTTTTCCAGAATTTTTGGTATGGCCAATCAATACCAGATTTTTCTTAAAGTTTCCCCTGTTTTACTGTTTAACTGTTCTGACCTCTCTTCACTAAGAATCAAATTACTCTTTGTACAGAACTTAGATGGCCTCATTGTTTAGCTCATTTGAAACTAGACTCATTCAGGATTTCATACATATAAATTTTAAACCACAATTATTTTTGTGCAATTTCTAATGATTTTTCAAAGGTAGAACAGGGGATCACGAATTCATTCAGAACCAGTTTCACTAAAATTTAAATATCTCATTATTTCCATTTCTTTTGCTTACTCTATTTCTTTCATATGAAAATAGACTCAAAGAGATTTCAATTCATATCTCCTTCACTTTCTAATTACATTTCTTCTATTTTTGGTGATTTTTCAAAATCACGTCACTGCTGGAATTCAAAAACTGTTTCATTGCAAAATATTGCTAACTAGTTTATAACATCTTTACTCCATCTCATTTAAACTCTATACATGCCATATAAATCTTCAAACATAAAACAAAAGCTACCGGAATTGATCTGGATAGTGAGCTTTGCTGTGATGATCCGATCTATCTCTTCTCTTTAACTCAATCTACATAAAAATATCAAACAAACACAAGTAAGCTTGATGAAGCTTAGTAAGTTCATAGGTTCAAAGTAATGCTTACCACACATAATATTTCCAAACAATAACAAAACATTTTCTAAAGTTCCCTGCCATTCACAACCATTGTTAAAATACTTCTCATAGTTGAGACATTTGATTCACTCATATTATATTACTTTTTATCAAATTAGGAAACGTCTTACGAATTTGAGTACGTCGTTGCTCAGTGCCACGTTTCACAACTCAGTATGGTTAATACCATACCTACATTTCACAACTCAGTATGGTTGATACCATACCTACATTTCATATCTCAGTATGGATGATACCATACCTACATTTCATAACTCAGTATGGTTGATACCATACCTACATTTCATATCTCAGTATGGATGATACCATACCTACATTTCACAACTCAGTATGGATGATACCATACCTACATTTCACATTTGCCATGGATTAACCATGGTCTTATCCGTCAATTCATCACATGTCACGACACGAACGTACTCAATTCTGTGTTTTTCCTAATTTGAATTACCGCCATTTATTCTTTCATTTTATCATATTTTCCACAATTCCACAGCAAATTCACATTTACAGCACATTATATCATTCAATCTTTCACAAATAAACATATAAATTCAACCATATGAACTTACCCGGCTGATTTGTAGAAGATTTTGAAATTTAGGGACTACTCTGCAACTTTTTCTTTTCCTCTTTCTTCTTTGGTTTCTTGATCTATAATGTAAAATATTTTCACTCATTAGCATATATTTCATTTCCATTTCACTTCACAAATTATGCTCTTTAAATTTCGAATTTGCACTTTTACCCCAAAATTTACAGTTTTTACAATTTAGTCCCTGCTCAATTCAGCCATCAATTGAACTAATTTTTCTCAATTAACACTTTATTCTATCATTACAAACTATTTCACAACCTTTTATATTCTGAATTTCAACAGCAACCTCTAATTCACAACTTTTTCACAATTAGGTCCTAAATATCATTTCCTATCAAAATCACTTAATAAAACCACCTTAATAAGAAATTATAATTTAATTTTCATAATAATTCACCATAAACTTCCATTTCTCAGCAAGGGTAACTTTTAATTTTACCCACCAAATCAAAAACTAATGAATTCTATAAGTGGATCTAGTTGTAAAAGTCATAAAAACATAAAAATTATCAAGAAAAAGCAAGAATCAAACTCACATGGTGTAAAAATATGAAAACCAGCTTTCTCCAGACTTTTTATGGCGTTTTGGCTGAGAAAATATGAAGATATCTCTAGGTTTTTCAATTTTATCTTTATTATACATATTAAAATCACAAAAATTCCAATTTTGCCCCCATTTCCCTTATCTCCTGCTGATTCCCTTGCCTTAGCCGTCCAACCTTCTCACTTTTAGGTTTAATTGCTCTTTAAATCCTTTTTCTTTTAACACTTGAGCTATTTAATTCTTGTAGCAATTTTGTATTTGTTACAATTTAGTCCTTTTTATTTAATTGACTACCCAAACATTTAAATTTCTCAACCAAACTTTAATATTAACTTAATAACACTCCATAAATATTTCTAAAAATATTTATGGCTCGATTTTCAAATTCGAGGTCTCGATACCTCGTTTTTGACCCATTTGACTTAGTAAATTCTTTTAATTCACCAAATTCACCAATCCACAAATTCTTCTAAATTCTCATTTGACTCATAAATATTAAATTACTATCTTACTCAATTTTACCTGTCGGATTTAGTGAACTCATATCACCGTTTCCGACACCACTGAAAATTAGGCCGTTACAACTCTCCTCCCCTTAAAAATTTCGTCCTCGAAATTTGTTACCTGAAAATAGATTTGGATACTGTGATCTCATTGACTCCTCTGTTTCCCAGGTTGCCTCCTCCATACCATGCCGATGCCATAATACTTTAACCAATGGTATTTTCTTATTCCGCAACTCTTTTACTTCACGAGCCAAAATCTTTATTGGTTCTTCTGAATAAGTCATATCTGGTTGAAGCTCAATTTCAGTATGAGGAATAACGTGTGAAGGATCTGACCTATACCGCCTTAACATAGACACATGAAACACATTGTGAATCTTTTCAAGTTCCGGAGGTAAAAACAACCGATAAGCTACAGGACCAACCCTTTCCACAATTTCATAAGGCCCTATAAATCTCGGACTCAATTTCCCTTTCCTGCCAAACCGTAACACCTTCTTCCACGGTGAAACTTTTAAAAATACTCGATCACCCACTGCATATTCTATGTCTCTTCGTTTCAAATCTGCATATGACTTCTGACGATCTGAAGCAGCTTTTAAACTATCTCGAATAACCTGGACTTTCTCTTCAGTTTCTCGAATCAAATCAACCCCAACTATTTTTTATTCACTCAATTCAGACCAACACAATGGAGTCTTGCATTTCCTACCATAAAGAGCTTCAAACGATGCCATCTTTATACTAGACTGATAGCTATTATTGTAAGCAAACTCAGCCAAAGGTAAATACCTTTCCCAACTGTCACCAAACTCAAGTATACAACATCTTAACATATCTTCTAGAATTTGAATCACTCGCTCTGACTGTCCATCTGTTTGAGGATGAAACGCTGTACTAAAATTTAATTTGGTACCTAAAGCTTCTTGCAGTTTGTTCCAAAATCTCGAAGTAAACCTCGGATCCCGGTCTGAGATGATAGATACTGGAACTCCATGTAGTCTCACAATCTCTGACACATACAATTCTGCTAACTTCTCAAGTGAAAAATCTGTTCTGACTGGAATAAAGTGTGCTGACTTTGTCAATCTATCAACAATCACCCATATCGAATCTTTCTTTCTTGGAGTCATAGGCAAACCTGACACAAAATCCATTGTAACACGCTCCCACTTCCATTCAGGAATCATAATGGGTTGTAATAAACCCGTTGGCACTTGATGCTCTGCTTTAACTTGCTGACAAATCAAACATTTTGCAACAAATTCTGAAATTTCTCTTTTCATACCAGGCCACCAATATATCTTTTTCAAATCACCGTACATTTTTGTACTGCCCGGATGAATAGAATACATACTATTATGTGCTTCAGAAAGAATATTATTCTTCAAATCAGAATTGTTTGGAACACAAATTCTGTTATGATAACGCAACATACCTTCATCATCAATGCTGAACTCTGAATCTAAATTATCTCGAACCATTTGTCGTTTAAATACCAATTTCGGGTCTTCATTCTGCAGTTTTTGAATTTGTTGAAGAAACATGGGTTTCACTTTCAATTCTGCTAATACAACACCTTCTTCATTAAGTGTCAAATGAGCATTCATTAACCGAAGTGCAAACAATGATGACTTTCGACTAAGTGCATCAGCAACTACATTAGCTTTCCCTGGATGATAGTCAATAACCAAATCATAATCTTTCAGCAACTCTAACCACCGTCTCTGTCTTAAGTTCAGTTCCTTCTGACTCATTAAGTATTTTAGACTTTTATGATCCGTATAGATATAACACTTCTCACCATATAAATAGTGTCTCCAAATTTTTAAAGCAAAAACAATTGCAGCTAATTCAAGATCATGTGTAGGGTAATTCTTTTCATGTGGTTTTAATTGCCGTGAAGCATAAGCCACTACCTTTCCCGACTGCATTAACACACAACCCAAACCATTTAAAGATGCATCACTGTACACAATATACGGTATACCTGATTCTGGTTGAGTCAAAACTGGAGCTTCTGTTAATATTTTCTTCAATTGGTCAAAACTCTGTTGACATTCATCAGACCATACAAACTCAACATTCTTTTGTAACAAACGAGTCATTGGTGAAGCAATCATGGAAAAATTCTTTACAAAACGGCGATAATACCCTGCTAGTCCCAGAAAACTTCGCACTTCAGTTACATTCTTCGGTGTTTTCCAATTCACCACTGCTGAAACTTTACTTGGATCCACACGAATTCCTTCAGCTGATACAATGTGACCCAAAAATCCAACTTCATGAAGCCAAAACTCACATTTACTAAATTTTGCATATAACTGCTTTTCTCTCAAAGTCTGTAATACAATTCTCAAGTGTTGTGCATGCTCGAATTCTGTCTTTGAATAGACCAATATGTCATCAATAAATACCACCACAAATCTATCCAAATAAGGCTGAAAAATCCGATTCATTAAATCCATAAATGCAGCAGGGGCATTTGTTAAACCAAAAGGCATTACCAGGAATTCGTAGTGACCATACCGAGTTCGAAAAGCAGTCTTTGGCACATCACACTCTTTAACCTTCAGTTGATAATACCCAGATCTAAGATCTATCTTTGAAAACACAGCAGCACCTTTCAGTTGATCAAATAAATCATCGATACGAGGTAATGGATATTTATTTTTAATTGTTACCTTGTTCAGCTGTCTGTAATCAATACACAATCGCAACGAGCCATCTTTCTTTTTCACAAATAAAACAGGTGCACCCCAAGGTGATGTACTCGGTCTGATGAACCCCTTATCCAATAACTCTTGCAATTGCGTCTTCAACTCTTTTAACTCAGCTGGTGCCATTCTATACGGTGCTATTGATATCGGAGCTGTACCCGGAATTACATCAATTACAAATTCAACCTCACGATCTGGGGGTAAACCAGGTAATTCCTCAGGAAACACATCAGTAAACTCATTAACAACTGGCAATTGTTCCATCTTTAATTCAGAACCCCGGGTATCAAGAATATAGGCTAAAAATGCTTCATTACCCTTCCGAATCAATTTTTGAGCTGTAATGGCTGAAATAATTCTGACATTATTCTTTTTATCTCCAAACTCAGCTGAAACTATTTCCCCTGTCTGACATTTTAAATCAACCCGTTTTTCTCTACAATTCACTATGGCATCGTGTTTAATCAACCAATCCATGCCAAGAATAACATCAAATTCTCGGAAAGGTAACAACATTAAATCAGCAGAGAATTCACAGCCTTGTATTTTCAGTGGACACTTCCGACATATTAAATTAACTAACACACTTTGCCCTAACGGATTAGTGACTTGCATATCAAAATCAGTGGACTCAACAGTCATTTTCTTTTCTGACACTAATGCAGTGCAAATATATGAATGCGTAGATCCAGGATCAATTAAAGTATACACAGAATCATTAAAAAGATGGAAAATACCAGCTATCACATCTGGAGCAGAAGCTTCCTCTCTTGCCCGAGTAGCATATGTACGTGCAGGTGCCCTTGTTTCTGATCGGGCTACAGTATCTCTCATTCCCGAACGAACAGTCTCAGCAGCACTACTTTGACCCGAACGTCTACTTTTCTGAGAAGTATTTGTTTGTTTCTCGCCTAGTTCTTTATTTTCTTTTAATGACTGAGGACAGTCCCGAATAAAATGATCAGTTCCACCACATCTATAACAAGCTCCGGTTCTTCCCCAACATTCACCAATATGAAATCTACCACAATTTTTGCATCTAGGTCTCGGAATATTTTGCACACTACCAGTACTAGCTGCTGGTTTATTAGTCACTCCGGCCTCCCTTTGAGTTGTTTTACTTTTATTCGGTCGTTCCGGAATTGTAACAGATCGACTAAAATCATCTCTGAACTTTTTAGCTGGAAAAGTCGAAGTTGGTCTAGAGAAACTTCTTTTATATACTTCTTTGCCTTTTCTTTCTCTTTGCATCTTTCTATTATACACTTCTTCCATCTTTTGAGCTCGATCAGACAGAACCACAAATTCTCGAATCTCAGTGCCTCCTATCATCATTCTGATTTCATCGTTAAGCCCTTCTTCAAATCTAATGCACATTTCTTCCTCTGTCGGTACAACATCCCGAGCATATTTACTGAGATACACAAATTCTCTTTCATATTCGGCCACTGTTTTATTCCCTTGTCGAAGATCTAGAAATTCCCTCTTCTTCTTATCCAAATATCTCCTTCCCACATACTTCTTTTTAAACTCATTTTGGAAGAATTCCCAAGTAAGTTTATCTGCAGGTACCACTGCCTCAATGGTTTCCCACCAATTATATGCTTCTTCTTTCAGTAATGAAACCGCACACCTCAAATAATCCTCCGGAGAACACATCATCTGTTTAAAAACTCTTTCCAAGCTTTTTAACCAATACTCTGCTTTAACTGGATCATCGTCCGATCTTCCTCTAAATTCTTCAGCTCCAAACTTTCTGAGTTTCTCAATCGGTGTTCTTTTGTTAGATTCATCTATTAAAGGAGGAGCAACTGGGGTTGTAACTGGTGGTACAGTAGGGGAGGAGGAGGTTGTTGTGCCTGACTTCTTCCTTGTATTGTTTCACTAAACCACTGATTCATTACCCCGTAAATCAAATTTTTAAGTTCTTCCTCTCTCATCAAAGAAATCGGAACATTATTACTTGTTCCCTGCTCAGAAGTCTGTACTCTACTATTAACTTCCTCTTCATGATCAGCACCCTCGGGTCTATCAGACATCTTTACAATCTATAACAAAAATTAATAGTTAGATCGGATCATTCATATCTCACTATCACAGATTTATATGGCATGCATTTCTAGACATTTTATACATCACACTCGTTCCGAGAATCGTCTAAACCAAAGCTCTGATACCAATAAATGTAACACCCCTTACCCGAGACCGTTGCCGGAGTCGAGCACGAGGCATTACTAAACTTTACTACTAATTCGGCATAAAATTTAAAACTGCCCATCTGCGTCATAGTCACTAAAATATTTATATCTGGAGCTACAGGACTCCAAATTAAGATCCGTTAATTTTCTCTAAAACTAGACTTATATATCTTTTTACTATAATTTTTCCAGAATTTTTGGTATGGCCAATCAATACCAGATTTTTCTTAAAGTTTCCCCTGTTTTACTGTTTAACTGTTCTGACCTCTCTTCACTAAGAATCAAATTACTCTTTGTACAGAACTTAGATGGCATCATTGTTTAGCTCATTTGAAACTAGACTCATTCAGGATTTCATACATATAAATTTTAAACCACAATTATTTTTGTGCAATTTCTAATGATTTTTCAAAGGTAGAACAGGGGATCACGAATTCATTCAGAACCAGTTTCACTAAAATTTAAATATCTCATTATTTCCATTTCTTTTGCTTACTCTATTTCTTTCATATGAAAATAGACTCAAAGAGCTTTCAATTCATATCTCCTTCACTTTCTAATTACATTTCTTCTATTTTTGGTGATTTTTCAAAATCACGTCACTGCTGGAATTCAAAAACTGTTTCATTGCAAAATATTGCTAACTAGTTTATAACATCTTTACTCCATCTCATTTAAACTCTATACATGCCATATAAATCTTCAAACATAAAACAAAAGCTACCGGAATTGATCTGGATAGTGAGCTTTGCTGTGATGATCCGATCTATCTCTTCTCTTTAACTCAATCTACATAAAATATCAAACAAACACAAGTAAGCTTGATGAAGCTTAGTAAGTTCATAGGTTCAAAGTAATGCTTACCACACATAATATTTCCAAACAATAACAAAACATTTTCTAAAGTTCCCTGCCATTCACAACCATTGTTAAAATACTTCTCATAGTTGAGACATTTGATTCACTCATATTATATTACTTTTTATCAAATTAGGAAACGTCTTACGAATTTGAGTACGTCGTTGCTCAGTGCCACGTTTCACAACTCAGTATGGTTAATACCATACCTACATTTCACAACTCAGTATGGTTGATACCATACCTACATTTCATATCTCAGTATGGATGATACCATACCTACATTTCATAACTCAGTATGGTTGATACCATACCTACATTTCATATCTCAGTATGGATGATACCATACCTACATTTCACAACTCAGTATGGATGATACCATACCTACATTTCACATTTTCCATGGATTAACCATGGTCTTATCCGTCAATTCATCACATGTCACGACACGAACGTACTCAATTCTGTGTTTTTCCTAATTTGAATTACCGCCATTTATTCTTTCATTTTATCATATTTTCCACAATTCCGCAGCAAATTCACATTTACAGCACATTATATCATTCAATCTTTCACAAATAAACATATAAATTCAACCATATGAACTTACCCGGCTGATTTGTAGAAGATTTTGAAATTTAGGGACTACTCTGCAACTTTTTCTTTTCCTCTTTCTTCTTTGGTTTCTTGATCTATAATGTAAAATATTTTCACTCATTAGCATATATTTCATTTCCATTTCACTTCACAAATTATGCTCTTTAAATTTCGAATTTGCACTTTTACCCCAAAATTTACAGTTTTTACAATTTAGTCCCTACTCAATTCAGCCATCAATTGAACTAATTTTTCTCAATTAACACTTTATTCTATCATTACAAACTATTTCACAACCTTTTATATTCTGAATTTCAACAGCAACCTCTAATTCACAACTTTTTCACAATTAGGTCCTAAATATCATTTCCTATCAAAATCACTTAATAAAACCACCTTAATAAGAAATTATAATTTAATTTTCATAATAATTCACCATAAACTTCCATTTCTCAGCAAGGGTAACTTTTAATTTTACCCACCAAATCAAAACTAATGAATTCTATAAGTGGATCTAGTTGTAAAAGTCATAAAAACATAAAAATTATCAAGAAAAAGCAAGAATCAAACTCACATGGTGTAAAAATATGAAAACCAGCTTTCTCCAGACTTTTTATGGCGTTTTGGCTGAGAAAATATGAAGATATCTCTAGGTTTTTCAATTTTATCTTTATTATACATATTAAAATCACAAAAATTCCAATTTTGCCCCCATTTCCCTTATCTCCTGCTGATTCCCTTGCCTTAGCCGTCCAACCTTCTCACTTTTAGGTTTAATTGCTCTTTAAATCCTTTTTCTTTTAACACTTGAGCTATTTAATTCTTGTAGCAATTTTGTATTTGTTACAATTTAGTCCTTTTTATTTAATTGACTACCCAAACATTTAAATTTCTCAACCAAACTTTAATATTAACTTAATAACACTCCATAAATATTTCTAAAAATATTTATGGCTCGATTTTCAAATTCGAGGTCTCGATACCTCGTTTTTGACCCATTTGACTTAGTAAATTCTTTTAATTCACCAAATTCACCAATCCACAAATTCTTCTAAATTCTCATTTGACTCATAAATATTAAATTACTATCTTACTCAATTTTACCTGTCGGATTTAGTGAACTCATATCACCGTTTCCGACACACTGAAAATTAGGCCGTTACAGTAAAAGTACTGGTAATAACATCTGGAGATGACGCTTCTTCGCCAGCGCGAATAGCGTAGGTTCGTGCAGGTGCTCTAGCCTTTGACCTCACAGCAGAATCTTTAGTCGCTCTCTGGCTACCACTCACATTTCCCGTGTTTCTGGGTGGTCTACCTCTAATTGCAGTGTTAATCGGTCTCGTGTTTTGTACTGTATCTTGCTCAGCCAACTCAGGACAGTTACGAATGAAATGATCTAATCATCGATATGCCGTTCTCCATAATGTCTACACTCGGGTCAGTTTTGTCTCACATTGCCAACACTAGCAATAGATGTAGCTTGAGCTTTAGAACTCACATGTTGCTTTTCACGATCTCTGCTTGAATATCTCATTGATGCATTGGAACGATCGAATGAGTCTCGAAATTTCTTTGATATAGACTGATAAGATTTACTCGTCGATCTCTTTCTGGAGTCTCTAGCTTAAAAATCTGCTTTTCTCTTTTCTTTTCTGAGTTCTTCAGCTTTACATGCCCGTTCGACGAGTATCACAAACTCTTTGATTTGCAGAATCCCAACTAATAGCTTAATGTCTTCATTTAAACCATCTTCAAATCTCTTGCACGTAATAGCTTCAGTTGAAACACATTCCCGAACATATCTGCTCAATCTCATAAATTCTTGCTAGTATTCGGTAACAGACATACGGCCCTGTTTCAGCTCGAGAAACTCTTTGCGTTTCTGATTAATGAATCTTTGGCTAATTTTTTTTTAGGAATTCAGTTTGGAAAAACTCCCAAGTAACCCGTTCTTTTGGAACCAACGATACTAATGTATTCCACCGGTGATACACAGTATCTCTTAACAAAGATACGATACATTTGATACATTCATCAGAAGTACAAGATAACTCATCGAATACTCGGATTGCATTATCAAGCCAGAACTCAGCTCGTTCAACATCATCATCAACATTAGCCCGGAACTCTTCAGCTCTATATTTACGAATCTTACCAACAGGTGGCTTACTCAATCGAATCGGATCTATCACTTGTGGCACAACTGGGACTTGTTGAGAAATAGGCGGCGGTGGAAGTTGTTGAGCAGCCGGATTCGTTTGAACCAACTCCGTGAACCACTCACTCATCATTTGGAAGAAGGCTTGTTTAGCTTCTCCCCCGTGGCTATTAGTTCCAAGTCTAGAGTCAGATTGCACTGCCCTCTGAGCAGGAACGGGTGCTTTACTCTCTACATTGTCAGCTACAGCTCTTTTGGGATCCATTACTATACGAAAACACAATTTAAGCTGTCAGGAATCATCACACTATCGTAGAGTATATATGGCATGTATAGCTAGACTATCACACACGCTACGTTAGTCCTAGGATGAACTAAACCGTAGCTCTGAAACCAATAAATGTAACACCCCTAACTCGTACCTGTCGCCGGATAGGATTACGAGGCATTACCGATCAAATCATAACATACAACATACATTTATACATCCATTCTCAAACACCAATCAATCATAAACACATTGTCCCTTATAAGGGCCTACGAGGCCTTAAACATGCTTTAGAAATGGTTCGGGACTAAACCAATAACATAAAAAAATTTTTAAAAACTTAGAAAATTTTCAAACATATAAGGGTCACACACCCGTGTGAACAGGCCGTGTGCCTCACACGGCTCCAGACACGCCCGTGTCCCAAGCCATGTGAAAACAGGGCATACATACTGACTTGGGTCACACGGCTGACCACACCCCCGTGTGTCTAGCCCGTGTGCCCTTCGACATGGCTACACACGCCCGTGTGTCAGGCCGTGTACTAGGTCGTGTCAATCCTGTAGGGTATACTGACTTATGCAACACGACCAAGTCACACGCCTGTGTGCTAGGCCATGTGCCATTTAGGGGGTATACTGCCTTGTGCCACACGGCCAGTCACACGCCCATGTGTGAGGCTGTGTGGAGCATACTGACTTCAATTCAATTTCAACACCAGGGGACACACGGCCGTGTATCATGATCGTGTGTCACACACAGCTGAGACACACGCCCGTGTCTCTGCCTGTGTGGACAAGAATAGGCCATTTGCAAGGCCAATTTGCCACCCTTTCTCATGCTCACCTAAAAAACCAAAATAATACCATTTTAAACACATTTATAGGCAACCAAAACATGGTATTTCATATACAAATCATGCCATTTAAAATCCATCCATTTCACTACTCAAATCATAATCCAAAACATACTAAAAAATATGTCATTACCAACAATTTCTCCTATATTCTCTATGCATTTTTCTCATCATCTTATCAACTAATTCATGTCATAAACATACCAAATCATCATCTTAAAATGAAGCCACAACATGCCATTTTTTAAGCAATAATACACCAATTGACAACTAGCTAATTGAGCAACCATATAACCATCACAACAACCATCCCAAACATGGCAAACATAATGCAATATATACATCATATATCACTTATCAAACTTATGATATAAGCTGACTTAAATGGCCAAATACACACCCACATTTACATAATTTATGAGCCAAATCTCATGGCTAATATCATAACTCAAAACATAACATCTTAACACTAGCCTATACATGCCATAGACCATATTTACATAGCATCAAAAGTACCAACAAGTTGTTCGATAGTGTGACGATGTTCCTGATGATCCCTGAGTCCGAGCTAGCTTCGATTATCTATAAAATAGGGAAAGAACACACAATTAAGCTTTAAATAA
The DNA here is from genome assembly GCA_005393395.2 of Gossypium australe. Classification (NCBI taxonomy): domain Eukaryota; kingdom Viridiplantae; phylum Streptophyta; class Magnoliopsida; order Malvales; family Malvaceae; genus Gossypium; species Gossypium australe. The sequence goes on from CM016626.1 coordinate 23,444,561, forward strand.
AGCTTAGTAAGCCATATACAAATAAAATCACCACATGAATCAACATCATTTTCATTAATAGGCAAATCATGAATAAGCATATAAAAGCTCACAAACCTTTCCCATTGAACACATATTCAAATCCATAAGAGAATTCATCAAATATTTTCCTTTTCAATACTCGTATGAATCTTGTATGTACCTAAGTCACTTAACTCATTCACACATTCTTTCTCGACTTGACTTTGCCCGTTGAACCATTCGGAATCATTAAGGATACTCGGAAATCACATATAATTCATACAATGCCATATCCCAGATATGGTCTTACATGTTATCACATATCGATGCCACTGTCCCAGACAAGGTCTTATACGAAATCATATAATGATGTCAATGTCCCAGACATGGTCTTACACGTAATCGCATCTCGATAATCCTAATGTCATGACATTCGTATCCTATACTATTCCTAAGGTTCGTACAAGACTTTCAGATATTGTAACCCTGTCGATTCTTGCTCATATTTGATCAATCAACATTCATAACAGTTCAATGACAATTAAAAATTTATAATTAAATTTAAAGACATTTATTTGCATATGAACTTGCCTTGTATTCGGGATAAACAGACTGGATCGACTATTCGATAACTTTTGATTTTCCCGGATCTAAATCCGATTTCTTTCGTTCTTGATCTATATACATTCAAATTAAATCATTTATTTAACAAATCATTCAATTCAGTCCACAAACACATATTTCGGCATTTTTTACACTTTTTCCCCTAAAGTTCCACATTTATTCAATTTAGTCCCTATTTCACAAATACACAAAATTCATGCAATTTAATACCTTTCTAAGATAGCCGAATTTTTCTTGTGCGCATATCAGCCCATATTTATCATTTATTCACATATTTAACCACACATTTTCACAAATAAATCCCTATTTGACATTTTTGTCAAAATCACTTCACAAAACTTGTGTAAACTATCAACAAATATTCATTTTTCATCATAAAACATTCAAAAGCTTAACTTTTCATCAATGGCACTACACAAAATCATCAAAAAAACTCAAAAATTAGGGCACGGGCTAGCTAGTACTCGATGCAACGATCATAGAAACATAAAAATCATCAAAATCGAACAAAATTCATACCTTAATCAAGATCAATAAGGGCCGAACCCTAAAATTCTCTCAACCCTCTTTTCTTTCTTCTATTTCGGTTGTAAAAAGATGATACATGGCCACCATTTAGTTTGTTTTAATTTAATTAAACTTAAATCACAAATTACTTAATTAACCTTTGTTTAAACAATAATAAAAATATAATGGATGGCTATTCATGTCAATTCCCACTATCCATGGTCTATTCACAACATAAGGACTTCACATTTAATTATTCATAGCAAATAAGCACTTAAACAATTAGAATGCACTTTTGCATTTTACACGATTTAGTCCTTTTATCAAATTAAGCATCCAAATGCTAAAATTATTTCACGAAACTTTCACACATATATAATCACATGCTATAAACACCAAAATAATTTTTTGACCTCAAATTTGTGGTTCCGAAACCATTATTTCGATTTAGTTAAAACCGGGCTGTTACAATAATTAATCATGGTGTTAATATTTTCTGTCAATTAGACAAAATTTTAATGGGTATTAATAGCAAATTTAGCTCCCAATGTTTATATATTGTTTGTAAATATTGACCAAATGTGTAAATATTGAAAGCTAAATTTATATTATACCAATAAAAAATATGTACAACAAATGAAAACTTAATATTGTAATTAATTGTCCTTAGTTGCTCACTTTTGAAATTGACAATGATTAAATTGGTCTAATTTTTTTAGAGGAACTAAATTGCTTAATATCAAAATTGAGATAAACTATAATACCAATGCTTTTTTTTATTGAGAGTGAAATATTATATTATATATATACAGTATTACAAGTAAAAAAAAATTGAACACAAATTTTTTACATTTGGTAACATTAGAAATTTTCACATTTTAAACTAATTTTCAAAACAAAATTTTCATGTTAATATCACTAATATTAAAGTTTATCCACATTTAAGTTAATGCATATAATCTAAATTCAAACTTATTAAAGTTTAAATTATTATGTTTTAAATAACAATATATAATATGAATTAAAATTTATCTAATCTTATTGTATTAATAAGATCCCTAATTAAGTTAGTGTCACAGGTTAATCATGTGCCAACTCGATTAGAAAATTATTACTATACCCTTTTATTAAATGATTACTATTATTATTTTGATAATTTCTTTTATCTTCTCTTTTATATTTTTAAAATAAAATAATTAAAAATTGACATGAATTTATGTTTAATGGAGTTATGAACTTGTGTATGCAATGTTGGATAAAAATCAATTACGTCTTGTAAACAAGACATTAAGGGATATTATTTCATTAAGTCCTTTTGTGTTTTAATAGCTTTCTTTGTGGAATTCCATCTCACCATTTTATTTATGTAGTCCTCTGTATTTATCAATGGATTTAAATTGAGGCTAATTAAAATATAAATGATGCCATTAAAATTTCAGTGTTTTTATAATTTTTTAAAAAGTTCTATCTCAAAATTCATTTTGTAGTTGTCCATGTTATTTGAAGCTTAATTTTAAAAAAATTGCAAAATAAACCCCACATATTTTATTCATTTTTAAAATTTAACATCAATACAATTATAATAATGAAAATATTCATAGTATTAACTAAACTTTTTAAACTAAACATATATTCTTACAATATTCCTAAACAATTCCTTTGAATATTATTTCCTTTTTTTTTATATTAAAAATTAGTGAAAATAATAAAATAATTCTTAAATGCATTAAATTAATTGTTTTTTTTTCCCTTATTGATGAACTGAACTAAATATTTTGGATCTTTTGAATTAATCGCAAACATATTCGGATAATATGAAATATAACTCCACATATTTGCTAATTAATTTGTGCATATTAAAATTTAGTGAAAAGCAATAAAATAATTCTTAAATGCATTAAATTAATTATTTTTTCCTTAATTAGTACATGCATGTACTATCAAATATAACTTCACATATTTACTAATTTGAAAATAAAAAATAAAATAGGAAAAAATTGAATAAAATAATACAAAGCATGTTCAATAATTTAAGGAAATTTATAGTTTTAAACGTTTTTCACCTTACAAATAATGAAGTTGCAAACACATATAATTTTTCAACATACAATTAACAAAATTAAATTAAAATAGAAACAAATCGATCATAAATCATAATATAAACTATCAAGATTCTAAAAGTTAAAAATGTATTTTTTTAATTTTTTCAATTATATTTTCAAATGTTAGAAATTTTACAATAAATTTTAATAAATAAATGTAATACGTTTTGAATTTATATATACAATCAAAGCCATGCATTGCACATGATAACAAACTAGTGCACATATATATATATATATATATATATATATATATATTATAAGGTTGTTAAAGTTTTAATGTGTTCATACTAAAAAAGTTGACATGTGTAAAGGAAAAAAATAAGCATTTATGGAAGAAAAATTGCAATATAAACCCCTTAACCTTTTTTATATAAATTTTAATGGTGCTTTGTAAGTTATATTTTTGTAATAATCTTTTTAATTTACTAGTATTCAATAATTCAACTTACAAATTTACATAATAAGTGAATGTAGATTGCTTGCTATATTCAATCATTAATAATGTTACAAATAAATTATTGGTGGTCACAATAATTAAATTTCTATATCACTATTAATAATTATCATGATATATATACCTGGATGTGTTCATATTCTATCATCTTGCCATTTATCATATTATGATGCATGTGCATAGGTTTCGGGATATAATGATTAAAGGGGAAGTGTATATTCATATGTGGGTGACTCTGCCACGATTAATGATGGCCTTGAGCCTCATTGTGGATTGATGATGACCTCGAGTCTCATCGTGGATATTTGTGATTTAATCACGTGGATCAGTGGCTAGACCACTATGTGGACTTTGAGCAGTGTGTCTGTCAGCATAGACTGCCAAAGAGGTGTGTAGCGGATGTAGGGTTGATTGTAGAAATCTCCAGGTGTGTATGAGGTTGGATATACGGTGGTGTGTAGCGGATGGATACTAGGCTGGGTTGGGTTAACATATTGCATCATTGTGCGTGGTATATTGTTTTGATGTGGGTTTGAGGCCAAGCCCATTTGTGGATCTGTGTGGACAAATTGCACACTGAGTCTGGTGACTCACCTTGTTTTTCAAAACAATACAGGTAATTCATGACTCATTGGACCGGGCTGGAGTGGATTCGAGGTGGCCATGCAGAAGCTGTTTTCGTTAACTCTATTTATTTAAACTGTTAGTTATTATTTGGGATATTTTTCATTATGTAATAAGGCCACTTTAAATGTTTTGGGATCTTATGGTTTTTTTTTGAAGTGAAATTCACTGTCAGTTAATTAATTAAAAAGTGATTTTAAGATATTCACAACATAAGATTAACAAATGAAGTTTTTGAAAAAAATGGAATGCACATAAACTATCGTTTTCTTGAAACTCAAACGTGAATAATGAACCGAACTTCACACCACTTGGAAGTTTTTCATTCGTCGGCAAACTATTATTTTTCCAACAACAAACCCCTTGAAGCGGAAGGTTTATTTTAAAACCAAATACTTATTTTCACCATCAAAAACAGAATTTGTTTTCAACACTTTTCCAGTAACATTCCGGATTCGGCCGTGGTGTTTTGGGCCGGGTTTGGGGTGTTACAATTTGGTATCAGAGCCCAGATTTTAAATTCGGCCTTTGGGTTTTGAGGCCCACAATGTTTTCAAATTTTGTATTTAAAGTTAGCTAAAAGAAATTTTTCATGTAATGGATTTGTGAAGGCATGGCACTCGAATTTCTGGCCCAGGTCTACCAGGTAAGTCTTCTGACCTGTTAAATGAATTGAATGAAAGTGGTTATGTGGTGTATTGTTATGGACATTAGAATTTAGGATATTCTCTTTGGAGACCAAAACCTATAGGGATATATGCGCTTTACGAAAGAACAATTGAAATTCTGTGTCATAAAACTACCCCTTTAATTAACAAGTGGAAAGAAAGGCTAATGCATAAAATTTCTCTAAAACAGATTAAACGCGACGATAGACATGAGTACTAGGGGACGTGGTCGTAATGCGCGTGGGCGTGGTAGAGGCAGGATGACTGTGTCAGAACCAGTTGGGTCTGGTCGTGGATCAGAGAATGAAGCGCCGCCGCCAGCTGCGGAAGCTGAGTTTCAGGATCAAACAGGTGGAGACGACGCGGTGTCTCAGGCTATGTTACGGGTTTTGGAGAGAGTTGAGGGGCAAATATTGGTACTGTGGCCCGAAAGTCCGTGTCTGAGCGACTCCGAGCGAATGGTGCCAAAATATTTAGGGGTGTCTCTGGGGTAGCTCCGAATGTGGCGGAGTATTGGTTAGAGGCAGTCAAGAGAATCATGGATGACTTGGATTGCACAACTGAAGAGAAGTTGGATGGCGCTATTTCTCTACTTCGGGATGAAGCCTACCAATGGTGGCTCACTGTCAGAGAGGGTACTCCGGCAGATCGAGTGGATTGGAGTTTTTTTAAGATGAAGTTTGAGGGGAAGTACGTCGGGGCTAGTTATGTGGATGCACAGAGGAAGGCGTTCCTGAACCTAGTGCAAGGGGGTAAGTTAGTAGCTAAGTATGAGGCTGCGGTTAAGTCGGTATGCCCGAGGGATTGTTGCAAGTGACTACAAGTGCTGTGTGAGATTCGAGGATAGGCTGCGAGATGAGCTGCAGGTGTTGATAGCTCCTCAGCGGGAGAGGGACTTTGCTATTTTGGTGGAAAAAGCTAGGATAGCTGAGGAGGTTAAGCGAACTGAGAGGCAAAACAGAGATAAAGACAGAGGCAAGAATAAGAGGAGTTATGGACCGTCAGCATCATCGGGGGGTTTTCAGAAAAAGTCTAGGGTTGAGGGACCTACTCGCGTTTCTACGCCAGCTGCTGGAAGTCAGTTTCAACAATGTGCTCAGTGTGGGAGGTCTCATGCAGGGGAGTGCTGGGGACGAAATAAGGAGTGCTACAGGTGTGGGTCTAAGGATCATCTGATTAAGGATTGTCCTCAGGACATGGCTAGGGCTTGGATGGTAGGTTAGGGGTATGTGCAGCCAGGAAGGGGTGGTCAACAGATTGAAGAGGTCATGGTCCGAATCGAGGAGGGAATGGCTCTGGCTGAGGTTGGGAGCACCGGGCAGAGGTGCTGGGAGCTCAGATGCAAGACAGCCTGGGTTGGTTTATGCAGCGAGGCATCGAGAGGAGGGGGATGCACCATACATTATAACGGGTACGTTTCTCATTTTTGGGTTACCCTTTACTGCTCTAATTGATGTTGGGTCGACTCACTCTTATATTGCCAGTGTGGTGTCTGGAACCTTGAATGTGAATCCTGAAACTGCCTCTAAGGAGATGACTGTACTTAGTCCTTTAGGGCAATCGGTAGTAGTAGATAAACTTTTTAGAGAGGTGCCTTTAGAAGTTCAGGGGTTAGTGTTCCCGGCTGACTTGATGGAACTACCGTTTGGGGAGTTTGACTTGATCTTAGGCATGGACTGGTTAGTAAGGTATCTTTCGAATTTGGACTGTGCTGCTAAGTGCATGACGTTGAAGACTCCCGAGGACGTTGTGGTTTTGGTGATAGATGAGAGGAGAGATTACTTGTCTAATGTAGTGACTGCTCTCTTAAGGTAGAGAGAATGGTGAAGAAGAGGTGCATGGCTTTCTTAATGTTTGTTAGTGCCTTGGATATAAAGGAAGCAGTTGTGGGGGAGGTTAGAACAGTAAAGGAATTTGTAGATGTTTTTCCTAAAGAACTTCCAGGGTTGCCTCCGGATCGTGAGGTGGAGTTTGGAATCGAGCTTCTGCCAGGTACAGCGCCGGTGTCTATCGCTCCTTATAGGATGGCACCGAAGGAGTTGGTTGAACTTAAAGCCCAAATCCAGGAGTTGCTAGATCACGGTTTCATTCGACCCAGTGTGTCTCCATGGGGAGCAACGGTGTTATTTGTAAAGAAGAAAGACGGATCTATGCGTATGTGTATAGATTACCGCCAGTTGAATAAACTGACGATCAAGAATAAGTACCCGCTGTCGAGGATAGACGACTTGTTTGATCAGCTCAAAGGGGCTACGGTCTTTTCCAAGATAGATTTAAGGTCGAGGTATCACCAGCTTAAGGTAAAGGAAGCAGATATTCATAAGACGACTTTTTGGACTCGATACGGGCACTATGAATTCCTAGTAATGCCGTTCGGGTTAACAAACACACCAGCTGCGTTCATGGATATGATGAATCGGGTTTTTTGACCTTATTTGGACCAGTTCGTCGTAGTGTTCATAGACGACATTTTAGTATACTCCAAGTCAGAGGAGAAGCATGATGCGCATCTTTGAGTAGTGCTGCAGATTTTAAGGGAGAAGAGATTGTATGCCAAATTTAGTAAGTGCGAATTTTGGTTAAGAGAAGTTGCTTTTCTGGGTCATGTAGTATCTGCGAAAGGGATAAGAGTGGATCCTCGAAAGACTAAAGCGGTACTGGATTGGAAACCACCTAAGTCGGTGGCAGAGATTCGGAGTTTCATGGGATTAGCAGGCTACTACAGAAGAGGGTTTTTCCTTAATAGCACCGCCTTTGACTAAGCTGTTGAGAAAGGAGGTACCTTTTGTGTGGACAGACAAGCAGCAGGAGAGTTTCGAGAAGTTAAAAAAGGTTTTGACAGAGGCTCCGGTTTTAATTCAACCTGAGGCAGGGAAAGATTTTGTGGTGTATTGTGATGCTTCTCATACGGGGTTAGGTTGTGTGCTGATGCAGGAAGGGAAGGTTGTTGCCTATGCGTCTCGGCAGTTAAGACCACATGAAGTTAACTATCCCACTCATGACCTGGAGTTGGCTGCAGTGGTTTTCGCTTTGAAGGTGTGGAGGCATTATTTGTATGGAGAGAAGTCGGTGATCTACACTGACCACAAGAGTTTAAAGTATCTGCTGACTCAGAAGGAGCTGAACTTGAGACAGCGAAGGTGGGTGGAGCTGTTGAAGGATTACGACTGCTCGATTGAATACCACCTGGGTAAGGCGAATGTGGTGGCAGATGCACTGAGCCGGAAGGTAGTATCGGATTTGAGAGCGATGTTCGCTCATCTTATTCTATTTGACGACGGGAGTTTATTAGCGGAGCTGCAAGTGAAGCCGACATGGATAAGTCAGGTAAAAGAGAAACAGTTGGTGGATGAGGTTCTGAGTGCTCGACTTCTGCAAGTACAGGATAGGGGAATAGAGGATTACAGTGTGAACAGCGACAGAGTGTTGTGTTTCCGTGGGAGGGTTTGTATGCCGAAGGATATGGAGTTAAGGCAGAGGATTCTTCGGGAATCGCATAGTAGCCCTTACGCTATGCACACTGGAGGGAGTAAGATGTATCGGGATCTACGGGAACAATTCTGGTGGCCTGGATTGAAGCGGGAAGTTATTGAATTTGTGGGGAAGTGTTTGACATGTCAGCAGGTCAAAGCTGAACACCAAGTGCCTTTGGGGTTGCTGCAACCAGTGAAGATTCCACAATGGAAGTGGGAGGATCACGATGGACTTTGTTAGTGGGCTTCGTCTTACGTCTACTAAGAAGGACTCGGTATGGGTGATCGTGGATCGGTTGACCAAATCCACTCATTTTATACATGTTCATGTCAACTACTCTCTGCAGAGGTTGGCGAAGCTGTATGTGGCAGAAATTGTGAGGCTACACGGGGTGCTAGTATCAATCATATCAGATAGGGACCCTAGATTTACGTCGCAATTTTGGACGGCGTTGCATCAGGCTTTGGGCACCAGGTTGGATTTTAGCACGGCATTTCATCCGCAGATGGATGGCCAGTCTGAAAGGGTAATTCAAGTGTTGGAAGACATGTTGAGGGGATATGTCATCGATTTTAGAGGTAGCTGGGAAGAATTCTTACCTTTGGCAGAATTCGCTTACAATAATAGTTATTAAGCAAGTATTCAGATGGTGCCATATGAAGCATTATATGGGCGGAAGTGTCGCACTCCTACCTGTTGGACAGAGCTAGGTGAACATCATGTCTTAGGTCCGAAAATGGTGGCAGAATCAGAGGAGAAGGTTAAGGAATCCAAACTCGGTTGAAGGAGGCATCGGACAGACAGAAATCGTATGCGGATCTTAAGCGGAGGGAGATGGAATTTGCAGTAGGTGATCGGGTGTTCCTGAAAGTTTCACCGTGGAAGAAGGTGATGAGATTTGGACGTAAGGGTAAGCTAAGTCCCATGTTTATAGGGCCTTATCGGGTTTTGAAGCGTGTGGGACCAGTAGTGTATTAGTTAGAGTTGCCTTCAGAATTGAAGCAGATGCATGATGTGTTCCACGTCTTGATGCTAAGACGTTACCTATCGGATCTGTCTCACGTGGTGCCAGTAGAGGAAGTTGAGTTAAGGCCAGACTTGTCCTATGAGGAGTAGCCAATTCAGATTTTGGAGCGAGATGTAAAGGTGCTACGGAAGAAATCAGTTCCTTTAGTCAATGTGTTGTGATGGAACCATGGTTCAGAGGAAGCTTCGTGGGAGCCGGAGGAGGCAATGCATCACCAATACCCTCATCTATTTTGATCAGGTAATTTCGAGGCCAAAATTTCTTTAAGGGGGTAGAACTGTAACATCCGGGATTTAGGGGTCTGGCATTTTTATCTCGCATCTATGTGTTTTTGTGTGTTGCATGACTATTTGAGTGTGGTTGGGGGTTTCGGGAAACCTTGGGGTTAGGTAGGAGCCTTAGTGAAAATTCCTGGTTTGAAGCCTATAGGGGGAGCTAGTGGAGCTAGGCCTTTAGGGATTAAATGTGGTGATTATGGACACAAAAAGTAAAGTGGTGGAGTGGCAAGGTGACGCCTAGGAGCAAGGGAAGTTGACGCTGCAAGGAGGGAGTTCAAGGGGGGAAGAGGTTCGAGCTGTGTGGTCAGCATTTTGGAGTTTATTTTACATCTGGAGGGGTAGGAGATGGATTCGGCAAGGGCACTTGGAAGGTGGATGTTTGAAAGGGTCAAATGGTTTAAATGGATGGTGGAGAGTGAGGTACGAGGTTTGAATGATTCAAACTCATTGAATGGGTGATGTAGAGGGAGTTAAGGAGAAAATCGTGGGGGTGTTGGCTAGGTTGGTGTTAGCCGAATTTTTTGAGGGGTTGAAAGGGGGAGTATTCGGTTTTGAGCTTAAGGTGAGGGTGTCGAAATTTGGTGCTAGTGTGTACTGGTTATTTTTCGGCATTTGGTTAGTGCTTCTCATTTCCTTTTATTTTAGTTTTTGCTCTCATCCTCTCTTGTGCCGAAAATCACTTAGCACTTCAACTCTTTTCTCTCTTTTGACTCATAGCCGAAACCTAGAAGACCATTAGGGTCACTTTTGTTCATCTTCTCTTCTCATCTTCAAAAGCCGAAAATATCACATTTTAAGTTTTCATTTTTTTTCTTGAAGCCTCTCTAGCCGTATCTTCTGCTTTGAATTGCGGTGTTGTTCTTTTCCTTTCTTTTCACAAAAGCCAAAATCACTCTCATATCCTCACTTAGCCGAAACCTCCAAAGTTCAGTCTCATTTCCCAAAATTCACCTTAGCCGAATTATCATCTCAGGGATTGGTAAGTCCTCTGACGTTTCTTCTTTGTTATCTTTTCTCTTTCTCTTGTAGTAGCCGAATCTTTTTCTTAATCTCTCGTTGGCCTTGTTTTTGCTCTGCATTCCTAGAAGCCGAATCTCTCTGTGGTGGTTGGTTGTGCCGAATCCTGAAGGAAGCTGTAGGCCACTTCTCTTTTATTCTTTCTCCATTAGTCGAATCTCATCGGGTATCTGTATAGGTACGATCAACGTGGTTTCAAGGGTTGCTAAACTTCGGGATTCAATTGATTTAGGTAAGAAAGATTTCTGTTAGTGGTTTGTAAATCGATTCATTATCTCAACTATTATCTTAACCGAGTTGAGTGGTCATTCAAATCGTAGCTCTCGTAGTGATTTATTGACCGACGTTTTGATGGATGCAAGCAAATCGCAGTTTGGCGAGGGAAGTAAACCTTCGGGTTCGATCCCTAAGTTCAAGAAGAGGGCTGTGTCGGTTGTTCGGGATTGGCCACCGAGGTGTGGGCCAATGTCTGAAAAAGACAAGCAGATCGCTGTAGTTTCTTCGAATAAGGATGTTAGGGAGATCGATAGTCTAGTTCTTCAGGTTTTCAAGTGTGTAATTATCACCCTGTTTCCTTATTTATTTTAATTAAATGTATGTATCTTGTGTGGTAGCCGAAAAGGTGGCTGCGGTGGTGGTGTTATTACCTATATTGGGTAAACCGGTAAACCAGGTTAGTATACTACCTACGTTAAAAGTTAAGGATAAATGGTTGTGGATGCATGTAAGCATGATATATATATATATATATACCTGGATGTGTTCATATTCTATCATATTGCCATTTATCAGATTATGATACATGTGCATGGGTTTCGGGATATAATGATTAAAAGGGAAGTGTATATTCATATGTGGGTGACGCTGTCATGATTAATGATGGCCTTGAGCCTCATTGTGGATTGATGATGACCTCGAGTCTCATCGTGGATATTTGTGATTTAATCACGTGGATCAGTGGCTAGACCACTATGTGGACTTTGAGCAGTGTGTCTGTCAGTATAGACTGCCAAAGAGGTGTGTAGCGGATGGAGGGTCGATTGTAGAAATCCCCAGGTGTGTATGAGGTTGGATATACGGGTGGTGTGTAGCGGATGGATACTAGGCTGTGTTGGGTTAGCATATTGCATCATTGTGTGTGGTATATTGTTTTGATGTGGATTTGGGGCCAAGCCCATTTGTGGATCTGTGCGGACTAATTGCACACTGAGTCTGGTGACTCACCTTGTTTTTCAAAATAATACAGGTAATTCATGACTCTTTGGACCGGGCTGGAGTGGATTCGAGGTGGCCATGCAGAAGATGTTTTCGTTAACTCTATTTATTTAAACTGTTAGTTATTATTTGGGATATTTTCATTATGTAATAAGGCCACTTTAAATGTTTTGGGATCTTATGGTTTTTTTTAGTCAAATTCACTGTCAATTAATTAATTAAAAAGTGATTTTAAGATATTCACAACATAAGATTAACAAATGAAGTTTTTTGAAAAAAATGGATTGCACATAAACAATCGTTTTCTTGAAACTCAAACATGAATAATGAACCGAACTTCACACCACTTGGAAGTTTTTCATTCGTCGGCAAACTATTATTTTTCCAACAACAAACCCCTTTAAGCGGAAGGTTTATTTTAAAACCAAATACTTATTTTCACCATCAAAAACAGAATTTGTTTTCAACACTTTTCCAGTAACATTCCGGATTCCGTGGTGTTTTGGGTCGGGTTTGGGGTGTTACACATTCTATAAACACCAAAAATAATATTAAAATAATTTTCCAACCTAGGATTTGTAGTTCTGAAACCACTGTTCTGGTTTAGTTAAAACTAGGCTGTTACGTTTTATGGGTTTAGTTTTTTAGCACTTTTGATGGATGTTATAATTATTTCATTAGTATTGTTTTGGTTTGAATATTTGCTATGTTGAAGCGCCATGAACTATATGTATGGTCAATGGACATTGAGTAATGTGGTAGATTTGTTGCATAAAAATTGTCATGATGTTTTGGATGTTTTCATAGCTTATTTGGTCTTAGGATTTATGGACTTGAAACTTGTTATGTTGATTCCTTACTTGGACATGTTTTGATGAATGGACTGTTATTATGGTCGTTTTAATGATGGTTCGATGAGGTAAAATTTGCATGCTGAATAGTTATTAGTTAGAATAGATTATATGCCTTAAATTGCTATATTTTTTGGTCTGGAGCAGAGGTATCGATATTCAAGTTTTAAAAAAGATACCTCCATGATTTTTTGAAAGTGCAAGAAGTCAGTACTGTAATTTGGTATCAATACCATATCACGAGTATCGATACTCGGGATAAAATAATCGATACTTTATGAAAGGTACCGATAATTTTTGAGATTTTGATTTTAAACGAGAAACAGTATGTTGTTTTGGTATCAATTTTCCAAGCAATACCGATACCATGTGAGAGAAATATTGATACCTTTGATATAGTATCGGTACCTACGTGGTTTGTTTTGAAATTTTGTTATGTGGTTCTAATGCATGTTTAATTCACGTTATAAGTTCATTCGATGTATGTTTAGCATGTTTAGATGATGATTAGAATATGTATGACCCAAAACTCGTACAGATGATAAGAGTTTTTTTTTGCTTAATAATGTGACAATTTATAATGTATGTGATGTGTGACGGTGGTGTGACATCCTAATATTTGGGCTCGACGACTGGGCCAGGTATAGGGTGTTAGAGAGACAATAGGTTCAAGAGAAAAAAAAGGTTGAAAACAATGGGGTTTTTTAATATTTTACAAAAATTAAAACATAATTTAATTTATTAAAAGACATATCTGTCATTCGAGTTTTTTTTCTATTACATATCTATTCCTCTCAACCAAACATATGAAGACTATTACAATACTTATTCCATTCCATCCAACCAAACTACTGTTATGTTCACTCAATTCCATTACAACCCTATTCCGTTATCACAGAATGGCTATTCCATCACAACCCTATTCCATTCCAATGAACCAAACGTGCCGTAAGTTGTTGAGAATAGGATGCAAATTTTCGCTCCATAGTGGGTTGTGTTACTTAGCGCGGTAAATCCTCCCTGTGATACCAAACTAATTTATGCAATCTTCTACCATTCCTTTGAGCATTTACAAAGAGATTGAGAAATTTTGTGTGGGGGCTCTACTGGAGGAGCTTGTAAAATGTCCCTAGTTAATTGGAATACGAAGAATGGGGGCATTAGCTTTCATAGACTAAATGTATAACCTTGCGCAAATGAGTTCAGATTTAAAGAGAGATGCCAGTTTTGGATGTCTTTATCAAAATTACGTGAAGAGTTTCGTAATAGTAATTATTAGGAATGGTAAAATTGTTACATTTTAGAAGGACACTTGGATTCCCAAGTTAGTCTGAAATTGATGAGAATGTAGTGTTGGGTTTGATGGTTGATAATAATGGTAATTGGTGTTGGGACAAATATTCACATCAACTTAACCACTCGGTGGTTATTACCATTATTAGGATCCCTCTTCCAAATGATTATGCTAGGAACGACTCTTATTATAGGAAATTGAGTAGTAACAGCATAAAAAAGGTTTAACTGGGCCTGATTTTGCTCGATGTACGGACAAGGAGCTAAGACTTGCCTACACATTTTAAGATAAATACTGATAGGGTTATGAATACTACAACTCTCTTTTTGCCAATAGGGGGTGTTTTGCGTGGGAGCAATGATAACTAGATATTTGATTTTAATCATTAGATTGGCATCAACAAGTGGAATTATAAGCAGTTCACGACGACCTTAGAGTTACTGGCTTTCATATGGTTGAGCTTCAAACTTAATTCTTCTACAGCTTTTGAGTTGCTGAGCGTCAATTTTAAACACATTTATAGAGAATCTAACAAGGTTGTTGACCATGGCGAGGATCACTACTTATCATGAATTTCAACTTCAGCATTTCAAGCATCTACAAATTTTTAATGGATGATTTTGATAGTTTTTTCAACATTGGTGTTAGTGTGGATCATCAATGAGTTTGTTTAAAGCTTAGCTTTTCCATACTTGACCAAAAAAATGATGAATTTTTTAGTTAGGAACTTTGTTCCTCTCTTATTACTTGCATCCAATGTTGTATGTGCTTATGGTTCGTGGGAAAAACTCCCACATTTGTTTCCATTCCCACATTTTGCTCCACTTTCACTTTGTATTTATGGTTGTGGGACATATTTTGGTGGTTTTTTTATGGGGAACCACCACTATAAATACCCTCAAGCATAAGGTCCTTAAGCACAAAAAATCAAAAACAATTTCAGCCTTCGTTTCTTTTACATTAAAAGATCGCTTACTCATCTTACCTTTCAAGCAAGATTAACATTATGGAAGATCAACTTCTTTAAATGAACTTAAAATGCCGTCTTTCACAATTCTAGTGATTCTTTCTCGGTTAACATGACCAAGTCTCAAATGCAAAAGGTATGCCTCATTAAAGTGAGAAGTTTTAAATTTTTTATTCGATATTTCAGTCTCAAGCAATGTGTACATTTTTTGTTTGATAAAATAGAGATTATTTGACATCCATACATTACAAATAAGGTTGCAATTTCTAAATATTGCAATTTTATTATGAAAAGTCATGGTCAAGTCATCTTTATACAAACATGCAACATAAATTAAGTTTATTTTGAAACTTGGTACATAGAAAACGTCTATTAAAATAATCTTTTTAAAATTATCAATATAAAGATGTAGATCTCCCACTGCTACAGCTACCACACTTGTCCCTTTCCCGGTCCGCAATTGTTGAGATCAAAATACACCAATAGGGGGTGAATTGGTGTATTAAAATGTTTTTAGGAAAGGACAAAAATAAAAAGACTCAAGTATTTATAGTGCTTCAGCTTCAATTTCCTACATCTACTACCTTAGCTTTCCTCAAATAAGGATTCCCTAAATCCACTAGATTTGAACCTTTAAGGACAATGTAACACCCCAAACCCGGCCCACAAGCCTTGACCGGATCTGGTATGTCACGGAGTAAAAACTTTTTGAAACGTTCTGAAAATTTCGTGTTCACAGTGGAAATCTGGAAATATTGCGGAAATTGTAAAACAACGTTTGCTAAAACTAAGATGGTTTGGTTTGATAACCACGATGGGGTTGAAAACTTTTTCTTTTCCTTTGAAATCGTTTGATCATTTAGATTTTTAGAAGTATCGGGGTTATTGATAACTTGGTAAAATTTTGCTACCCGACGGTAACATCTTTGAAAACGCGTACGAGTATTAATTTTGAAAACGTTGCCTCTACCGATTTGCTTAACAATTCATAAGTTCGTTAGAAATAAGGTAAAACTACTACTTAATCATACGAATAATAATAAAAGAATAATAAACGGCCATATTACAACCCAATCGAATTTAGCAAGTAGTAAGCTTTAATGGTGCGAAATAAAACTTCAAAACGAGGAACAAGCATGGCCACCTCGAGTCCTCTCCGGCTTCGTCTCCGCGATCTACTCACCTGAAAAGATAGGGAAAGGGGTGAGTCACCAAGACTCAGTGCATAGCTATAACACATGTCCCCACATATAGGCTTGGCCCATATTCACACAGTCCATACACATGAGTATGTAATTATGAAGTGAGTATGCAATTATGAAACCCAACCTAGCCATCCATACTCCATTTTCTACCCCGTGTGGTACCAAACCACTGGTGGTGCCAAACCACTGGTGACTCGAAGTCACAATGTCCGTCAATACGTGTGGTGCCAAACCACTGGTGACTTAAAGTCACAATATCCGTCAATACGTGTGGTGCCCAACCACTGGTGACCGAGGTCACAAATGTGATACCAAATCACTGGAGGTGCCAAACCTCTGGTGTCCGAAGACACAAATCGAATGATGGGGCCAACCCATCGTGTGATACCAAATCACTGGCGTCGATCCCGTATCTCAAATGTGGGGCCAACCCACGGTGGTACTAAGCCACAGGGACGAGACGCTATGAGGTGCCAAACCTCTGGAGGTACCAAACCTCTGGTGACCGTAGTCACAATGTGTTACCAAAACACTGGTGTCCGTCGACACGAATATCACTGCCCCCTCCACTCATTTATCCCACATCATCATGCTCACATAACAAGTATCATGATCCCATATATCATGCATTTTTATATAGCATATGATGGCATACACAACATATAACATAGATCGAGTATTAGGGGACTTACCCGAAAACCAAGCTCATGCCCACAAGGCAAAATTACTACATGATAGGTGATAAAATATCATTATAATAACAATTTTATACCAATAAAGTGTGTAAGGGCTTACACACCTGATCGAACGATCACCCACCTTGGGTATCCAACATCTTAGCCCTTATTTCGGCTAACATGCACAACATGTATATTTACAATAACATACATAAACCAGCAAGAGAACAGTGCGATAACTACGCACCTGACTATAGCGATATTTTGACTTATCGAATCTAACATTGATTAAAACCCCGAAACACCACTTGCTCTCGTAGATCAGCTCTCGAAGTCACCGAAAGTCCTATCCTTTCCAAGTCTCAAAAGATTTGCATGCCTTGGTAGTTACCAACCCTTGTATAGCCGAAACCCATAGGCTCCTTTAAGACCCATTAACATTAGCACAACAAAACACATTAATATAGCCTTTAGCATGCTTGGCTATTCTTAGAATCAAAATCTAGCCTTGATCCCTTACCTTGCCATAGGTTTGGTTTCCTACCAAAACCAGAACCAACAATGGTTCTTCTTTTGACAATCGACACACCCTAATAAAAGAACAGTTAAACCTTTGTCACCCTTGACTTAATCGAAACCAAAAGATTGAACTAAAAGAATCCTCTCTTACCACCACTTACCAATGATCCCCCGCAGAACAGAGGCTATGCTTTGATTGCTTCGAATCCTGGATATCCTATGCCCAAAACGATTCCAAACAAAGATCAACATACTTCTAAATAGAAGCCAAATCAACTCTTACCCTTAAAGATGTCGACAGAGAACAAAGGATAGTCCATAGGGCATTCGGCCTTACCTATACACCTTCTCCGAGGTTAGATACCAAAATCCAAAAAGAAAGGAGACCACTCCACACTCAACAATCGGTCAAGATAACAGCACCTAGAAAAGGGAAATTTCGTCGCACAAGAGTAGGGAAAGTTCAGCTAGGAACAATGAAAGGAGTCCATGCAAACACATAAGCTAGACGAGAGCTTTTCTAGCTCCTTCAAAACCGAACTTAACTCCCCTAAGCCTTTATTTGGCCGTGAATAGCTTGAGAAAAGAAGGAAACAAAATTAAAAGTTTTGGTATCTTCTTGCTATCCGAAAACCAAATAGATAGTCCCTAGAAAGATGCTTTACTCGGCCATGCTCAAGAAGAAGAATAGCTTAAAGACTTCTACAATCGGCTAAGCTTTCAAAAGCAAAGAAGAGAGTATAAGAGGGAGAGAGAACTATTTTCAGTTTACACAATTGAAGAAGAAAGGTAGGGGGGAAAAGAACATTCGGCTACCATGAAGATTGAAAGAAAGCATGCAAATTCGGCAAAGGTTCATTTGGACTTACGGTTCCACGAGAAAGGATGGAGAGATACATATGAATATTCGGATAGTTTTTGACAAAAAGAAGAATTGGCTTACCCATTTACCTTTGACCGAATTGCACAAAAATGCCTCAAGAACAAACGGCATTCACCTTCCCAAAACACCTCCAAAACCGGCCACATACACCCATTTGAAAGTTCCCATGGTCGGCCACCTCCTAGAAACACTACAAGCCACAATTTGAATTAAACAAATCCCCCATTATTCTATCCACATGCTATCTCTTTATCAACTCTTAATTTAAACTAAAAAAAAAATAATTGAATTAGCCGCATGCCTCTCTTTCCTCTGCCAATCTCTTGTTGATTCCATATAATAATCCAATTCATCTACCTCCATTATCTAATCAAACAAATAAAATAAAAAGAGAACAAAGGGTCCATGTGCTTTCCAGCCGAATACTCAAAGAAGCAAACCATGTGCCGCATGCTTCCCATTTGCTAAGTCCAAGCTTCAATTACTATTGTTTAGTCCATCACCGAATATTCCAATATAATAAGCAAACAACATATGTAATCCATACTAATAGAACTCCCATGCCTCACGCATATAACAATAATAAAACTTAATATAATAGTAATAATAATAATAATAATAATAATAATAATAATAATAACAATAATAATAATAATAATAATCATGCTTCCTTTTTGTTACAAGAAGAACCGACCAAGCTCCTTTCCCCTACTTCCCACGATCATGCTTCTCTTTTTACAAATTTTAAACATCCATTTCCATTGTTAATCTAACCCATGCCGCATGCTTCCTCTCTCCAAAGCTAAGACTCAGCTTGCTTAAACTAATAAAAATAGTAAAAACAATAAAAGGTTGCTGCTCCATTCGGCCATGCTTACCAAACTATGGTCGGCCACATGCTTCATTCTTTACTAATAATATAAGCTAATAAAATTTCAAAATAATAATCCCTATGCCGCATGCTTTCATTCCCCAAGGCCAAGACCAAGCTTTTAAAATAATAAAACTAATAATACACAAGCAAACAAAAATCTTCCATTCTTTCAAAACCATTAAAAATAAATAAACCAAAAAAAAATAAAATGAAAGAATAATGCTTCATGTTTAAAATGAAGCAAACAAGTAGAATCTTTTTAAGCTGCATGCGCACATGCTGCATGCATTAAATTTCCCATGCAGCTATTAATTCTCACGCCTGAAAAGGCCAAAATAGAATCCCATGAGCAGCCCCCAGGTCTCGAACCCGAGACCTGGAGAAAAGTCCTCCAAGCCCCAGCCACTCGGCCCTGTGCGTGTTTCGTGACAATAAGCGCATATAAATTCTTTTTATACCTTATTTCAATGGCTTCTCCATTTTAGCGCCAAGAACCGAAAAAAGGAAACACCTGCGCCCTTAATGGGACTCGAACACGAGTCCTTGTAGCGGCCTCCATGCTGCAACGTCTTAACCAGTCGACCAAGCTGAATTTCATGCTACTAAATGCAGTGCATTTTCTTTTAATCTATCCTTGCCTTGGCTCCCTTCATTTTAACGCTGGAATAAAAATAGAGCGCCCAATGTGCGATTTCCAGGACTCGAACATGAGTCCCCTTAGACCCAGTTCTCAAGTCGAGTCCTTAACCATTTGGCCAGTATGCATTTCATGCTAACATCTGCATTAAAATCCTTTTGACCCTTACATCTCAAGCGTCCCTGAGACTTAGTGCCCGTAAAAATAAAACACTCGCTCGCAATTATCAAGGCTCGAACGCCTGTCCTCGGGAGGCCCCCCCCAATGCTGCAAGCGCCTTATCCACTGGGCTAATGCTCACTTTATGACATTAAAGTATCGTAAATTTTCTTTTAACCCCTCTTTCCGTTAGCTCCCC
This sequence comes from Gossypium australe, assembly GCA_005393395.2. Lineage (NCBI taxonomy): Eukaryota > Viridiplantae > Streptophyta > Magnoliopsida > Malvales > Malvaceae > Gossypium > Gossypium australe. The sequence continues at coordinate 23,464,819 of CM016626.1, forward strand.
TTTATAAAAAAATAAAACATTCGTGCGCTTCTCCTCGGGCTCGAACACCTAACCTCTAAGCCGCACTTACTCCCTCGCGCTGTTAGCCACTCGGCCAACTGGACTTTCACGTCCATTAACGTCTAAAATATTCTTTTAGAACCTTCTTCGGCATTAACACCTTACAAGGCAAAAATAAAAACCATTGCCCTTCGCAGTACTCGAACTCCCGACCTGCTAAAACCCCCACACGCCCCTAGCCACTACACCAAGCCTCCTTTCGTACCAAGAAATTCCTAAAATTTAACTTAAGGCCTTCTTCCGAAATTTTCCTCTTTAGCCCTAAATTTTCAAAATTTTACAAAACACTCCCCTTTTATCCCCGAGTATTAATAACTCCTAAAACTCATCAAAACAGACCCTAAGGCCTATCGACTCGCAATTTTTATTCCAACGCACAGCCCCAATTTTTAGGATATTACAAATCTACCCCCCTTAAAACAATTTCGTCCTCGAAATTGCTAACTAACGAACATCCGCACTACGCTTATGCTGTGCACTCTGATTCTATAAAACTAACACATCCCTTATATACTATCTCGAGATTCGTATTCAAGGTTCCATACAAACACGAACTATATTACCTTCTAAGCACTGTTTCTAAGTTCACATCCAATGTTCAAGCACTTCACCAATAGTACAAGTATAAACCGATCTTATAAAGCTCATATAATAAAAGATATTCCATAACAAGAAACTCACCTACTAACACATCCTCGATTTCGCATCCAAGCCTTTAGCATCTCAGCTTGAAGTTCCACGTCCTTGACTTCGCGCCCTATCCATCACTTGAGGACAGTCTTTAATTAAGTGAAACTTAAATTTTCATCTAAAACATCTTTGATTCCGGTTCCAACACTCGCCGTCATGATACCTTCCACACTGAGCACACGGACAGCTCCGATTTCCCGCAGCTGGCTTAGTCACACGAGCAAAATTTTCACTCCTTGGTCTTTTCTGAAGACCCTCAGATGATTCAGACGATCCAAAAATTTCTCCTACCTCGGTTCCTATTCTCATTTCTGTTTTGCCTCATCGAGTCCTTAATCCATTCAGCTATCTTAGCTTTTTCGACTAACACCGCGAACTCCCGTTCCTGACGAGGAGCTATCAATAATCTCAGGTCGTCCCTTAATCCGTCCTCAAATCGGACACATCGTTCATGCTCCGAAGCAACTACCCCTTGAGTATATCGGCTTAACCTTAGAAATTCAGCCTCGTATTCCACCACGGACTTGTTCCTTTGAACCAGCCCCAAAAACGCCTTCCTCTGAGCTTTAATGTAGTGAGTGCCGACATACTTCTTCTGGTATGCCGTCTTGACATACTCTCAAGTGAGGTCTTCAGCAGTGACACTCTCTCGAACCGTGAGCCACCATTGATACGCCTCGTCGCGAACTAGCGCCGCCATTCCTTTCACTTTTCCCTCCGGCTCAGATCGAGCTCATCCATAATTCGCTCGGTTGCTTCAACCAATATTCAGCCTTACTAGGTGCCACGCCGGATACACCACGGAACAACTTTGCTCCATTGGCTCGAAGTCGCTCGGGAACAGATTTTCGAGCTATCATATTTCTCTCTCTCCAACCACCATCTCAAAAAGGCTGGTGGTGAAGGCGATACCTTATTATCAATCCTTGACCCGATCTAACGAGTTCCGACACGGCCATTTTGCCTCGATCGTGTCCTCTAGGACTCATCTCTTATCGCGCGATCTGACTTAAAAGTTTTATACAATAGGAAATGTGTTCCACTGATTAATCGCGAACAATTTATGAACTAAAGTGTTTAGAAGTGGTTCTTTCGATCACACAAGGGTTCAATTCAAGTTCGCTACTCTAATACGGAGAATCATTCTAATACAGAGAGTCGCATTCATGCTCATAAACAGAGACATATTCATATCACCTCAATAGTCAGAGGTACTTACCCGTGCGGATCAGTGCCGGAAACTCGGTGCCATGCTGTTTGAAACAAACCATTTCCATAATATTCCACAAAAGACTATCAAGAAAACATTTTTGGGCCTTGGGCCCCCACAGCCGAGTTTTGAACCGGGCTCTGATACCAACTTGTAACACCCCAAACCCGGCCCACAAGCCTTGACCGGATCTGGTATGTCACGGAGTAAAAACTTTTTGAAACGTTCTGAAAATTTCGTGTTCACAGTGGAAATCTGGAAATATTGCGGAAATTGTAAAACAACGTTTGCTAAAACTAAGATGGTTTGGTTTGATAACCACGATGGGGTTGAAAACTTTTTCTTTTCCTTTGAAATCGTTTGATCATTTAGATTTTTAGAAGTATCGGGGTTATTGATAACTTGGTAAAATTTTGCTACCCGACGGTAACATCTTTGAAAACGCGTACGAGTATTAATTTTGAAAACGTTGCCTCTACCGATTTGCTTAACAATTCATAAGTTCGTTAGAAATAAGGTAAAACTACTACTTAATCATACGAATAATAATAAAAGAATAATAAACGGCCATATTACAACCCAATCGAATTTAGCAAGTAGTAAGCTTTAATGGTGCGAAATAAAACTTCAAAACGAGGAACAAGCATGGCCACCTCGAGTCCTCTCCGGCTTCGTCTCCGCGATCTACTCACCTGAAAAGATAGGGAAAGGGGTGAGTCACCAAGACTCAGTGCATAGCTATAACACATGTCCCCACATATGGGCTTGGCCCATATTCACACAGTCCATACACATGAGTATGTAATTATGAAGTGAGTATGCAATTATGAAACCCAACCTAGCCATCCATACTCCATTTTCTACCCCGTGTGGTACCAAACCACTGGTGGTGCCAAACCACTGGTGACTCGAAGTCACAATGTCCGTCAATACGTGTGGTGCCAAACCACTGGTGACTTAAAGTCACAATATCCGTCAATACGTGTGGTGCCCAACCACTGGTGACCGAGGTCACAAATGTGATACCAAATCACTGGAGGTGCCAAACCTCTGGTGTCCGAAGACACAAATCGAATGATGGGGCCAACCCATCGTGTGATACCAAATCACTGGCGTCGATCCCGTATCTCAAATGTGGGGCCAACCCACGGTGGTACTAAGCCACAGGGACGAGACGCTATGAGGTGCCAAACCTCTGGAGGTACCAAACCTCTGGTGACCGTAGTCACAATGTGTTACCAAAACACTGGTGTCCGTCGACACGAATATCACTGCCCCCTCCACTCATTTATCCCACATCATCATGCTCACATAACAAGTATCATGATCCCATATATCATGCATTTTTATATAGCATATGATGGCATACACAACATATAACATAGATCGAGTATTAGGGGACTTACCCGAAAACCAAGCTCATGCCCACAAGGCAAAATTACTACATGATAGGTGATAAAATATCATTATAATAACAATTTTATACCAATAAAGTGTGTAAGGGCTTACACACCTGATCGAACGATCACCCACCTTGGGTATCCAACATCTTAGCCCTTATTTCGGCTAACATGCACAACATGTATATTTACAATAACATACATAAACCAGCAAGAGAACAGTGCGATAACTACGCACCTGACTATAGCGATATTTTGACTTATCGAATCTAACATTGATTAAAACCCCGAAACACCACTTGCTCTCGTAGATCAGCTCTCGAAGTCACCGAAAGTCCTATCCTTTCCAAGTCTCAAAAGATTTGCATGCCTTGGTAGTTACCAACCCTTGTATAGCCGAAACCCATAGGCTCCTTTAAGACCCCTTAACATTAGCACAACAAAACACATTAATATAGCCTTTAGCATGCTTGGCTATTCTTAGAATCAAAATCTAGCCTTGATCCCTTACCTTGCCATAGGTTTGGTTTCCTACCAAAACCAGAACCAACAATGGTTCTTCTTTTGACAATCGACACACCCTAATAAAAGAACAGTTAAACCTTTGTCACCCTTGACTTAATCGAAACCAAAAGATTGAACTAAAAGAATCCTCTCTTACCACCACTTACCAATGATCCCCCGCAGAACAGAGGCTATGCTTTGATTGCTTCGAATCCTGGATATCCTATGCCCAAAACGATTCCAAACAAAGATCAACATACTTCTAAATAGAAGCCAAATCAACTCTTACCCTTAAAGATGTCGACAGAGAACAAAGGATAGTCCATAGGGCATTCGGCCTTACCTATACACCTTCTCCGAGGTTAGATACCAAAATCCAAAAAGAAAGGAGACCACTCCACACTCAACAATCGGTCAAGATAACAGCACCTAGAAAAGGGAAATTTCGTCGCACAAGAGTAGGGAAAGTTCAGCTAGGAACAATGAAAGGAGTCCATGCAAACACATAAGCTAGACGAGAGCTTTTCTAGCTCCTTCAAAACCGAACTTAACTCCCCTAAGCCTTTATTTGGCCGTGAATAGCTTGAGAAAAGAAGGAAACAAAATTAAAAGTTTTGGTATCTTCTTGCTATCCGAAAACCAAATAGATAGTCCCTAGAAAGATGCTTTACTCGGCCATGCTCAAGAAGAAGAATAGCTTAAAGACTTCTACAATCGGCTAAGCTTTCAAAAGCAAAGAAGAGAGTATAAGAGGGAGAGAGAACTATTTTCAGTTTACACAATTGAAGAAGAAAGGTAGGGGGGAAAAGAACATTCGGCTACCATGAAGATTGAAAGAAAGCATGCAAATTCGGCAAAGGTTCATTTGGACTTACGGTTCCACGAGAAAGGATGGAGAGATACATATGAATATTCGGATAGTTTTTGACAAAAAGAAGAATTGGCTTACCCATTTACCTTTGACCGAATTGCACAAAAATGCCTCAAGAACAAACGGCATTCACCTTCCCAAAACACCTCCAAAACCGGCCACATACACCCATTTGAAAGTTCCCATGGTCGGCCACCTCCTAGAAACACTACAAGCCACAATTTGAATTAAACAAATCCCCCATTATTCTATCCACATGCTATCTCTTTATCAACTCTTAATTTAAACTAAAAAAAAAATAATTGAATTAGCCGCATGCCTCTCTTTCCTCTGCCAATCTCTTGTTGATTCCATATAATAATCCAATTCATCTACCTCCATTATCTAATCAAACAAATAAAATAAAAAGAGAACAAAGGGTCCATGTGCTTTCCAGCCGAATACTCAAAGAAGCAAACCATGTGCCGCATGCTTCCCATTTGCTAAGTCCAAGCTTCAATTACTATTGTTTAGTCCATCACCGAATATTCCAATATAATAAGCAAACAACATATGTAATCCATACTAATAGAACTCCCATGCCTCACGCATATAACAATAATAAAACTTAATATAATAGTAATAATAATAATAATAATAATAATAATAATAATAATAACAATAATAATAATAATAATAATCATGCTTCCTTTTTGTTACAAGAAGAACCGACCAAGCTCCTTTCCCCTACTTCCCACGATCATGCTTCTCTTTTTACAAATTTTAAACATCCATTTCCATTGTTAATCTAACCCATGCCGCATGCTTCCTCTCTCCAAAGCTAAGACTCAGCTTGCTTAAACTAATAAAAATAGTAAAAACAATAAAAGGTTGCTGCTCCATTCGGCCATGCTTACCAAACTATGGTCGGCCACATGCTTCATTCTTTACTAATAATATAAGCTAATAAAATTTCAAAATAATAATCCCTATGCCGCATGCTTTCATTCCCCAAGGCCAAGACCAAGCTTTTAAAATAATAAAACTAATAATACACAAGCAAACAAAAATCTTCCATTCTTTCAAAACCATTAAAAATAAATAAACCAAAAAAAAATAAAATGAAAGAATAATGCTTCATGTTTAAAATGAAGCAAACAAGTAGAATCTTTTTAAGCTGCATGCGCACATGCTGCATGCATTAAATTTCCCATGCAGCTATTAATTCTCACGCCTGAAAAGGCCAAAATAGAATCCCATGAGCAGCCCCCAGGTCTCGAACCCGAGACCTGGAGAAAAGTCCTCCAAGCCCCAGCCACTCGGCCCTGTGCGTGTTTCGTGACAATAAGCGCATATAAATTCTTTTTATACCTTATTTCAATGGCTTCTCCATTTTAGCGCCAGGAACCGAAAAAAGGAAACACCTGCGCCCTTAATGGGACTCGAACACGAGTCCTTGTAGCGGCCTCCATGCTGCAACGTCTTAACCAGTCGACCAAGCTGAATTTCATGCTACTAAATGCAGTGCATTTTCTTTTAATCTATCCTTGCCTTGGCTCCCTTCATTTTAACGCTGGAATAAAAATAGAGCGCCCAATGTGCGATTTCCAGGACTCGAACATGAGTCCCCTTAGACCCAGTTCTCAAGTCGAGTCCTTAACCATTTGGCCAGTATGCATTTCATGCTAACATCTGCATTAAAATCCTTTTGACCCTTACATCTCAAGCGTCCCTGAGACTTAGTGCCCGTAAAAATAAAACACTCGCTCGCAATTATCAAGGCTCGAACGCCTGTCCTCGGGAGGCCCCCCCAATGCTGCAAGCGCCTTATCCACTGGGCTAATGCTCACTTTATGACATTAAAGTATCGTAAATTTTCTTTTAACCCCTCTTTCCGTTAGCTCCCCTTTATAAAAAAATAAAACATTCGTGCGCTTCTCCTCGGGCTCGAACACCTAACCTCTAAGCCGCACTTACTCCCTCGCGCTGTTAGCCACTCGGCCAACTGGACTTTCACGTCCATTAACGTCTAAAATATTCTTTTAGAACCTTCTTCGGCATTAACACCTTACAAGGCAAAAATAAAAACCATTGCCCTTCGCAGTACTCGAACTCCCGACCTGCTAAAACCCCCACACGCCCCTAGCCACTACACCAAGCCTCCTTTCGTACCAAGAAATTCCTAAAATTTAACTTAAGGCCTTCTTCCGAAATTTTCCTCTTTAGCCCTAAATTTTCAAAATTTTACAAAACACTCCCCTTTTATCCCCGAGTATTAATAACTCCTAAAACTCATCAAAACAGACCCTAAGGCCTATCGACTCGCAATTTTTATTCCAACGCACAGCCCCAATTTTTAGGATATTACAGACAAGGTTTAACCTTATAAATCTTTTTCTTTTCAAAGGTAAGATAGAACAACTTCCCCTTAAGGTTTTCTACCCAAAACCTTAAGTAACACCTCACAAATGAGAGAAAAAAATGATGAATAAGATGATACCTCTAAAAGGTAGATAATCAACAATTAAGCACTCTCACACAAAGTTACAACACTTGAAAGAATGATAGAAAATTTAACCTACAAGTGTGTACAAGAAATATTTAGTAAAAGATTAAGAAAGATTGGGAAATTGAGTTCTTGGAAGTTAGGTACTTGTTTCTTGTCTTTTCTTGACTTCAATGAGGAGCATTAACCTTATGTTTAAGTCCTCTAACAACCTTGTGGACATTTGTAGCAGTTAGAAACAAAATGGATTCGTTGCAGCGATAAAAACCAGATTAAATATAGTCTGTTGTATCGATAGAAGGAAACTTGTATCTGTAGAAGTCTTTCCAAAATATGATCGTTGGGCTCATTCTATCAGTATAAGTCCCCTTGTATCGGTATAACACTGAGGGTTTCATTTGGTATAGGTAGAATCCATCAAAGTATCAGTAAAAGTGTAAGGGATGCTGAACTTTGGCTATTGACTTGACTTGTTTCGATAGAAGTCCTCAAGGTATCGGTAGAAGTGCATAAGATGTTGAACTTTGGCTACTGACTTGACTTGTTTCGGTAGAAGTCTTCAAGGTACCGGTAGCACTTTGGTTGTATCAGTAGAATGGACTAGCGTACAGATAGAAGGCCCATGCCAAAACTACCTTCCATACTGGAGTACGTTCTACTGATAGAAGTCTGGGTTGTATCGGTAGGACTCAGAGTTGTATCGGTAGAACTCCTAGTTCTATTGGTAGACCTTTGTAGCTTTTCCAAGGTCTTTTCATCTTGAGTTCTACCGATACTTCTCCACCTAAGTATTGGTAGAAGTTCTTCAGACTTCAAAAAACTCGTTAAAAAAGAAGTTAATTGAAGGCTTTTTAACAATTCATTTTATCCAACACTTTGAAAACAATTTTAAAGACTTATAAACAATTTTTTCATATTTAAGTAGGGAATTTTTAATATACTTTTTGTTATATCAAAATACTAAGATCTTGTAACAACCCAAACCCAGCCCAAACAATACGACCGAATCTAGTTTGTTACAGAGGAAAACTTTTTGAAAGAAGAAACTTTATCTAAATTAATTTAAGTTGTAGAAAACCTCTTATTTGGATGTCTTGTAAAAACTTTGTTTAGTGTTTATAAGAAAATTTATTTAAGCCAGGTTAACATAAAATTACAAGTGTGCCCGATGGCACATTGAAAACAATTTTCGTGTTAATTGAGGAAAACACGTGATTAATTAAAATTAATAACAAAGTTTAAATAAAGTATTCAACAACTGAAAAAAAAATAATAAAAGAAAATATCAGGAGGCCTTATTACAAAATGAAATAAACCCAGAAATAAAACATCATAACTTAAAATTTAAAGTCCATTTAAAGTAAATCCACTGCATGGCCACCTCGAGTCAATCCGGCTCCATATCCGCGATCTACGTGTCACCTGAAAAATGTAAAGGAGAAGGTGAGTCACCAAGACTCAGTATGTAACCCTTCCCCCGTTTAAAAAAAACATTTTTCATACACAACATATAACAATTAATATGCAAAATATCATGTGTCCCAACCTAGCCAGCCATACGCCACTGTCTACCCCGTTGTGGTACCAAACCACTGGTGGTGCCAAACCACTGGTGACATATAGTCACGATGTGTTACCAAAACACTGGTGTCCGTAGACACGAATCGATTGATGGGGCCAACCCATCGTGTGATACCAAACCACTGGCAGACGATCCCATATCTCAAGTGGGGCCAACCCACGGTGGTGTTAACCACAGGGATAAGTCGCTATGAGGTACCAAACCTCTGGAGGTACCAAACCTCTGGTGACCGTAGTCACGGTGTGTTACCAAAACACTGGTGCCCGTCGGCACGATTAATACTGCCCCCTCCACTCATCAATCCCACATCAATCACATATGTATATGTTTCATGTCATCACATACTTAAATCTCATGTATCAATGCATCGTGCTTCCCAAAAGCATCAAATAACAAATTCATTTTAACAGGTACTTACCTGAATCACCATCTATACCGATATGGTATATTATCCAATGCTACATAAAATCAAGATAGCATTCACAACAATCAGCATATTTAACAAGTTATATGTGTGTATGTACACACCTGTCACCAACGAGGAGTCTAAATCCCGAAAAGAAACCAATCGGCCCCCACTCTAAGTCCGTGTCCCTATATTCGGCCAACTGTCAAAGTTAGTGCCATGGCCTAATCGGCCAAACCAAATTAATTGTAAAGGGTTCCTTGTGAACCCGAACCTTACCTTTACCCTTTCAGTTACCCACCACAGTACTTAATTTCCCAAATCTGCTTAATCAACTACCATTGATTAGTAAATAAGACTAATAGCCTACAACTTAATCGAATATCAGAATAAAGAGATTAATCTTACCACCTTACTTACCAAATATTGAATACTAGAGATCGAGGCCTGAGTCGACTGCTTTACTCTCCTGAGTACCTAAAAGAAATCGGTTACCACTCGTTTAGAAGCCTTGCTAACCACCATTAAAATTGATACCTACTCCCTTAATGGAAATCGGCAGAGAATAGGGAGGGAAAAACCATGGGATTTCGGCACACTTACCTTCTCTCAGGATCGATTGAAGAAGAAATCGAAGGAGCTCACCCCTTGCTTGAGATTCGGCCAAAGTGGTTAAAAACAGGAGAAAGGAATTCGGTATTTCCAATGGGTATATTCGGCCAAAGAGGAAATAATGGGGAGGAGAGGTGCTAAGAGTTTCCGCTTGAAGGGATTTGAGAGGGTGGAGAAAATACAAGAACAAAGGAGGGTTAGGGAATTCGGCACTTAGCAAAATGAAGAAAAGAAAAACAAGGGGGGTCAACTACTGCTTTTATAGGCACTTAGTACCCTTGCCGTCCACCCCTTTGAATTAATTCAAATTAATTTGAATTAATCCCCAATAATCCCTTAATAATCTTAATAATCTAGATAATATCCCTATTAATAACCATTAATCCTTTTAATCAAATAATTTCCTTAATTATCTTATATTATCAAAATAAAACTAATATTATCCCAATTATCCTCAGAATTAAACAAATAAAAATCCAATTCCAAATGCTCATATTATCCTTTAATATAAAAATCCCATTAAAAAGCTCATTTATCTTATTATCTAAATAGATAATTAATAAAAAGAATTTAAGGAGAGAATTTCTCTCCCCTTGTGCCGTCCAAATAAAGAGCAAAAGGGAGGATTTCTGTGACTCGAACCAAGGTTCTCCCTTGCTCCTTGGTGGCGTCACACTAGCTCTTAAGTGGCCTCACTTTTGCCACTTTGCCAAGGCCTTATTAGTGTCCAATTTCCTTCATTTATTCTTATAACACCCTCCTGCTAAGGCTCCCTGCCTTTAAAGTTACAAACTGAAATTTTCTACCAAACCGTGCACACTCAAAGCCTTAAATTAAGCTCTATTATTCAATAAATAAAATCACAGCAGTCCATACATAAGAAAAATAATTAAATTCCAAATAACCCCATTTTGAGGATGTTACAGTTCTACCCCCCTTAAAATAAATTTCGTCCTCGAAATTCCCTGGTCAAAAGAGGTGGGGGTATTGCTGCCGCATCAAATCCTCGGGCTCCCACGTGGCTTCTTCCACACCGTGGTTCCGCCATAGCACCTTCACCAAGGGCACTGACTTCCTACGTAGAACCTTCACGTCTCGGTCTAAGATCTGAACTGGTTCTTCTTCAAAAGATAGATCCGAATTCACCTCAATCTCTGCTACTGGCACAACGTGCGAAGGATCTGACTGATACCGTCTCAGCATCGATACATGAAATACGTCATGGATCTGATTCAGTTCTGCCGGCAACTCTAGCTGATAAGCTACCGGTCCTACTCGCTTTACCACTGTATATGGCCCGATGAACCTTGGGCTCAGCTTCCCCTTTCGTCCAAATCTCAACACCTTTTTCCAAGGCGACACCTTCAGAAAGACCTTGTCTCCCACAGCATACTCCATTTCCTTGCGTTTGAGATCGGCATAAGACTTCTGCCTATCTGATGCTTTCTTGAGACGAGACCGAATCACCTTGACTTTGTCTTCAGTCTCTGTTACCAATTCTGGACCCAGAACTTGTCGTTCCCCCAACTCCGTCCAACATGTAGGAGTACGGCATTTTCGTCCATATAGGGCTTCATATGGAGCCATCTGAATACTTGCTTGATAACTATTGTTATAAGCGAATTCCGCTAATGGTAAGTACTCCTCCCAACTACCACTGAAATCCAAAACACATCCTCTTAACCTGTCCTCCAAAATCTGTATCACCCTTTCCGATTATCCGTCAGACTGTGGATGGAAAGCTGTACTGAAATCCAACCGTGTACCCAAAGCTTGACGCAACGCTTTCCAGAACCTTGACGTGAATCTGGGATCCCTATCCGAGATGATCGATACTGGCACACCATGCAATCTCACTATTTCCGACACATACAACTTAGCTAGCTTCTGGAGAGAAAAATCCACTCTCACCGGTATGAAGTGCGCTGACTTAGTCAGACGGTCCACAATCACCCAAACTGCGTCCTTCTTGCTAGGCGTCAGGGGTAGCCCACTGACGAAATCCATAGTGATCCGCTCCCACTTCCATTGAGGGATCTTTACCGGTTGAAGTAGCCCTGATGGCAATTGGTGTTCAGCCTTTACCTGTTGGCACGTCAGACATTTTCCCACGAACTCAGTTACCTCACGCTTCAACCCAGGCCACCAGAACTATTTCCGTAGATCTCCATACATCTTGCTTCCCCCCGGATGCATAGCGTATGGGCTGCTATGTGCATCATGGAGAATTTTCCGCCTCAACTCCATATCCTTTGGCATACATGCTCGCCCTTGAAAACAAAGCACTCCATCACTAGACAGACTCTACCCTTCCAAACCACCATCCTGGACTTGTACCCTCTTAGCATTCAATCCTTCATCCACTAACTGCTTGACCTTAATCTCCTTGATCCACGTTGGCTTAACTTACAGCTCTGCCAAGAGACTCCCATCATCATATAGACTCAACCGAGCAAACATCGCTCTTAAGTCTGTCACAACCTTCCGGCTCAACGCGTCAGCTACCACGTTAGCCTTACCCGGATGGTACTCGATTGAACAATCGTAGTCCTTTAATAATTCAATCCACCGACGTTGTCTCAGATTTAAATCTTTCTGAGTCAAAAGATACCTTAAACTTTTGTGATCCGTGTAGACTATAGACTTTTCCCCATACAGATAGTGTCTCCATATCTTTAGGGCGAAGGCAACTGCGGCTAACTCCAAGTCATGCGTTGGGTAGTTAACCTCATGCGGTCTTAAATGACGGGACACATAGGCTACTACCTTTCCTTCTTGCATCAGCACACATCCCAACCCAGTATGGGATGCATCACAGTAGACGGTAAACAACTTTCCTGCTTTAGGCTGTACCAAAACCGGAGCTTCCGTCAGAATTTTCCTTAGCTTATCAAAGCTCTCTTGTTGCTTCTCTGTCCATACAAATGGAACACCTTTCCTTAGTAACTTAGTTAACGGCACTGCTATTAGAGAGAATCCTTCCACGAATCTCCAATAGTACCCCGCTAAACCCAGAAAACTTCGTATTTCAGCCACCGACCTAGGTGGTTTCCAATTCAATACTGCTTCTATCTTGCGAGGGTCTACTCTAATTCCTTCCGCCGACACTACGTGCCCTAAGAAAGCCACTTCCTTCAGCCAAAATTCGCACTTACTGAATTTGGCATATAACTGCTTTTCCCTCAACACTTGCAGAACTATCCGTAAATGCTTGTCATGCTCCTCCTCCGTCCTTGAGTAAACCAATATGTCGTCGATGAACACCATGATGAATTGATCTAAGTACTGTTGAAATACCCTATTCATTAAGTCCATAAATGCCGCCGGTGCATTGGTCAACCCGAATGGCATCACTAAGAACTCGTAATGCCCATACCGAGTTCAGAATGCCGTCTTGTAAACATCAGCCTCCTTCACCCTTAATTAATGATAACCCGACCTAAGGTCAATCTTTGAGAATACCGACGCACCTTTCAGTTGATCAAACAAGTCATCGATCCGAGGCAACGGGTACTTGTTTTTGATCGTTAACTTGTTTAACTGACGGTAGTCGATGCACATCCGCATAGAACCGTCCTTCTTGACAAACAACACAGGTGCTCCCCACGGAGATATACTTGGTCGGATAAACCCTCTATCCAAGAGCTCCTGAATTTGAGCCTTCAGCTCCACCAATTCCTTTGGTGCCATTCGGTAAGGTGCTATAGACACAGGTGCCGTTCCGGGTAGCAAGTCTATACCGAATTCGACTTCCCGATCTGGAGGCAGACCCGGAAGTTCTTCTGGGAACACATCAGCAAATTCCCCAACCGTTCGGACCTTTCCAACTACTGACTCCTTAGCTTCCAAAGCACAGATTTGAACCAAAAACGCCTTACAACCCTTCTTGACCATCTTCTCAACCTTCAAGGCAGACACCACGTTGGATAGGTAATTCCTCCTATCACCTATCATAACTACTTCATCACCTTCAGCCGTCTTAAGAACCATGCGCTTAGCCGCGCAATCCAAATTCGCATGATACTTAACCAGCCAATCCATTCCAAGGATCAAATCGAACTTCCCAAACGGTAGTTCCATCAGATCAGCCACAAATACTACCCCTTGGAGTTCTAGGGGTACGTCTCTATAAAGTTTGTCTACCACTACAGAGTGACCTAAGGGGCTAACTATAGTCATCTCCCTAGAAGCAGTTTCAGAGTTTAGGTCCATAGTTCCTACCACACTACTAGCAATATACGAGTACGTCGAGCCCACATCAATCAATGCAACATAAGGAAGACCAAAAATTAGAAACGTACCGGTTATGACATCCGGTGCGTCACCCTCCTCGCGACGCCTCGCTGCGTAAACTAAGCCAGGCTGCCTAACCTCTGTGTTACCTGAACCTCTGCCCTGAATTCCACGACCTCGGTTAGGACCGTTGCTTCCTCTGCCATTACCACGACCCCTCTGTGGTCCCACATTTCTATCCTGAGCACGGTTCTGTCCCTCTGGCTGGTTCTTAGCTAGTTTCCGAGGACAACCTCTGACCCGATGCTCCAAAGACCCACACTCAAAACATCCTCTATCGCTGGTCGAACAACTTCCCCAATGGGTCTTTCCACAGCGGTTACACTGAGTCGGCCTCTGATTAGCAGTCATGGGCCTTGCCGCCTGATTTGGCCCACTTGGCCTAGCCTTTTTTTGGACACTACCACTAGATCCAGCTGACCCAAATCCTCTCTTCTGATTATTCCTACTATAACTTTGCCTCACAGCCTCCTTGATCCCTTCGGCTACCTTAGCCTTTTCCACTAGAGATGAAAACTCACGAACTTGCTGCGGGGCAATCAGTAACCTCAAATCATCCGGAGTCCGTCCTCAAAGCGGACACAGCGCTCGTGTTCAGTAGCCACGATGCCTCTAGCATACCTACTCAGTCTTAAAAACTCCGCCTCATACTCCGACACTGACTTAGTTCCTTGCATTAAACCCAGAAAAGTTTTCCTTTGGGCATCCGTATAGCTAGTACCCACATACTTCTTCTGAAAGGCATTTTTAAAGTAATCCCACGTGAGATCATCAGCCGTGGCTCCATCCCAGACTGTCAGCCACCACTGATACGCTTCATCCTTTAGAAGCGACACCGCCCCTTTCAGCTTCTCCTCTTCAGTCAGGTCAATATCATCCATGATCCTCTCTGTAGATTCTAGCCAGTACTCTGCTGCACTGGGCGCCACTCCCGACACACCCCAGAATACCTCAGCTCCATTAGACCGGATTCACTCGGGAACAGATTTCCGAGCTCCCAAATTTCCACTAGCCCCGGCCACCATTTCCAAGACTCGCAAAACCGCTTGCGATACAGCCTCACCACCGGTCTGTTCCTGCTCCTCAGCTCTAAAAGCTGGAGGTGGTGGTGGCGGTGGTACTTCGTTTTCAGAACCTTGTCCCGACCTGACGGGTTCAGACACCGTCATCCTACCCCTACCGCGTCCACGGCGTCCTCGTCCTCTGGAACTCATTCTATCTACCGCGCTTTTAATCTGATTAAGAAAAAATTTTATGCGTTAGCATTTGTTCCACTTTCTTATTCGCGAAGAAATTTTATGGATAAAGTTTTAATCAGAGATTCTTTCGAGCAAACAAGGTTTCAGTTTCCTAACCTAGTTCACACAAAGAAGTTCTTACATCCATTCCTTAATACTTTCCATACCTATTCGCTCTTCGGACATTTCTGCCCATTTCTAACCCAGGGGTATTTTCGTCTTTTTCCTACAAGGGTATTTTCGTAATAAAAGAAATTTTAAAACTTTAGTAAAGTAGGTTGTTTTGCGATTCCCAACACTGGAGGGTTTTTCTGAAAACTCTGTAAAATTTAGAGATACAGCATCGTTTTGAAACCAGGGTATTTTGGTAATTTTGTCATTCAGGGGCAATTTCGAAATTTTAATAAGTCAGGGATATTTTTAACAGTTGTAAAACTCCGAGGGTTCTTTTTTTTTTAAAAAAAAAGTGTTCCTTTTCAAATAGTGATGTTTGTAAAGATTTCCAAACCAGGGTCATTTCGGTAATTTTGCGACTTGAGGGCGTTTTCGTAATTTTCCAAAACCAAAATATTTTGCTGATGATTTTCAAAACTAAGTTGTTGAATATTTATAAAATAGTTGAAATCTTGAGCAAAACCATTGAACTGATATCAATGAATCGAGGGCATTTTAGTAATTTTACCCCTAAGGGCATTTTTGTAATTTTCCACAAATCAAGTTTTTCGAGGAAAACGTTGTAAAAATAATGTTCTCGGATTTGAAAAAGTTATTGCACCAGTTTTGAAAACATTAGGGTTTGTTGTTTCATTCTTTTTCGAAAACATGGCTAATTCCCTGTTCGGGTTTTAATCATTGTGTTTAGCCTATGACCGAGCCCTCCTGGTCAGGGTGAACCAAAGCTACGCACCAGGCAGGATTCGAGTGAAAAGGAGGTGGGTCACGCGGACCGCTTAAATACCAAGCTCCCACTGAACCTTTCTAGACATGCGCACAGAGGTTGCCACACCACTAAGCCCTCTGAGTTAGGGTGAACTGAAGCTACGCACCAGGTAGGATACCTGCGAAGAGGAGGTGAGTCATGAGGACTGCTTAAATACCAGGCTCTTCCGGATCCAATCCTAGACATGCGTACAGGGGTTACCACACCCTAGCTCAGTGACTAAGTCATAGGTTGGTTTAGTTCTTTAAGTCTTATGTTCTGTTTGTGTGTTTGAGTAATCTAATCCTAGGGTTTAAGTTCCTATAAGTCTATCTACGTTCCATGCTTCCTACCCTTCTACAGAATATAATTCACAAAGAGGTTTAGATGTACTTACCTGGGCGGATCGGTGCCGGAGACTTGGGCCATGCTGCTTTAAAACCCAAAAACAATTAAAAAGGCCTACTAAAACATTTTTTTGGGCCTTGGGCCCCCACAGCCGAGCTTTGAACTGGGCTCTGATACCAATTTTGTAACAACCCAAACCCAGCCCAAACAATACGACCGAATCTAGTTTGTTACAGAGGAAAACTTTTTGAAAGAAGAAACTTTATCTAAATCAATTTAAGTTGTAGAAAACCTCTTATTTGGATGTCTTGTAAAAACTTTGTTTAGTGTTTATAAGAAAATTTATTTAAGCCAGGTTAACATAAAATTACAAGTGTGCCCGATGGCACATTGAAAACAATTTCCGTGTTAATTGAGGAAAACACGTGATTAATTAAAATTAATAACAAAGTTTAAATAAAGTATTCAACAACTAAAAAAAATAATAATAAAAGAAAATATCAGGAGGCCTTATTACAAAATGAAATAAACCCAGAAATAAAACATCATAACTTAAAATTTAAAGTCCATTTAAAGTAAATCCACTGCATGGCCACCTCGAGTCAATCCGGCTCCATATCCGCGATCTACGTGTCACCTGAAAAATGTAAAGGAGAAGGTGAGTCACCAAGACTCAGTATGTAACCCTTCCCCCGTTTAAAAAAAACATTTTTCATACACAACATATAACAATTAATATGCAAAATATCATGTGTCCCAACCTAGCCAGCCATACGCCACTGTCTACCCCGTTGTGGTACCAAACCACTGGTGGTGCCAAACCACTGGTGACATATAGTCACGATGTGTTACCAAAACACTGGTGTCCGTAGACACGAATCGATTGATGGGGCCAACCCATCGTGTGATACCAAATCACTGGCAGGCGATCCCATATCTCAAGTGGGGCCAACCCACGGTGGTGTTAACCACAGGGATAAGTCACTATGAGGTACCAAACCTCTGGAGGTACCAAACCTCTGGTGACCGTAGTCACGGTGTGTTACCAAAACACTGGTGCCCGTCGGCACGATTAATACTGCCCCCTCCACTCATCAATCCCACATCAATCACATATGTATATGTTTCATGTCATCACATACTTAAATCTCATGTATCAATGCATCGTGCTTCCCAAAAGCATCAAATAACAAATTCATTTTAACAGGTACTTACCTGAATCACCATCTATACCGATATGGTATATTATCCAATGCTACATAAAATCAAGATAGCATTCACAACAATCAGCATATTTAACAAGTTATATGTGTGTATGTACACACCTGTCACCAACGAGGAGTCTAAATCCCGAAAAGAAACCAATCGGCCCCCACTCTAAGTCCGTGTCCCTATATTCGGCCAACTGTCAAAGTTAGTGCCATGGCCTAATCGGCCAAACCAAATTAATTGTAAAGGGTTCCTTGTGAACCCGAACCTTACCTTTACCCTTTCGGTTACCCACCACAGTACTTAATTTCCCAAATCTGCTTAATCAACTACCATTGATTAGTAAATAAGACTAATAGCCTACAGCTTAATCGAATATCAGAATAAAGAGATTAATCTTACCACCTTACCTACCAAATATTGAATACTAGAGATCGAGGCCTGAGTCGACTGCTTTACTCTCCTGATTACCTAAAAGAAATCGGTTACCACTCGTTTAGAAGCCTTGCTAACCACCATTAAAATTGATACCTACCCCCTTAATAGAAATCGGCAGAGAATAGGGAGGGGAAAACCATGGGATTTCGGCACACTTACCTTCTCTCAGGATCGATTGAAGAAGAAATCGAAGGAGCTCACCCCTTGCTTGAGATTCGGCCAAAGTGGTTAAAAACAGGAGAAAGGAATTCGGTATTTCCAATGGGTATATTCGGCCAAAGAGGAAATAATGGGGAGGAGAGGTGCTAAGAGTTTCCGCTTGAAGGGATTTGAGAGGGTGGAGAAAATACAAGAACAAAGGAGGGTTAGGGAATTCGGCACTTAGCAAAATGAAGAAAAGAAAAACAAGGGGGGTCAACTACTGCTTTTATAGGCAATTAGTACCCTTGCCGTCCACCCCTTTGAATTAATTCAAATTAATTTGAATTAATCCCCAATAATCCCTTAATAATCTTAATAATCTAGATAATATCCCTATTAATAACCATTAATCCTTTTAATCAAATAATTTCCTTAAGTATCTTATATTATCAAAATAAAACTAATATTATCCCAATTATCCTCAGAATTAAACAAATAAAAATCCAATTCCAAATGCTCATATTATCCTTTAATATAAAAATCCCATTAAAAAGCTCATTTATCTTATTATCTAAATAGATAATTAATAAAAAGAATTTAAGGAGAGAATTTCTCTCCCCTTGTGCCGTCCAAATAAAGAGCAAAAGGGAGGATTTCTGTGACTCGAACCAAGGTTCTCCCTTGCTCCTTGGTGGCGTCACACTAGCTCTTAAGTGGCCTCACTTTTGCCACTTTGCCAAGGCCTTATTAGTGTCCAATTTCCTTCATTTATTCTTATAACACCCTCCTGCTAAGGCTCCCTGCCTTTAAAGTTACAAACTGAAATTTTCTACCAAACCGTGCACACTCAAAGCCTTAAATTAAGCTCTATTATTCAATAAATAAAATCACAGCAGTCCATACATAAGAAAAATAATTAAATTCCAAATAACCCCCTTTTGAGGATGTTACAGATCTTGTCTCTAAGATCTTTCATCTCCTCGAACCTCTGTAGAGAAACACAAACATGATTAATGGCTTTCGAATCGATGACCCAATGGTCTATTGAGTCTTCCACTAAGCAAGCGTCTATCATCAAGAGTTCCATACCTTTTCCTTTGGTAGCTAGTTATTCCTTCCACTATTTACAGTTTGCCTTGAAGTGCACTTTCTTGCTATAGAAGAAGCATTTAAACTTAGATAAGTCTTTAGGCTTTCAAGTTCTCTTTGTTTCCACTTGTGGTGATCTAGAGACTTTAGCCTTACCTTTCTTAGTGCGCTTTCCCTTCCCTTTTGAAGAATAAGCGATGACTATATTCGCTTCTACTTTTTGGATCGGCTTGACCGTCATTCAACATCAACTCATAGGATTGTAACTCCTTCATGAGTTATGTAAACATCAGGTTTTTGTTGCCAAGATTATATGCAGACCAAAAAACAACAAAAACCTTTGACAAGCTTTTGAACATCATCTCAATTTGGGTGTTCTGATCCAGATTGGCCTCATTGTCCACTGCCTCGACAAAGTAGCCCATAAGAGTGATCACATGGCCTTTGACTGAAGTGTTGGGATTTTTCTAGGCATTCATTAAGCTAGTTATAGCAAACTATTAAGCCAAGACAACTTGACCCCTGAACATATCTTCTAGCTTATCTAGAATCACTTAAACAGTCTTCAGCTCTCCATTTGCTTATACAAAGTACTGGTCACGCTTGCTAGCATATAGCAACGGGCTATCTCATCAGACTCTTCCCAACATTTTCTAGTCTCAGCTTGAGTGGTCGGTGGACATTTGTTATCAAAAACTATTTTAAGTTTCTCACAACTCAAGACAATTATCAAATTCTTTTTCCATTCCTTTTAGTTATTTCTGTTTAGTTTCGTTTTCAGTGAGTATGGTCGATAAAGGAGTTGGTTCCATTTTCGAACTGAAAATAAAACATTCATATATTATTATCTTTATATTAAGAAAATGTTTGAAAATGTTTTGAAACTTGATAAACCATAATTTATACATATTTTAACCCCATGCTTGGCTTATTTTTGGATAAATTTTCATTAGATTTGATGAATTCCATGCTCCTAATTATTTAATTTCATGTTTTACACTGAGGAGAGCTTAGGGAGCCGAAAAGAACGAGAAATGGGCCAAAAGGGACAAAACGAGCTTACATCAGAAATCAACACGGCTTGGACTTCTAGACACAAGCAAACCACACGGGCGTGTCACACGAGCGTGTCCCTGCCGACCTTAAGACTAATTCTATTCGGAAAAGGCTACTTATGGGCCAAGAAAGGCATTCCAAAGCCTATATAAACACCCTAGGGGGAAACCTAAATGGGGACACCGAGTAGAAGGTAGAAAATACTCGAAGACAGCCATCGAGAGTAGCTCGGAAGAAGGATCTTCATCAAGACTGAAGATCTCCCATCAAGTTCTTTAGAAGTTTTTGGGTTTTCTTATGTTTTGTTGTTTATTTTAAGATGTTTCCCTCTATCAGTATGAACTAAATCTCTTAAATACCTAAGAGGATGAAACCTAAGACAGATCTTGTTATTATTTGATTTATAAGATAAATACTTGTTCTTATTCTTACTTGTGAGTTCTTATTCTTGTTTTGATAATACAGGTTATTGATTCAAGTCGAATGTGCTTATTCAGAGGAGCAAAAGTCCCTGTTTAAGAGTAATCAACACAATTAAGCAGAGTTGATTGCAACCCTAGAAATAGGGCGACGAAATTTTGCCGGATTAGAGCCAAATCTAATAAGGGAATCCATAGATCGAGATAATGCGACAATAGGGGTTTTAATTAGAAGGAGATTTCAATTAATCAACCTATAGTCAGTTGTTTTTAGCCTTGAAAGAGATATTAACATAAATCAGGGATTTTTACGGATTAAGTCAAGTGAATAAATCATATGAATCAAAAGTAATAAGTTATAAGGAAAAAGCCAACAAAAGTCGCCAGTGTTTTCAACCTCGACGCAGTTACCATGCTATCAAACCAAGTAGAGCTTTTAAGTAAAAAGATTGATGGTTTGTGTGGTTCTTCGCATGTACATCCAGTGATGTAGTGCGATACGAATGGAGGAGGAATGAGTAATACAAAATATCCATCCTACAATCCTGGCATAGAAAGTGGATAGATGAACTATATGGGTAATAATTCTAGACCTCAGAATAATCCCTATCATAACACTTATAATCCAGGTTGGAGGAACCACCCAAACTTCTCATAGAGTGGTCAAGGAAATCAGAGACAACAACCCCCTCCAGGCTTTCAATAACAACCCTACCCACAAGAGAAGAAGCCGAACCTTGAGAAGATGCTAACAAAATTCATCGCGGTGTCAGAAACTCATTTTCAAAACACCGAAACAGCACTCAAAAATCAGCAAGCATCGATTCAAGGGCTCGAAAATCAAATAGGCCAGCTTACCAAGTTGATCTCAGAAAGGCCACCATGATTATGCGAATGAAAGGTAAGTCTAGCTTAAGAATTTAAACGAGTGCTTCTCGGGAGGTAACCCGAGCATTAACCCCATTAATGACCATTTTTTCGATTTTTAGCACCTAACTAAAACTAACCAAATTAATAAAGTGCAGGTTTCTCTATCCATACAGCCTTGTACACGGGCATAGCCGTGGCTATGTGGACACCACGAATAGGTACACCAGTGTAGCGAAGACCATGAGGACCAAGGACGAAAGTTTTCCACAAAACACTGGTTTCGATAAAATGCCATGGTCGTGCGATGCGGCTGTGGCCGACACTGACTCAAGAACACGGGCTGCGATAAAATGCCACGGCTGTGCGATACGGCCGTGGTCGAAACTGAGCAAGTCACACGGGCGTGCGACATGCCCGTGCCTATAGGCCGTGGTCGATACTAATTAATTAACACGGGCATGTGGACCTCAACACGGGTGTGGGAGAAACGAACGATGAATCACACGGCCGTGCGATTCGGCCGTGCGACCTAACACGCCTAGGGCAAATGGGCGTGGGCCACGACTATGTGTCCCAACCTCGATTTAAACCCTCTTCTTCTGTTCACTTCCTTCCCCAAATCCTTTCTCCCCCAAACCCTACCCACCACTTTCCTCCTCCACCTTCTTCCTTCCTCCCTTCTTCCCCAGCCCGAAAACCCTCCCTTTTTTTCCTTTTTCTTTTCCCATTATCTTTCTTCCTTTTTTTTCCTTTTCCCCTTTCCCTTATTCCTTCTTTCCACCAACCACCATCCATGCCACCGTACATAATGACTATTACTCGAGGCAAGACTAAAGTTGCCATCCCCGTTTCGAAAACACGAAAGGATCCTGACACAGTCTCCCCGGGCGCGAGCACTCTATAGCAAATATACCACAAATACCTCATAAGTTCATGACGACCGCTTTATTGACTCGACAAGACAAGGACCTTTGAGTCCATTTATTTTTTCTTTTTCTTTTATTTTCATTTTTAAATTATTTCCCTTTATCTTTCTTGTCTTTAATTTATATTAGTATATTTTGATTTCTTTAATTTAGGTTCAATGTGCTATTAAGGAACGACAACACCACCAGAGTATCCTCCCCCACCTTTACCTCTGCCTAGTTCATCATGCTTATCATTGGCTCTATTTCCACAATTTTCACCCCCTAAGGAGTTCATCCAAAATTCAGGAAGTTTCACTTCTCTCCCTCTCTTATGATTTTCCTACTATATTATCTATCTTTGTACATTGAGGACAATGTACATCTTAAGTGTAGGGAGGTTAACTATAGTATTATTCGAAAATCTCTGAATTATGTCTTGTTCTTAAGTAATTTTCTCATATTACTATTAGAATGAAATTTCTATTAACTTATGATTTTTATTGATATGTTTTGGATTAAGTCATATGTAATTATGCATTGATGGTTTAAACTTTAAGACATTAAAGAATCAAGCATGATAAAGTTTATTTTTAGAATTAAAACTTTTTAGGTTGTTTCCCTAAATTTAAATATTACTTTGAAGTTTGAAATTTTCAAGGTTGACATAAAAACCAATAAATTTTGTGAGATTTTGAGCCTTTAAGAGATATCTTTTTCTTGCTCACTTTATTGTTGGTTATGAGTGTGTCAACATTGATTTGTTATTCTAGAACTTGCCTCGATTATACATGTCGAGGCCACACCCTTGATTTGATATACTGAGATGATAAAGGCACCTAGGATTTAACCCACTTAATCCACCAAAAAGCCTACCTCCATAATTAACCCCTAGTGAACCCTTTGGAGCCTAATAAACCATTTCTTGACTCACCCATTAATATTAACCAAAAACCAAATTTTTACCTCTCCTACTTTATTGACTCTCCTTTTGTCGAGATTTGATTTGATCAGTTGCCTATCTATTTTCTTTATTTCAATTGTTAAATTCATCTTATATCTTGTTCTTATTCTAAAAAAAAGTTGGAAATTTATTCATTATTAGTGTTATAGAGCTTAAACTGTTAATTTCGCATCTTTAGAAGAAGTTCATGTTATTAGTGATAAGTTTTCAATCGATATAATTATTCAGTATTAATTCATCTTTTCTAGTTAGGTAATTTGTCAATTCAATCTCGATTCTAACCTTCTAATTCAGCCTTTATCCATACCTTTAACCCAAGCCCCATTACAACCCTTTTTAAAACCTTTTGATTTGTATATCATCTCATTTTATAGTGGTGGAGATTTGATTTTCATGCAAGCCTATGGGATTAAATTTTCATGTTTGACTTTTGAGTGCTTAAACTGAACCTTAAACACGTTGAGTGATTTGAGTGAATCTTTAGTGAGGATGTCAATTCTTGTCGATTTTGAATCAAGGGTAATTGTTTAGGTAAGGGGAAACACCTATATTTTTGTGCTATAAAAATTTGTGACTTAAATCGATTAAATCTTTAAGACTCTTTTAGTTCAATTATCAATGTATAAATCATCTATGAATTATGATGAGACATTATTGATAAGAATTATTAATTGAGGAAGTTAATTTTAATTGTGAGTTGAGAATTTTGCTTGAGGACAAGCAAATGCTTAAGTGTGGGGATATTTGATAAACCATAATTTATACATATTTTAATCCCATGCTTGGCTTATTTTTGGATGAATTTTCATTAGATTTGATGAATTCGATGCTCCTAATTCTTTAATTTCATGTTTTACACTCAGGAGAGCTTAGGGAGCCGAAAAGAATGAGAAACGGGCCAAAAAGGGACAAAATGGGCCTACCTCAGAAATCAACACGGCCTGGACTTCTGCACACGAGCAAACCACATGACCGTGTGTGACGAGCAGAATTGAGCACGGCCTAAGCCATTACGCACGAGCGTGTCACACGGGTGTGTCCCTGCCGACCCTAAGACTAATTCTATCCGGAAAAGGCTACTTGTGGGCCAAGAAAGGCGTTCCAAAGCCTATATAAACACCCTAGGGGGCAACCTAAATGGGGACGCCGAGTAGAAGGCAGAAAATACTCAAAGACAGCCATCGGGAGTAGCTCGGAAGAAGGATCTTCATCAAGACTGAATATCTCCCATCAAGTTCTTTAGAAGTTTTTGGGTTTTCATATGTTTTGTTGTTTTCCTTATTTTAAGATGTTTCCCTCTATCAGTATGAACTAAATCCCTTAAATACCTAAGGGGATGAAACCTAAAACTGATCTTGTTATTATTTGATTTATAAGATAAATATTTGTTCTTATTCTTAATTGTGAGTTCTTATTCTTGTTTTGATAATTCAAGTTATTGATTCAAGTCAAATGTGCTTATTCAGAGGAGCAAAAGTCCCTGTTTAAGAGTAGATCAACACAATTAAGCAGAGTTGATTGCAACCCTAGAAATAGGAAGATGAAAATCTACTGGATTAGAGTCAAATCTAATAAGGGAATCCATAGATAGAGATAATACGACAATAGGGGTTTTAATTAGAAAGAGATTTCAATTAATCAACCTAGAGTCGGCTGTTTTTAGTCTTGAAAGAGATATTAACATAAATCAGGGATTTTTACGGATTAATTCAAGTGAATAAATCATATGAATCAAAAGTAATAAATGAAGTCTAGGTGGATTCTTCCTTAGGTATTGCCTCTCTCATATAGTTGTCTAAAAAGAATTTTCCCAATTCATTCTCTGTCGTGCTCTTAATTAGTTTTAGTTTAAACGAAATCACTCCAATTCTTAGACTAGATAATAGAAAGATAGTAATTACTAGTACTCTTGGTCCTTGAGGATACGATATTACCGGTCTTACCATAACTATACTATTCAACGATAGGTGCGCTTGCCTTTATTGTGATCATAGTTAGTTTGACACATCAAAACTTTACGATATGCATTAAGATGATGCATGTGTCTTACATTAATCCTTGAAAACATTAAGTCGTTGCAATTATAATTCCCATACCTATTGAATCAAGCCACCGTGGGGTGATCATTATCAACTAGTAAGAACATGGATTTCCATCTAATTAGTACATAAACCTAATTCCTTTAGGCATTCACACGTACAAATAATTGTGTAATGTTTGACCATCATTCTAACTTAAGTAGAGCTCCATAGGGAGTTACTTAACTAGAAGATCTTGAGCGTATAACCATCAACTCAAAACCTATCACATCGTGCACCAAAAATGAGTCATCGTGGGGCAATCTCACCGAGTAGCATGCTTTGACTAGTTGTCCTCTTTTAAAGATAAAATTTCTTAACTTATCTCATGATAATGGCTATCTTAGGGGCCAGTCCAACTATCATATGATCATAAGAAAATTCTGCTTACTTTTAGGAAGCCTCATTAGTGAAATCCACATGACAACGTCTACCTTAGGGTAGGTCCATTTACTGTCATTACGAGAGACCATTGATGGAGGACGTACGTCTTGTTTAGGGACCTTCTTCCACTCAATATTTAAAAGACATGTAAGGTTTTTAATTTTCAATTTCAATCATGTATGATCAATATATGCATGGCAAGTACATGTGACATTCTTTCCTAAACTATATTGCATGCTTATCTCAAGTATGCAAGACATACTATGACAATTTTATAATATTCACATTCAATAACCTAAAAAAGTGAATGGAACAATATAACACATATATTTTCTCATTACCACACTTCTTATCTTTTTTTAGATTGACTCTGGATCATCTCATACATATATATCATAATTATATCATAAATAATTATTAAACAGATATATAAATATATGGGTAATAAAATAAAATTGTCAGCCAAGACTTCCATGGTTGTATTTTTAGAAAATAAATGAAAAACAAAAATTACATAGTTTTTTATCACAAGGCATTCATTGTGTCTTCGACCGCCATAACTCCATCTTCTCCTCTTCATGGGCTCTTTTTTGGAATAATTACATTTATGTCCTTTGTCCATTTCCGACTCACAAGAATTCTATAAATAAAAATAATCCTACGTGGTGATAATAGTCCACGGTTTATTTTCTAAGAACCACAACCTTGACAAAATAATAATTGTATAACAAATATATAATATTGCATTCATTCATATACATTCCCCTAAACATGTTAACAATTACAAGAATGCCACATCTTGTCAAATATTGATAAGTGCTAAAAGTAACATGTTTGAATCTCATTCTTAATGCATTTTTGGATGATTATTCAATGTTAATGGTGAGTTTTATTCTCCAAATATTTTAAATTCATGTTTTTATGATTAAGAGAACATTTGGGAGCAAAAGGAGCGAAAACTGAGAAATCGAAGCGAGTTACAGGAGCCACATGGGCTGGACCATTCCACAATGCCTGGACACGGACATGTGGGCCACACGGGTTTCCACATGGCAATATGGCAGGCCGTGTCGATTTCATAATTTGCATTTTAAACCAGTGGAAAAACGCAATTTTTAGGTTTTTCAAGCATTCTAAGACCTATATATGACAAAAATAAGAAGATGGGAGGGAGCCGTCATAGAATATTCAAGAAAACAACTCGGAAAACACCATTGAAGTCGATTCTGAAGCAGATTTCCATCAAGATTGAAGATTCCCTTTTGATTTCTTTGGAGATTATTATGAGTTTCTTTGTTTCTTATGGTTATATATTCTTTGGGATGTTTTTATTTGCAAACATGAACTAATTTTCTAAATACCTAGGGGAGATGAACCCTATGATAAATGTTTCCTTTTAATTTTTATTTTACGCAATAAATACTTAGATATTGTTCTTAATTATGTGTGCTTAATTCTTGATTTGATATTTCTAGTTTATTGATCCATGTTTGATGTGCTTAAATCAGAGGAGGAATAGATCCTGTTTAAGAGTAAATCTAAGTAAATCTAACATAATTGAGTGGAGTTGCATGCAATCCTAGAAATATGACGACATAAATATGCTAGATTAGAGTAAAAGATTCAAAAAAAAAAAAGAATAAAAAATTCAAAAAAATTGGTCCAGATGATCTGGAGTGATCCACACGGCCTGGAGACACGATCGTGTAAGACACAGGACCAACTATTAAAGAAATAAATTAGACAAAACCACGGTCAACTTTGTTCAGGAACATAGATTCAAGGTTTTATTAATCATAAGGATAAAAGGCATATATAAATTAATTAAAGATAAACTATTAAAATAGTCTCTCTTTTTTTCCCTCACGTCACATTTTAGTCACTTATTTCTTAAATGTTACGTTTTAGTCGCTTACGTTAATGTGTTGTAACATTTTAGTCACTGAATCGTTAATGGTGTAACTGTAAGCTGATGTGGCATGTTAAATTATCATTTCAAATAAAAATTTTAAGTTAAATAAATACAATTGGTCCTCATATTTTTTCGTTTTGAGCAATTTAATTTTTTTTCTTTTATGTTCTTTTAACTTTCTTTTTTCTTCTTCTTTGTTTTCCATTCTCTTATGCTTTTCCCTCTATTTTCCTCTCTTCTCCATCTCTTTTAATGTAAAAGAAAAACAAATTAAGTTGTTCAAATTAAAAAAAAAATATTGGGACAAATCGTATAATTTAATCTAAAATTTTCATTTGAAATGATGATTTAACGTGCCACATCAGCTTACCGTTACACCGTTAACGACAATTAACGCTTAGTGACTAAAATGTTACAGTACGATAACGTAAGTGACTAAAACGTAGCATTTCAAACATAAATGGCTAAAATGTAACCTGAGAGAAACAAAATTGACTATTTTAGTAATTTACCCTTTAATTAAATATTATAATATTTTTTATATATTACGATGATTCAAACACAAATTAATCTTAAAAAATATTAATAAACTACCATTTAGAATCAATATAATAATAATTTTAAATACACTACTAAATAAATTTAAATCAAATAAATAGATTTGAGACATAATCAATAGACGTTAATTTTTAACCAAAAAAAGAAGAAGACAATAATAGTACATTATGTTTTATCACATAAATTAAAACTGTTATTAAAATTTAAATCCATATATTCATTGAGACAAATTGATTGGCTTATGGACCATAATTTATTGATAAAAATCCTTCTTTGTCAATGAAACGACAATGTTAAGCGTTTTGTGATCCATTGAATAAGTTATAGCATTTGCTGCAAGAGTTGCAAACCTTGTGTATAACTTATCAATTATAGCATCTCCAAAATGACTGCAAATAATGGGTTCAAAAACAGCTCTTGAAGCATTTGCAAATTTTTTCCCCCTCTGAACCCAAATGTCTTTGCTGCCGAGCAGCTCTTCTCTACTTGAACAATTGGCCTCCACTACGAAAACTTGTAGCTCCTTAATTTCAAACGATCCTTCCCTCTCAATAATCTCAACCACTTCTTCTTTGCAAGGTGTATACAATGGAAGGTTGAATGAATCCACAACTGTCTCTTTTATAACTCCCTGCAATCCTTACTTAAGTTAATTTATAGCAATCCAATAATTGTAGCATACATGTTTCGGATTTAAATGGATTATAAGGAAATAAATGTATATGTGTGTGTATAACCTCATCAACCAAGTCAAGAAGGGATTTAGTAAGCAGCTCCAAACCATAATCTTCGGTGGAGGTATTTTGGTTTTTCCTAGCCAAAAAGGTTAGCACCATACGCCCTTGTGGTATTGTTTCTTTGGAGCGCAAGCTTAAAAAATTTGTCAAGTCTTTCTGAAATTGGTCTGCATAAGCTTTGAAAACATTAGGAGGACTTGATCTTGCCATGTATACATTCCCCTTATTGTTCTCTATCCCGACTGGTGGCTAATGAGATTAAAATAGATTCTTGATTAATACAAGAAGGAGGGAACACCAAAACATGCATCGAAAACTATGGTATGTTTTAGGTTAAATGACTGACCTTTGAGAGCCAATGAAGCGAATAGGAAGAATGTATAAAGTGTAGGCTTCGGGTTGGAAAGAGTCTGTGATAGAAAGAACCTGCAACTCCTCTTATAAAACACCTTTCCTGCAACATATCTCCTCTCTCTTTCTTAAGCTTCTCATAGAATCCTGGAACTGACTTAAACACAAAATTGAAGTCATTCTCTGGGAGATCATTTAGAAACACTTCAAACTCGGGTAACTTCAACTGTTCTTGTTGACATGTCCCATGGACGGTTTCAATAATGTGCCATATAGCCATGAAGGTGTTAGGACCTGAAGAGCAACCCAAGTCTGCCACCTCCATACAAATTGGAGCAATCTTCTTGAATGCATCTGTGATAGATTCTTCAATAATTGGCCTTATTTTCAATATTATTTGTTTCTGAAAGCATATAAAGAAGAAAAAGAAATTGTTAGCAAGATATTTGTTGAAAAAAAGAACATATATAATGGTGAATTAATTAATATTGAAAAGAGCCGATAAATGAAAGACAGAAGGAGACTTGAAAAACTGAATTATCGGCATAGCTAATTTCATGATTTGCTGCGTTCATGCGAAGAACCTTCTCTGCTTCCATTTTTGGATAATCAGTTTACGAACTTCATGTACTGTTGCATTTGTCTTTCTTTATAGAACTTATGTAGATATATATATATATATATATATATATTGCCACGTAATTAATTGTTTATATATCTTCACAATATATTGTCAAGTAATTAATTGTTTTTCTCGTTTATCATAGGTTTATCATATGTTATATTTATAGAAGAAGTGATGATATGAAGCTGTAATTCCACGTTATTTTTATCCCTTTTTCAATAGGATCACAAATGAAAATTAGGAAAATCTAATTTGTCATTTTCTTATTGGAAAACAGTTTCTTACAATCATTTCTCATTTTTTTGGGGAAAGACTTTTATGAAATAGACACGCCATATTATCTTTGTATCACTTTTTTTTTATGTTATTGACATATTATTTTAATAATTTTTTTAATCTGAACTCTGGTCCTTGGACCCTGAGCGTGGACCTTAAACACTGGACCCTAGATCTAAACCCTCATTTATGGTAATTTTAAATTTGAAATAGATCATTTTCTTCTTCCCTCGTTATTTGATACTAGACCTAAATCTAAACCCTCATTTATGGTAATTTTAAATTTAAAATAGATTATTTTCTTGTTCCCTCATTTATTTGATACTAGCATTTAATACTTAGATCCAAAACATGTTTTGTCTATGTTTTTGATGAAATTTGTTGAGGGTTTGAGTAGCAAGCCAAATAAAAAGGATCCTTTGCTGTGTGAACACCTAGGGGTATGAACCCCCTTGCTATATACGTTATATTTTATATTTTAAAAAATAAAGGAAGCTCATTAGAGATCCCAAAGGGGCGTACCCTCCGGCACATGTATGTATTTTATATATTATAAAGAAAATGAAAGTGAAGAATAACACCTACGAAGGGGTATAAATCCCACGACCGTATGAATGTATATGTCATTGGTGTGGGGTATAAACCCCATGGGGTGTTCAACACCCATGCATATAATTCATATTATAAAATAAATGGATGAAAATGTCCCACGGGGGCTTATACCCCCGTTTGCATGAATGTACGTAATATAAAAGAACCATGGGTGTCCAGGGGGGTTATACTTGAATTTGTATAAAAAAGAATGGAAGATGGCAAAAGAATTTTTATACTGTTGTTTGCATGTATGTATAATGAGGAATGGTAAAGGAATTCACAATATGTATGTATGCTAAAAAAAAGTGAAATATAGGGAGCCACGAGGGTTACATCCCCGCCTATGCTCATTTTATATTTCTAAATGAAAAAAAAAAATGGTATGAAGTGCCCACAAGTGGTTTTTCAAGGAATACCCACGAGGGACTCTCACGGGGAGTCGAACCCCATGTCTATGTGCATATATATTAGAAAAAAAGATAAATAAAAAAAAAGACTCGTGAAGGGCTCCCGCGGGGGGTGTACTCCAACTTGCGTATGTATGTGATGTGTCTAAAACTAACTATGATCACAATAAAGGCAAGAGCACCTATCGCTTAATAGTATAGTTATGGTAAGACCGATAATATCGTATCCACAAGGGCCAAGAGTACTAGTAATCACTATCTTTCTATTATCTAGCCTAAGAATTAGAGTGATCTCTTTTAAAATAAAACTTAATTAAAAGCACGACAGAGAATGAATTGGGAAAATACTTTTAGACAACTTTATGAGATAGGCAATACCTAAGGAAGAATCCACCTAGACTTCACTTATTACTTCTGATTCATATGATTTATTCACTTGACTTAATCCGTAAAAATCCCTGATTTATATTAATATCTCTTTCAAGACTAAAAACAACTGACTCTAGGTTGATTAATTGAAATCTCTTTCTAATTAAAACCCCTATTGTCGCATTAACTCGATCTATGGATTCCCTTATTAGATTTGACTCTAATCCAGCAGATTTTCGTCGCCCTATTTCTAGGGTTGCAATCAACTCCGCTTAATTGTGTTGATTTACTCTTAAACAGGGACTTTTGCTCCTCTGATTAAGCTCATTCGCCTTGAATCAATAACCTGAATTATCAAAACAAGAATAAGAACTCACAATTAAGAATAAGAATAAGTATTTATCTTATAAATCAAATAATAATAAGATTTGTCTTAGGCTTCATCCCCTTAGGTATTTAAGGTATTTAGTTCATATTGATAAAGGAAAACATCTTAAAATAAGGAAAACTACAAAACATAAGAAAACCCAAAAACTTTAAGAGAAATTGATAGGAGATCTTCAGTCTTGATGGAGATCCTCCTTCCAAGCTGCTTCCGTTGGCTGTCTTCGAGTATTTTCTGCCTTCTACTCGGCGTCTCCTTTTAGGTTACCCCCTAGGGTGTTTATATAGGCTTTGGGACGCCTTTTTTGGCCCACAAGTAGCCTTTTCCGAATAGAATTAGACTTGGGTTCGGCAGGGACATGCCCGTGTGACACGCCCTTATTCGATAGCCTTAGGCCATGCTCAATTCTGCTCGTCATCCACGGCCGTGTGGTCTGCCCGTGTTCGGAAGTCCAGGCCGTGTTGATTTTCGAGGTAGGCCCATTTTATCCCTTTTTGGCCCGTTTCTCGTTCTTTTCGGCTCCCTAAGCTCTCTTGAGTGTAAAACATGAATTTAAGGGATTAAGAGCATCGAATTCATCAAATCTAATGAAAATTCATCCAAAAATAAGCCAAGCATGGGATAAAAATATGTATAAATTATGACTTATCAGTATGCATGCATATATTGGATATTTATTTAATAAAAAAAAGTAGAAATGAGAAATCCATATAGGGTATGTGTTCAATCTACTATCTTTTAAGTTTAGTATATTTGTTTGAGTATTTATAATTTTTTTAATAGATTTGTTAATAAAATTATTCATAAATTACATTAATACCTTTTGTATATTTTCTTCACGTGGTTTTTGCATGTAAAGCAAATATAAGCAAATATTGACTTACTGGTTGTTTAAGTTTAAACTAATATTAAGCAGTATTACGTGGTCGGATCATAATACGGAAAGACAACTTATATTAGTAAATGAACCTAATTATGTCATTAGTCTAATCGGAAATAAGCAAACCGATTGAAAGGCTAATATACTGTCTATCAAGTCCAATTGGAGAGATTTCTTATCTTGGGCATTGGAGCAGATGACTTCTAGAAGATAAAAACATAGATGTGACTGACTGGACTAACAGTACATCGGACTGAATCCAAGGAGAATAAATCTTGAATATGTTTATTTATTTATTCACTTGTAACGTTTGAAGTGTGACATACTTTAATACTGAGTGGATGATTGACTATGTACGCATGACTCATATATTTTGATGTAAGTAAAAGTCTAAGTTCAAATAGATAAGGAGCCAAAAACTGATGCGTTGGGTATACGACTTATACAATATGTAGCATCATTCACATTAGTGGAATCAGTGGCCTAAGACACGAGTAATTGATATCCTCTCATTGGCATTACATGATAGATGAAAAGTAAATGTGGCCACGAGTTGTTCGTCTTTGTGATGAATAACTTGACTACTATTTAATAGTAATTTACTTTTCATGAAGGAAGATGTAATGATTATCATGAGATAAAATAGAATCATATTGGGAGAGCGAATTTATCTCAAAGAGATTAAGGATATCCTATGAGGGTAATACACTTATGATAAAGTCATTGGACGAGCACTGACCAAGTTGCTTTCATAATGATATGTCATTAGGGAGAACTCAGTCACGATACTATAGTGGAATGACTTCGTGACTAAATGAGTTTATAATTAATAGGTGAAAAGTTGAAACTGAATCATAAAACATTTCAGCTTTAATCACATATGTCCAATCGGTCCCTTCGCTAGCTCGTTGAAACCAAAAATGAATTGCATATTGAATCAAATGAACATAAATAGATAGAAATGATATAGTTGAAGAAATGAGAAACATTCAGAAATAAATGTGGTTTTCTCATTAAATGAAAATGACCTGAAAAAATAATTTATGAGTTTTCATATTATTAATTAATTGAAGTTTGAAAATGAAATTAAATTAATCGGTCATAGTGAATTCGTTGAATGTAGAAATATTAAATATATTTACATATAGATTTTTTACTGTAAAGTTGCAATGATTTTAATAGAATTAGAATTAGGTTTAGAAAATTATTAATTGAGAAGTTAATTTATTTATTTAAATTAATTTACAATATTTATTTTGGAAAAAAGAAAAACATGTATTGGGTTGCATTGAATTACAAAGTACTACTATGTTAAAAGTCCAGGAAGTACTTATAATTGGATCCGATATGGGAGAGGCCCAAAAGCCCCTCATGCTATTATATGGGATAACAAACCCTAGTATATTTAACTAGGGTTGCCGCCTCTCTCTTTCCTAGTTAGACTAGGATTTTGTTTTTTATTGAAATATACTTCAACTAATTTAACAAGGGTTTCACTTATTTACCCTATAAATAGATGAAACTGGTAGGGCTAAATACACAACTTTGAGATATTGTTATTATGCCTGAAAATAGTGAGAATTTATTTTCAAAGTATACATTCTATTTTCCAGAATAATAATTCTATCGGTTTCTATTAAAAGAGATTTGATTTCCCACTAAAAGTAAAGTAAATAATTTTTTGTTCTATGTTTGATTTGAATTCGTTCAAGCCCAAACTCAAAGCAGTTCGTTTTACGAGGATAATGGGGAAGGCCGTTCAGTTGAAAGCCGAGAACAACAAGGATCTGTCTATAAAAAAACAAGTGCAATTTCGATAAAGGGTTTATTGCTATAAATATCACAAATTGGCTTGGTTTTCAAAATTTTAATTTTTCACTATGCAAGAAACCGTTTTCAAACCAAATTTTTTCAAATTGGATTTTTTCCAATAGTATGGAGCTAAGGGGGTTACACCCCTACCTAAGCATATATTATAGCTATAATTTTACATGTTTTCTTATTGGTAAGTTAGTTTTTATGTACATGTAATTCCTTATATTTCCATTTATATAGATTTTTAATTTCACACATTTTACGAAATGTATGATTCTCCTATTGCATAATCCTGGGACGTTAGGTCAAATTTGCTACATATATGTGTAATCTTGGGCAATCAGGTCAATGGTTGCCACATATACAACGTGTAATCTCGGACCATCATGTCAATGGTTGCCACATATTGCAACATGTAATCACGAGCCGTTAGGTCACCTATTGCCATATATACAATGTAGAACCTCAGTCATTAAGTCAAAGGTTACACCCTTCATGAAGTTATAAAACAACATATTTACAAGCAATTTAACCATGAATAAAAGTATCCATCCACTCAAGGTTTATTTCTTAAGGGTACCATCCACTAAAGGTATACCCATCTGCGGTATGACTCCTAATGATACCCCTCCACGACACAACTCCTAATAGTACCATCCAAGATATGGCTCTTAATGATACATTTAAACTTGAAATTATGTAGGATTTTGTCTATATATTTTTACCACCTTTTGACTTAATAATTATATGAATCTTGAGTAACTGTTAATAAATTAAGTGGATTTTGCTTAAATGTTAATATGAGACATGAATTTATAAAGTAGGTGAAATTATGCTTTATTACATGATTTTTGTGCATAAATTATATTATTTTCATGTTAATTATTAATATGTGATTTTTATTATGTAGTGGGTCCATGGAAGATGAGATTACCATAAGGATGCATGGACATGGACACATCCACCTTACTTGGACGATAATACCATGCAAAGTTGGGTCATAAATATGCTAATTTGACCTAGTTAAAGTGAGTTACAAAGTGGACATGTCTGATTAATTTTTGAATCATGAAACCGTCCAACAAGAGGGAGTCAAACCCAATTTTGGCACAAGCATATAGCTGCCCAAAAATCAGCTTTGGGATATTTCATTGGGGGTCCCTGCAGTTGCAATTTAATAAAAAATTGACACACAAACTATGCCTTTGAAACCATCCACTCTATGCTAATTATAGCATGATTTTGTGTTTGAAATAATCAACCAAACCACCTCCCTTTCCACAATGTGGTCGGCCATGCCATGGAGAAGATGGAGCAATTTTAAACTCTATTTTTAGTAAACTTTACCCTCGCATTCACCTATAAATACCACATTACTCATCCATCATTCTTCATCCTTTCATTCGTAACACATCTCTCATTCTACATTCTTCTCTCTCATTCCATTTCCCATTCATTTTTCCCCACGCCTAGCCACTCCATTTTCCCTTCCATTCTTTAGCCAATAAAAGCCTTGGCAAGACCATATCTTGGCAGGCCACCTTAAGAAACCCGTATCAAAGGAGCAACGGGTGGATCGGAGAAACACCTCAGTCAAAAAAATCTAAAAGGCTACTGAATTGAATTAGAGTTTACTCTTTCCTCCTTGTTGTTTAATGTAAACATGTTTGCTAAGTGTTTATTGACCTTGCAATCAACAATGATAGCTTAATTTTGTTTAGCTAAGATAATTTTTTATTTTGTTTAGCTAAGATAATTTTTTTTAATTCAATAATATTTGTTTGATTCATGTTTAACGTGTTTGTGCCTCAGTCGATCATGTTTTCAATTAAAATTAATATGTATTTCACTCATATGTGATCGGATGCATTCAGATTAGTTGAGCGATCCTAACCAGACGACAGTTAGTAGACACATAATTGAAAATCGTAATGCTCAATTTAGATCATTAAACTTGACTAAATTAAAGGTTCATAATATCTTTAGTTAGCTATATTATCTTGCATAGTTTTTAGGTTTATGTGATTAAATTTTTTCAAACTTATTTGTCTCTTTTACCTTGTGTAAATACTAAGAAACCCTTAGTTTAATATGACCAATAAAATACATCTTTCACTAAGTAAAAGATCCGAAAGGACTTAATTTGGTTTCTAAACTAATGAAAGATCGAGTTACCATGGAATGTTTTCCGAACACTGTTAAGCATGATGAAAATGAATTAAGTTGATTAATGTAATTAACCTAGCCTATACATGTTATTGATTGTTGAAGTTGTGTTTCTGTTGCTAAAATCCATTCATACATTTAGATAATTTTGTATACTTAGTTTAAAATTGCATTAGGGATCAATTTTAGTTTAAAATTACATTAGGGATCAATTTTGCTTCTAGTTAAATCATCATCACTCAAATTATTGTGTTTTTATACTAATTGTGAATTTATAATTCTGCAAATAACCGATTAACACACAGAGTCCTTGTGGAGACGATAACTCATTTTACTTACTTATTACTTGAACGGCTGTGTACACTTGCACAAAAATCTCGTTACAAGTTTTTGGCGCCGTTGCCGAGGACTGTTGCCTTAATCATTCTTTATGAAATTATTTTTGTATTTTGGTTTTTATGTAATTTCTAACATTACTAATTTATTTTTTATTTGTGATTTATTTATCAGGTGTTTACAAGCATAGATCGAATCATCGATCTATTACCTGTAGACCCTAAAATTGAGTAGACATTTAGACAAAGAAGACGCGAGAGATAATTTCAAAGACAAACAGAGATGGACCTTGGAAATCAAAATGATGAACAAGGTAATGGAGTCAGTAATGTGCACAACCCAATCCTTATTGCTGATGATAGGGATGGTGCCAAAAGAGAATACGTTGTGCCACTCTTCAATAAGTTAAATCCGAGAATTAGGAGGCTGGATATCGAGGCACCCCAATTCAAATTAAAATCAGTGATGTTTCAAATGCTCCAAATGGTGGGCCAATTCAATGGTATGCCTACGAAAGATCCACATATTCACCTTCGATTATTCATAGAGGTGAGTGATTGATTCATTTAAGATAGTTGCTTGACTGAAGATGCGTTAAGGATGAAGTCGTTTCTATACTCGTTGTAGGATCGAGCACGAGCATGGCTGAATTCATTGCCACCAAGTTTAATTTCTACATGGTAAGAATTAGCTAAAATGTAACACCCTATACCTGGTCTAGTCGCCAAGCCGGAATTCGGGATGCCACACCACCATCTCATCTCACTCACAACAAGTGGAAAGCCTATTTTAAGCAAAACATCATTTATTATAATATGCTTGTAGGTTTTAGGTCACTTAATTGGTTAATTATCATTATTACATGCAAAGCATAGCATAAACATTCTTAAAAAGGAGTACTAACATGCACAAGGTCCAATTAGCAAAATTCTCAAAATGTGCTCGTAGGTATCAATACTGACACTAAGCTATCAATATTTTCTTTGTGTGGTGATCGCTGAAATCAGAGTTTTAAAATTTATAAGGAGAATGATCGAACCTGGAAACTAACTCTGACAACGATTAAAGGCAAGTGTACCTATCGAACAGTAGTATAGCTTAGGCAAGACCGGATTGTCGAACCCAAGGGAACTAAAAGTACTAATACTAACTTTCTTTTTATTATTTAGTCTAAAATAAAGTGAAGTTTCTTTAATCTAAATTAACGACTACTAAGCTAAAGATGCAAAGACAAAAAGAACGAATTGAAAAATAACTTGAAGAAAAACTCAGTTCATCACGTCGATACCCTCAGGAAGAATCCACCTAGACTTCGCTTGTTATCTAACACTGAACCATATGATTTGTTTACTTAGTTTGATTCGTAGGACTCCCTAACGTATATTAAACCCTCTCTCGAGGCGAATCACGTCTAACCCTAGGTTAATTAACGGAAATCTCTTTCTCGAATAATAACCCCCTAGAATAGCAGTAAATCGATCTATGAACTCCCATATTAGGTTTCACCCTAATCCGGCAAAATCTCATCACCCTATCTCTAGGCGTGCGATCAACTCCGATTAATTATGCCAGATCTACTCTTAAGCAGGGTCTATTCCTCCTCCACCTAAGCACATCAAATTTGGATTAAGTTCACATAATTAAGAACAAAGTAAGTATTTATCATATAATTCAGAAATCAATAACAAGATTCATCTAGGTTTCATCCCCTTCAGGTATCTGAAGGGTTTAGTTCATAACAAATAAAGAAAACATGAAAAGATAAAACAAAACATACGAACTCCCTAAAACTGTAACACCCCAAACCCGGTCCAAACACTACAACCGGATCTGGTATGTCACTAAGGAAATTTTATAAAAAGATGTGGCACTTTGGAAAACAATTATCAGGTTTAAATATTTATAGTGAAAACTTAATAATTTATTAAGTCATATAAGATATAAAGTTATAAAATGCCTTGGTGAATTTTAAATAAGAACCGAAATTTCATACATGTCTCAGCTTAATTTAAACATAAAATTAAAAATGCCCAGTAATAAGAGCCCAACATAAAACCGAAACATAACTAATAATCTAGTGGTCCAAGGCCTTATTACAACGAAATTTAAAACCCTTAATCAATAATATTGAAAACAATATTCTAAGTAAAATCTTCTGCTGGATCAAGTACTCTCTCACATGGCCACCTTGCACTCCTCTCCAGCTCGGTCCGATGCACTAGGTGCTACCTGAAATTGTTAAATAATAGGGTGAGTCGCGCCGCGACTCACCGTGCAACCCTCATGCACCATTAGATTTGGGCATTAACCCTACAGAACATATAACAGGATATAATATATCAGAAAATATGCAAAGCCCAACCCAAATCCTAGGTTTCCATCCGCTACACGCCACCTTTACCTGCCAGTCACACCATTGGGGATTTCTACAATCAACCCACACCGCTACACACCATCGATGGCAGTCATGCTGCAGATAGTTGCTCATCATCAGATCATGGCCGTAGCCACTACAACAGGTCATGGCAAGAGCCACTACAACAGGTCATGGCAAAAGCCGCTACAACAGGTCAAGGCAAAACCCACTACAGCAGAACACTTCCCCTTTTAGTAAACCCAACCCCATGCAATCACAGAAATCAGCATACTTATCACACATATCATCTTAACAGGAACATTCACTTAGGAATGACAGAGATCGCTAACCTGGTGATTTGCGTTTACCCTCCTCGGGTCTCAACCATGATGCCGGGATTTCGGCATTTATCAGAATATAACATATTTATAACATATTTTAACAGGCAATCTAAATGGTGTAGAAGTGTTACACACCTGATATCGCGTAGTTTTGCTCCCTTAGTCAATATCCTTACCATCAGGATCTACAATCCTTAGTCTAAAACCTTGCTCAAAAGCCGGAAGAATACGAAGATTTGGGCTCCTCTACATTCGGCCAAGGGTTAATAAATACCCGAATTTACATGCTAAAATTAATAGATCTCCTTACCTTGGAAATCTCGAAAGTAACTCGGTTCGAGTGCTATTGAATTCTGACTTAGAGATCTAAGCAATTGACTCCCTTCAAATCCTGGAATGCCGCAGATAAGAGAAAAACTTAAGATTAGTTTCCTTATAGCCATTCGGCTAAAGTCCCTAAAAAGCCGGAAAGGATTGAAATATCATGAATCAACACTTACCTTCAGTTTCCTTCGAGATTCGACACAAGCAGATACCCTAGAGAGAATTCGGCAAACCCAGGAGATGAGATCTAAGGATTTCAGCTTTTATGGAAATCCTGGAAAAGATGAACTGATGCATTTTCGATTTTTAGAAGACCTCAAATCCGCTATCGCCTTCCTACTCAGCGCATCTGTTACCACGTTAGCCTTACTCGAGTGATACTCGATCGAACAGTCATAGTCTTTCAAGAGTTCAATCCACCTACGTTGCCTCAGATTCAACTCTTTCTGGGTAAGGATATACTTCAGACTCTTATGGTCTGTGTAAATAACCGACTTCTCCCCATACAGATACTGCCTCCAAATCTTTAGAGCAAACACTATCGTCGCCAATTCCAAATCGTGCGTAGGGTAGTTCAATTCATGCGGTCTTAACTACCGAGACACATACACAACCACCTTTCCCTCTTGTATCAACACACATCCTAAACCCGTGTGTGACGCATCACAGTAAACGGTAAATTCTTTTTCCACCTCTGGCTGAATTAACACTGGTACTTCTGTCAAAATCTTCTTCAGCTTCTCAAAGCTCTCCTGCTGTTTGTTAGACCAAACAAACGGTACTCCCTTCCTTAACAACTTAGTTAGAGGTGTCGCAATTGAAGAGAACCCCTCAACAAACCTCCTGTAATACCCTGCCAATCCCAAGAAACTTCGAATTTCTGCCACAGACTTTGGCGGTTTCCAATCCAATATAGCTTCTATCTTCCGAGGGTCTACCCTAATTCCCTCTGCAGAAACCACATGCCCTAAGAAAGTTACTTCCTTCAGCCAGAATTCACACTTACTGAACTTTGCGTACAGCTGCTTCTCCCTCAGAATTTGCAACACCACACGAAGATGTGCATCATGCTCCTCCTCGGACTTGGAGTAAACCAGGATATCGTCGATGAATACTACGACGAACCGATCAAGATACAGTTGAAATACCAGGTTCATCATATCCATAAATGCTGCTGGCACATTTGTTAACCCGAACGGCATCACCAAGAACTCATAATGACCGTACCGAGTTCAAAACGATGTCTTATGAATGTCTCCTTCCTTCACCCTTAACTGATGATATCCCGACCTTAAGTCAATCTTAGAAAAGACCAAAGCTCCTTTGAGTTGATCGAACAGATCGTCGATTCTCGGCAGCGGGTACTTGTTCTTAATCGTTAACTTATTTAGTTGACAATAGTCCACGCACATACGCATGGATCCGTCCTTCTTCTTCACGAATAGGACCGGCGCTCCCCACGGAGACACACTCGGTCGAATAAAACCTCGATCCAACAGTTCCTGGATCTGAGCTTTGAGCTCCACCAGCTCCTTTGGCGCCATTACATAAGGAGCAATGGACACCGGAGCTGTACCCGGAAATAGCTCTATTCCAAACTCCACTTCGCGATCCGGGGGTAATCCTGGCAGCTCCTCAGGAAAAGCATCTACGAAATCCTTTATTGTTCTTACCTCGTCAACAGTCACCTCCTTAGCATCCAAAGCACTAATAAAAGCTAGAAATGCGTTACATCCCTTTCGAATCATCTTAACAGCTTTCAATGCCGATATTATGTTGGACAAAAAATTCCTTCTTTCTCCTAACACCACCACCTCCCCGCCTTCCGGGGTACTCAACACCATGCGCTTAGTCTCGCAATCCAACTTAGCACGATGCTTAGTCAACCAATCCATTCCTAAGATAAGGTCAAACTCTCCAAATGGTAGTTCCATCAAGTCTGCCGGAAACACTACCCCTTGAGTCTCTAAATGTACATCTTTAAATAGTTTGTCCACTACCCTAGATTGTCCTAGAGGACTAACCACAGTCATCTTCCTAGTAGTTGTTTCAGAGTCTATACTTAGGGTCTTAGATACCAAACATGTAACATAGGAATGGGTTGACCCAATATCAATCAAGGCAAGAAAAGGGTTATCATCAATAAGAAACGTACCGGTTATAACGTCTGGGGCGTCACCATCCTCCCGATGGCGAGCTGCATAAACTAGACCCGGCTGCCTCACGTCCACATTACCTGCACCCCTACCAGGTGCTCCACGACCACGACCAGCCCCATTTCCTCCTCTGACTGCGCCACGACCCCTCGGTACTGGCTCACCACCTCTCCTAACCTGATCAGAACCACGTCCAGCTGGTTGCACCTGATCCTTCTGTGGACAGTCCTTAATCATATGCTCCGTGGATCCACACCTAAAGTATCCGCCGGTCTTCCTTCTGCACTCCCCATAGTGCGCCTTCCCACATGAAGAACATGATCGATTCTGACCCGTCGAAGCAGGAGCTGGCCCATCAGTCCTAGGCCTCTTTTGAAAATTTCCAGATGATCCTGATGGCCCAAAACTTCTCTTATTCTTACCCCGATCCTTATCCCTTTCTTGTCTTTCAGTCCGCTTCACCTCCTCAGCTATCTTAACTTTCTCAACCAGGACAGCAAAATCTCTCTCTCGCTACGGTGCTATCAAAACCCTTAACTCATTCCGCAGTCCATCCTCGAACCGCACACAACGTTCATATTCAGTTGCTACCATTCCTCGAGTGTAGCGGCTCAAACGTAGAAACTCCGTCTCATACTCAGACACGGACTTACTTCCCTGCACTAAATTCAAAAATGCCTTCCTCTGGCCGTCCACATAGCTGGCCCCAACATACTTTCCTTGAAACGACTCCTTAAAGTAATCATAGTCAATCCGGTCTGCAGCAGTACCCTCCTTTACCGTGAGCCACCACTGATAAGCCTCGTCTCGAAGAAGAGACACAACCCCTTTCAACTTCTCCTCCACCGTGAAATCCAAATCATCCATTATACGCTTAGTTGCTTCCAACCAATACTCAGCTGTGTTAGGGGCTACGCCAGAAACACCCCTAAACACTTCCGCTCCATTGGCTCGGAGTAGTTCAGATACCGATTTTCGATCTCCTGAACCCGTGCCTACCCCAGCAACTCTTTTGAGTACCCGCAACATCGCCTGAGATACCACATCATCTCCGGCCGCCTGGTCCCGTAATTCTCCCTCCACAGCTGGCGGATCCGGCATCTCTTTTCCTGACCCGTGGCCAGACCCTACTGGCTCAGACAAAGTCATCCTACCCCTACCGCGTCCACGCGGCGGACGTCCTCGACCCCTTGTACTCATTCGTCCGATTGGCGTTTATTTGATTAAGAATTTTATGAATCATTAATTCTTTCCACTGATTAACCACGAACAGTCTTACGAATGGTAATTTTAAGAGTAATTCTTTCGACTTCACAACTATATCTATAATTCAGTCTCAAGTCCACATCTCCTAGTTCTATAAACTACATATATTCAACAATCAAAATACAGACAACATCCATACATCCACACTCAATATATAGGGGTATTTTCGTTATTCCACTACCCAGGGGTATTTTCGTAATTCTATCCTATAGGGGTATTTTCGTAATTTTCCAAAATAGGGTTCCTTGGTGATTTTGTGAAATAAGGGTATTTTGGTAATTTTTTGTAATCCAGGGGTATTTCGATAATTTTGTAATCCAGGGGTATTTTGATAATTTTGAAATCCAAGGGTATTTCGGTAATTATCCAAATCAGGGTTATGTTGGTCATTTTGCAAATCAAGGGTAGTTTGGTAATTTTACAAACCAGGGATATTTTGGGAAATTTTACAAATCAAAGGTATTTTCAAAAAATTTTACAAACCTAAGTGGGGTATTATTTTTATTTTTTTTAACATAGGGGTATCTTGGAGAATTTGATTTCAAGAG
The DNA here is from genome assembly GCA_005393395.2 of Gossypium australe. Classification (NCBI taxonomy): domain Eukaryota; kingdom Viridiplantae; phylum Streptophyta; class Magnoliopsida; order Malvales; family Malvaceae; genus Gossypium; species Gossypium australe. The sequence goes on from CM016626.1 coordinate 23,509,392, forward strand.
AATAATGGTAGCGTTCATGTGTTTGTGATTTTTGGTTGTTGTCGTGTGCTGTGTGTTTTTTTTCTAAGGAAAATTCTGTTGACTTTGTAAATTGGGGTATATTTGCAAATCATGAGTATCTTGGTATTTTTTTCAAAAGGAGGGTATTTTAGCAATTTTGTAAAAATAAGGTGGCTGGTCCCTTTCGGGTTTTAATTATAGATTTTGGCCCGTCAACAAATCCTCATGGCTAGGGTGAACAGTCACTACGCACCAGGTAGGATTCCAGCAAAGACCAGGCTCTTCCGGATCCAATCCTAGACATGCGCATGCCTGTTGCCACACCCTAGTCTTGCGACTCGTTTACGGGTTTGTTTAGTGAAATTAAGTCTTATGAGATTTAAGGAGATTGTTTAAGCTAGGCCTAGAGTCCATCAAGTTCTAATCTAAATAGTCTACGTCCCATAAAGCCCATCAAGCCCACATATAGATCACACAATGGTTTAGAATACTTACCTGGTGGACTTGGGCCGGAGACGCAGGTGCCATGCCGAGCTAACAGACCTGTATCATTTATAAATATGCATGTTTCGAAAACCCAACTTTAGAAAACGTTTTACGCCCAAAACCCTCAAGGCCGAGTTTTGAACTGGGCTCTGATACCAATTTGTAACACCCCAAACCCGGTCCAAACACTACAACTGGATCTGGTATGTCACTAAGGAAATTTTATAAAAACATGTGGCACTTTGGAAAACAATTATCAGGTTTAAATATTTATACCGAAAACTTAATAATTTATTCAGTCATATAAGATATGAAGTTATAAAATGCCTTGGTGAATTTTAAATAAGAACTGAAATTTCATACATGTCTCAGCTTAATTTAAACATAAAATTAAAAATGCCCAGTAATAAGAGCCCAACATAAAACCGAAACATAACTAATAATCTAATGGCCTAAGGCCTTATTACAACAAAATTTAAAACCCTTAATCAAAAATATTGAAAAAAATATTCTAAGTAAAATCTTCTGTTTGATCAAGTACTCTCTCGCATGGCCACCTTGCGCTCCTCTTCAGCCCGGTCTGATGCACTAGGTGCTACCTGAAATTGTTAAATAATAGGGTGAGTCGCGAGACTCAGTGTGCAACCCTCATGCACCATTAGATTTGGGCCTTAACCCTACAAAACATATAACAGGGTATAATATATCAAAAAATATGTAAAGCCCAACCCAAATCCTAGGTTTCCATCTGCTACACGCCACCCTTACCTGCCAGTCACACCATTGGGGATTTCTACAATCAACCCATACCGCTACACACCATCGATGGTAGTCATGCTGCAGATAGCTGCTCATCGTTAGATCATGGCCGTAGCCACTACAACAGGTCATGGCAAAAGCCACTACAACAGGTCACGGCAAAAGCCGCTACAACAGGTCATGGCAAAAGCCACTACAGCAGAACACTTCCCCTTTTAATAAACCCGACCCCATGCAATCACAGAAATCAGCATACTTATCACACATATCATCTTAACAGGAACCTTCACTTAGGAATGACAGAGATCACTAACCTGGTGATTTGCGTTTACCCTCCTCGGGTTTCAACCATGATGTCGGGATTTCGGCATTTATCAGAATATAACAGATTTATAACATATTTTAACAGGCAATCTAAAAGGAATAGAAGTGTTACACACCTGATATCGCGTAGTTTTGCTCCCTTAGTCAATATCCTTACCATCAGGATCTACAACCCTTAGTCTAAAACCTTGCTCAAAAGCCAGAAGAATACGAAGATTTGGGCTCCCCTACATTCAGCCAAGGGTTAATAAATACCCGAATTTACATGCTAAAATCAATAGATCTCCTTACCTTGGAAATCCTGAAAGTAACTCGATTCGAGTGCTACTGAATTCTGACTTAGAGATCTAAGCGATTGACTCCCCTTCAAATACTGGAATGCCGCAGATAAGAGAAAAACTTAAGATTAGTTTCCTTATAGCCATTCGGCTAAAGTCCCTAAAAAGCTGGAAAGGATTGAAATCTTATGAATCAACACTTACTTTCAGTTTCCTTCGAGATTCGACACAAGCAGATACCCTAGAGAGAATTCGGCAAACCTAGGAGATGAGATCTAAGGATTTCAGCTTTTATGGAAATCCCGGAAAAGATGAACTGATGCGTTTTTCAGCTTTTAGAAGACCTGAGTAGAGTGTTTTAGCTTTGGCTTAGAAAGAAAGTAAAAAGAAATCAAGAGAAGGCTTAGAGTTTTCGGCTAAAGTATTTGAAAGAGATGAGAAAGAGATTGTCAGAGAGTTCGGCCAATAAGGGAAAAAGAAAAGAAAGAAAGTTGAGAGGGAGAATAGAGTGGAGGTTTCGGCAGAGAAAAGAAAAAGATGAAGAGAACTATACAGCAAATTTCGGCACATACCTCTGCCTATACAAAACCGATTCCTCCCCTCTCTTGAGTTTGATTTTCGGCCAACACTAGCTTCCACAAGATAACTCCTATTCTTTTTTCCTTTATCTTGATCTACTAACTCCTTAAAAATAGCCCTAATTAGCACCAACTCCTCTCTTCTTTATCTGCTTATTATCCTCATAATTTAAACATTAAAATCTCCTAAATAATAGCCTTGTGTCGTCCCCCCTAGTTCCTCCTTAAGTGCCGAATTTGGCCCAAAAACATGGGCTCCAAGTGGTTGAAATTTGGGCCTCCCTCTTTGCTATTGACGCCAACCCCCTTTTCCTCCTAGTGACACCATTTCCTCTGGGCCACAAGCCCACTATGTCAAATAAGCTACCAAAACTTTACTTTAAGCCCCTAGAGTGTCTAAACAAAATATTTAATCAAAGCCTCAGCCCAAAACTGAGCCCCATTTGCAACCCAAATCCTCAAATTAATATTTTAAGCATACATTACACAAAATGCACAAGCCCATAAATTCAGGATGTTACAAAAACCCCCTGAAGGAATTGAAGGAGAGATCCGCCGTCTTGAGTAGAATTTCGGCTTCTTGGGATGGATCAACTGGCTATCTTCGAGTGATTCCCACAACTCTGACCTTTTCGGCTTGGCTCATTGGCCTAGCTTGACGCTTGTTCCGGCTTCTGCCGAACTCCCCTCTCAAGTTGCCCCCTTGGGTGTTTATATAGACTTTGTGATGCCTTACTTGGTCCCTAAGTATCCAAATCTGAGTGGAATTCCTACTAGGGTGTTTGAATAGGCTTTGGAATGTGTTTTTTTTCCTCCAAGTATCCAAATTCGAATGAAATTGCTCTTTCCAGTGACAGGGACATGGCCATGGCACACGCCTGTGTGAATCGTGGCCAGGCCGTGCTCGGACTTCTTTAATGAGGCACGGCCATGTAAATCGGGGGTCAGGCCGTGTTCTAGATGATTAATGAGGCACGGTCGTGTGGGCTTAAGTCCAGGCCGTGTCGATTTCGTGATATGGCCCATTTACTTTGTTTTGGGCCCGTTTTATGTCCTTTTCATCCTCGGGTGCTTTCCTGGGTATAAGACATGAAAAGAAAGGATTACGAGCACCTTTTTACATAAATCAAGGGATAAATCATCCAAAAGTAAGCTAAATGTGGGTCTTAGATATGTTACTTTTACGGTTTATCAAATACCCCCACACTTAAGCTTTTACTTGTCCTCAAGCAAAATTCTCAACTTACAATTAAAACGAACTTCCTTGATTCTTAATATTTATCAATAATGTTTCATCATATGTCAAAGATAATTCATACATGGATAATTTAACTCAAAGAGTCCTAAAGATTTAAATAATCAAGGTCATAGTTTTTATAGGGTGAAAACATAGATGTTTCCCCTTACCTGAATAATTACCTCTGATTCGAAATTGAAAAGAATTGACATCCTCACTAAAGATTCACTCAAATCACTCGAAGTGTTTAAAGTTCAAAATTAAGCACTCAAAAGTTGAACCTGAAAAGTTAATCCCATAAGCTTGACTGAAAATCAAATCTCCACCACTGTAAGATGAGATGATACACAAATCAAAAGGTCTTTAACAGGGTTATAACGGGGTTTAGGTTAAAGGTTTGGATAAAGGCTGAATTAGAAGGTTAGTATCAAGATTGACCTGACAAATTGGCTAACTAACAAAAATTGAACTAATCCTAAATAATTACATCAATTGAAAACTGATAATACAAGCTTTTTCCTCAAGATGTGGAATTTTAACATGTAAGCTCATTTAATTATAGAACGAATAATGAATATACTTCGTTTTTTTTAAGAATAAACTAAATATTACAAGAAATGAATCTATTACTTTAAAATAAAGATAATAGCTAGACAACACATCAAATCAATTCTCGATATAAGGGTAGTCAAAAGGAATGGTGATAACAAACACAAAGGGTTTTGGGTTAATATTAGTGGGTGAATAAATAAAAAGGGTTGTTAGGATCAACGGGGTTCACTAGGGGTTAATTATGAAGGTAGGCTTTTTAATGGAGTAAGTGGGTTAAAATCTAGGTGCCTTTATCATCTTGGTATATCAAATCATAGGTGTGGTCTCGACATGTATAATCAATGCAAGTTTTAGAATAACAAATCAGTGTTGACACACTCATAATCAATAAAGTGAGCACGAAAGAATGTATGCTCTATAAGGCTCAAGATCTCACAAAAATTATGGGTATTTGATGTCAACCTCGTAAATTTCTAACTTCAAAGTAATATTCAAATTCAGGTAGACAACCTAGAAAAAAATTTTAATTCTAAAAAATAGACTTATCATGCTTGATTCTCTAGTATCCTTCAAATTTAATCATCAATGCACAATATCAATGACTTAATCTAAAACATTTCAATAAAAATCATAAATCAGAGAAATTTCATTCTACTCATAATATGAGAAATTTTACTTTAGAACAAGGCATAATTCAGAAATTTTCAAATGATACTATAGTTAACCCCCCACACTTAAGTTGTACATTGCCCTCAATGTACAAAGATAGATAATAGCAAAATAATCATAAAATCATAAGATGGGGAGAGAAGTGAAGCTTTCTAAATTATGGATGAAGTTGTTGAAAAGAAACCGGATAGGATTGGAGGTGAACGTGGGGGAGCGCCTTGAGCCGTTTGAAATTGAATCCTCTAAGCAGTCGTCCTAATTTTATTGTATCCTAAGCTAAATCTAAATGGCATAAAAAGTAAGAAGAAAATAATAAAGAAAATAAAAATAAAAATAAAAATAAATAAAAACAAAATTAAAATTAAAAATAAATAATGGAAAATGAAAGAAGAAAGACAACTGGAAAAGAAAGAATGAGGTTTAAATAGAGATGTAGGCGTGTTTTAGGAATTTTTTTTTAGTGTCACACGGCCACGGCCGTGTGTAAGGCTGTGTGGTCTGGAAATCTGCTCTCTTGACTAGTTCGGTGCTAAAGAAGAAGAAGAAAAGGAAAGAAGAAAGAAAAAAATAAAAATGTAAAAATAAATAGGGTTAGTGCTCCGGTTGCCTCCCGAGAAGTGCTCGTTTAAAGTCTTCAGCTAGACTTTACCTGTTATTTGTATGGTCATGGTGGTTTGAGGAGGTGAAAATTCTTTCCCATCCGATCAATTCGGTTATGGATATATAGTTTAAGTTGAGTAGTGTTTACCTCAAACGTGTTGAATTTAGGATTGCTTACCTCGACTGTGCCATATAGGAAGACATTAAGTACCTCAAAAGTGATTTCTTCGTTTGTCTTGAGGTCTAAATTGGTGATTCGAGGGTCTTCCTTATTCAACAATACCTGATCCCCTATTTTGAAGTGATTTGTTGTTCCTATCAGCTCGTCTGAGGGTTCCTTCGGTTTTACTTCGTGTATTCCTAGTTTCTCTTTAAAGTGTGTTTTCCACTTGTCTAGTTCATTGGCCTGAAGCCTTAGTTCTTCATGAATTATTTCTTTATTGGTACGAGGTCTAAGATCTGGCTCAGCTAGGTGATTTCGTGATGCTTCCTGTAAAGAAGGTTGAACCAAATGGTTATCAATAGAATTAATGTTCGTACCTTTTTTACTCGATGTCCTAGCTGAGTCAAGAGCTTGAAGAGTGATTGTTTCGTCGTCTACACGAAGTGTGAGTGCACTGAATTCTTCCTCTGTGTGGTCTTTCTTTATTACATCGGGATATGGCACACGAGGTTGGTATTCTGTAATTGCCGATTTTGGTATATCATGGCACATCTCAAGCTTACCTTCACTTACCACATGTTCTTGCCTTGGGTCAGATTTCACTAACCTTTCACTGTTATGAGCTTGTACGGCTTGAATTTGCTCTTTCGGGTTAGTCTCGGTATTGCTTGGTAGACGCCCTTGCGATCGTTCGGACATTAATTTTGCAAGTTGTGCGACTGCCTTAGTGACATCCCCTACTGACTTAGTAAGTTCCCCGACTCGGTTCTTGGTCTCTTCAACCGATGTTCGTTGGGTTGTTTCAATGTCTTGGAAACGGTTTTCTGTGGCTGCCATGAATTTTGTCAGCATCTCTTCAAGGTTCGACTCCTCTTCCTGTTGGTGAGGTGGTTGTTGAAAATGAGGAAGTTCTGGTCTTTGGCTATTTTGATCATCCCACGAGAAATTGGGATGGTACCTCCAATCTGCATTATAAGTGTCACTATAAAAATTATTTTGAGGTCTAGAATAGTTACCCATATAGTGGACTTGTTTGTTCTCCATGCCGTATCCGTAGGGTGGGTACTCAGGATTCGCCACGCCTCTTAGATTCGAGTCATATTGCATTACTGGGTGTACCTGTGAAGAACACAAACTATCAAGCTTTTTATTTATCATCTCTATCTGTGTTGATAGTGTGGTCACTGCATCGAGGCTGTAAACTTCGGCTGATTTTGTCGATTTAGTCCTTTCCACTTACCACTGATAGTTATTCAGTGACATCTCTTCAATAAACTCGTAGGCTGCTTCAGGAGTTCTGTTGTTCAGAGTTCCACCAGCGGCTGAATCAATTAATTGCCTCGTTGAGGGGTTTACACCGTTATAGATGGTTTGGATTTGTAGCCATAAGGGTAAACCGTGGTGCGGACACCTTCTCAAGAGATCCTTGTATCTCTCCCATGCATCGTATAATGTCTCTAAATCCATCTGCACAAAAGAAGAGATATCATCCCGTAATTTGGCCGTTTTGGCCGGTGGGAAATATTTTAAAAGAAATTTTTCGGTCATTTGTTCCCATGTAGTGATTGATCCTCGTGGTAACGAGTTTAACCACTGTTTGGTTTTATTCCTTAATGAAAAAGGGAATAACCGAAGACGTATGGCATCATCAAAAACGCCATTTATTTTGAAGGTATCACAGAACTCTAAGAAATTAGCTATATGAGTGTTTGGATCTTCGTCCTGCAAACCATCAAATTGAACAACTTGTTGAATCATTTGTATTGTGTTAGGCTTTAATTCAAAATTGTTAGCAGCTATAACAGGCCTAACAATACTCGATTCCGCTCCTGTTAAATGTGGTTTAGCAAAATCAAACATAGTACGTGGAGCATTTTTCCCCTCACATCATGCGGTTGTGGGTTATTCTCGTCCATCCCTTCAGTAGGATTGGATCTGTCTTCTTGGTCTTCCTCTGTGTAATTTAGGGCTCGCCTGATTTCTCTGCGAGTCCTACAAACGGTAGCTTCAATTTTACTGTCGTATACTAATGGTCCTTTCGGGTTCATTCTAGTAATAAACTAGAGGTACCTGGTAGGAGAAGAAAGAAAATTTAGCAAAATCAAAATTTAACCTAAAAAAAATAAAATTGCTAAAAATAAAAATAATGGCTAAAGTAATAAAAATAGAGCTTTCTTAATATTTTAGTTCCCCAGCAATGGCACAAAAAACTTGATCGCTGAAATCAAAGTTTTAAAATTTATAAAGAGAATGATCGAACCTGGAAACTAACTCTGACAATGATTGTCGAACCCAAAGGAACTAAAAGTACTAATACTAACTTTCTTTTTATTCTTTAGTCTAAAATAAAGTGAAGTTTCTTTAATCTAAATTAACGACTACTAAGCTAAAGACGCGAAGACAAAAAGAACGAATTGGGAAATAACTTGAAGAAAAACTCAGTTGATCACGACGATACCCTCAGGAAGAACCCACCTAGACTTCACTTGTTATCTAACACAGAACCATACGATTTATTTACTTAGTTTGATCCATAGGACTCCCTAACGTATATTAAACCCTCTCTCGAGGCAAATAACGTCTAACTCTAAGTTAATTAACGAAAATCTCTTTCTCGAATAATAACCCTTTAGAATAGCAGTAAATCGATCTATGGACTCCCATATTAGGTTTCATCCTAATCCGGCAAAATCTCGTCACCCTATCTCTAGGCGTGCAATCAACTCCGCTTAATTATGTCAGATATAGTCTTAAGCAAGGTCTATTCCTCCTCCACCTAAGCACATCAAATTTGGATTAAGTTCACATAATTAAGAACAAAGTATGTATTTATCATATAATTCAGAAATCAATAACAAGATTCATCTAGGTTTCATCCCCTTCAGGTATCTGAAGGGTTTAGTTCATAACAAATAAAGAAAACATCTCAAGAGAAAAGATAAAACAAAACATAAGAACTCCCTAAAACCCCCTGAAGGAATTGAAAGAGAGATCCGTCGTCTTGAGTAGAATTCTGGCTTCTTGGGATGGAGCAACTGGCTATCTTCGAGTGATTCCCACAACTCTGACCTTTTCGGCTTGGCTCCTTGGCCTAGCTTGACGCTTGTTTCAGCTTCTGCCGAACTCCCCTATCAAGTTGCCCCTTTGGGTGTTTATATAGGCTTTGTGATGCCTTACCTGGTCCCTAGGTATCCAAATCTGAGTGGAATTCCTACTATGGTGTTTGAATAGGCTTTGGAATGTGTTTCTTTGCCTCCAAGTATCCAAATCTGAATGAAATTGCTCTTTCCAGCGACAGGGACACGACCATGGCACACGCCCGTGTGAATCGTGGCCAGGTCGTGCTCGGACTTCTTTAATGAGGCACGGCCGTGTGGGCTTAAGTCCAGGCCGTGTCGATATAGCCCATTTACTCCGTTTTGGGCCAGTTTTATGTTCTTTTCATCCTCGGGTGCTTTCCTGGGTATAAGATACGAGTACCTTTTTACATAAACCAAGGGATAAATCATCCGAAAGTAAGCTAAATGTGGGTCTTAGATATGTTACTTTTACGGTTTATCATGTGGTATCGATACCACCTGGAAAAATGACACCAAACTTGCATTCTGTTTCTCAACTGAATCCCAAAGTCTCAAAAATTATTGGTACCTATCATGAAATATCGATACTTTGTCCTTGAGTATCGATACTTGAGCAAAGGTATCGATACCAAATCCCTATTCTAACTTTCTGCACATTTTGAAACACAGAGATGTCGATTTTAAACCCCAACTATCGATACCTCTGCACCTGGGCATAAAAATACAGCATACACATGCAATTCACTCATCCCAAAACGGTTCCTAGGCGTCATGCAACAAATACTTTGATTAATACTCATTCGATGGCTAAATTTAACAGTTCAAATCATCAAAACGTGGCCAAGCAAGAAACATTGTGCCAACATATATGTTTATAATCCAAAGCAAATATATATACTTATAAAACAAATAACAAGAGCAAAATTGGTAAATAGTCCAAATACATCATGGCAATAACCAACCATAAAACTACCACATTGCCTTATTCCCCAAAACGCAAATAAATAAATGAATAAACACCTACGAAAATAAACGAGACTCATTTGGATCACTCCCTTGGACAACCACACCGCCTACACTGAACCATTACTAATATGTAGTTGCTGAAAAGAGTGGGTGAGCTTAAACAAGCTCAGTGAATGACTAGAATATCCACAATGTAAACATACCATCATGCATTTACAATAAACCATTTACTCATAAGTACGATACTCTTAGGTTTGATAACATATAGTACTGTAACGTGCATTATCTATAATCCATTCGCATAGCAAATACATACTCATTCAAGCATACATCACATAAAGCATAGATACATATTTCCATAGTTATAAAAGTTAAGATAGATTGACACTTGAGTTATGAAACATATAGTGAACTCTATCATTACTCATCGGATACACGGATCTCCATCACACTAAACATAGACTCATATAGTAAAGCATGTCGTAGAAGTGAAGAATATAGCTAACACTCTCCTTATGTCGTTTCACATGTCCCGCTGAATGGAGCTTAGCTCACATTCCCTTATCCCTCCAACATGTCTCAGGGCCTCAATGCCCAAAATCACTATACATATAGGTGAGTACTCACAATCCTATGGCATGCCAACTATATCAAACGGTCTCATACGGTCACAAGGCCAAAATATCTTAAACAATCACAAATCACTTACCGTTTATCCGTGCATTATCACTGCATGTTAGCATATTTTGCAAAACATTGTCACTATCATATAACATACATATATTACGCATACAGTTGCACTTTTCACAATTGTTACCATACCCCCATATCACATACTTGAGATTCTCATCACTATGCACAAATACATAAACATCTAAGCACATAAATCAAAATAAATATAAGTACAAGAAAAATTACACTTGGAATTTAGAGTACGGGGTTTAGGCTACTACTAAGTTCTCAATTGACACATGACTAATGTCAACAAACAGATATTCCATACACTCAACCAATACGCTTTTCTCGAAAAGCTGAAAGCTCGAATAATCTCTTCATTAGCTCGTAGCAAGCTCTAACGAATTCAAGGCTTCAGACACAACAATCATACAATAACCACAGTCAAATAACAACCAATTATTCACTCAAACCAACCAAGTCACTAGTCTAAGTTAAGTTTCCAAGTAGCTCAAAACCATTAACTTAACAACCTTAAAATGCTCATAACTCGGCCTATGCTTAACCTTTTCACCTAAAACGAATTCTGTTCATCTTATTAATCATTTATGCCTAATTTCGAACTTTTAAATTAGACTAAAATGCTTAGTTCATGGTATCGACATTTTTTGGCATCTTTTAGGCAATTTTCACAAAGTTCATTAAAACATGAGAAATCATTAACGAAACTTCAATATAAGTTTAAATATCTTTCAATCACATTGAGACTAATAGAAAAACATTTTAAAATCACATTTTTACTCAAAAATCCCAATTTCACCATTAACGACTTTATTTTCGGTTTTTATTAAAATTTTGCGATTTGAGGGCTAATAATTCAATTTTAAGGACTGGATATCATGGAAATCTCATAAGAATTCAAAATGTTACCTTTGATGGAAGATTAAATGGGTTTTGATGCAAATCTAAAAAAACCCACGTTTGGAGAAAATGATGGAATCTTTAGAGTTTTTGAGTGTTTTTTCTTGAGGATTTATGAAGGTAATTGGCTTGGGGACGTTAGGAAATCAAAGTGCTATGATTTGGGGAAAAAACCAATGGAATAGCAAGGAAGAAAGAAAAGGATGACTGCTTGGTGTTTGGAGAAATCCTATCATGAAAACAAGCCTGGGAATGAGGTTTTTAAGTTCAATTTTAAAAACTGGTAAAACTGCAGGATAAATGCTTACTATTTTGACTCTATTGCAATTTAGTCCTTTTTTTCTAAAGTTAAGGGTTCCTAGACCACATTTTCAAAAATTGATTTAATAGCTATAATGACATAGTCGAATATAACTCCCATTTACCAAGCTACGAAATTCCGAGCACTCTAGAGCTAAAATTCCTAAAATACCTTTAAAACTCCTAGGCCCTATTTTGGGATGTTATAATTATCCTCCTCTAAAATGAATTTCGTCCTCAAAATTACCTAAACTAAACAAATAAGGATATTGCTGCCTCATTGTCTCTTCAGCTTTCCAAGTAGCCTATTCAGACTTGTGGTTATGCCATAAAAACTTAACCAATGAAACTCCTTTATTAAGCAAGACCTTCTCCTCACGAGCTAAAATCTCTACTAGTTCCTCTTCATAGGTAAGATCATCTCGAATTTTAACTTCCTCAACTATCACAATATGCGACGGGTCTAAATGATACTTCCACAACATCGACACATGAAAAACATCATGAATTTGCTCAAGTTTTGGCGGTAAATTGAGATGATAAGCTATCGAACCAACCCTCTCAACAACTTCATAAGGTCCAATATATCTTGGACTTAACTTACCCTTCCTACCAAACCTCAAAACTTTTTTCCAAGGTGACAATTTCAAAAACACCTTATCACCAACTTGAAACTCAATATCTCTTCACTTTAAATCCGAATAGGATGCTGCTTTTAAATTATCACAAATCAACTTTACCTTCTCTTTAGTTTCATGAACTAAATCTGGTTCAACAACTCACCTCTCATCTAATTTCGTCCAACATAAAGTAGTTCTACACTTCTTTCCATACACCTTAAAAGGTGTTATACGAATACTTGCTTGAAAAATGTTATTGTAAGTGAATTCTGCCAACAAAAAATATCACTCCCAACTACCACTAAACCCAATCACACAGCTTCACAACATATCTTCCAAAATTTGTTGTAAACTCTTCCAAAACCTCAATGTAAACTGTAGATCCCTATCTGAAATAATTGAAACTAGAACCCCATGGAGAGTACAATCTTAGTAATATACAACTCCGTTAACTTCTGCAAAGAATAGTTGGTACGCACAGCTAAGAAATGCGCACTCTTCAAAAACTGATCAACTATAACCCACACAAAATCTTTCCTCGATGAAGTCAAAGGTAAACCCAAAATAAAATCCATAGTAATCCTTTCCCAGTTCCATTTAGGAATCACAATCGGCTGTATCAAACCTAAAGGAAACTGATGTTCAACCTTCACCTTTTGAAGAACCAAATCGAGGCACAAAATCTGTAACATCCTGCTTTAAACTAGGCCACCAGTAAACTTCTCTAAAATCATGATATATCTTCTCACTACTGGGATGCATAGCGTAAGGGCTACTATGCGCCTTGGCAAGAATCGCTTGCCTTAATTCTACATCATGCGGCACACACAACCTACCTCGAAAGTTTAAAATACCATCACCACCAACATCAAAATCTCCCTTAATACTCTGTTCAACTTTTTGAATCCTCTTCAACAACTCCTAATCTTAAGACTATTTCTCCTTAATTTGTTGCGATAAAGTTGGCCTTACTTGAAGTTCAGCTAGCAAACCACCATCACTACCTAAACTTAAGCGTGCGAACATAGCTCTCAACTCTGCCATTGACTTTCTACACAAAGCATCAGCAACTACATTCGCCTTATCAGGATGATACTCTTATCACACAATCATAATCCTTTAACAACTCAATCCAATGCCTCTACCTTAAATTCAACTCCTTTTGGATAAAGAGGTACTTAAGGCTCTTATGATCCGTATAGATAACACACTTCTCTCCATACAAATAATGACGCCAAATCTTGAGTGCAAAAACCACAACAGCTAACTCCAAATCATGAGTGGGATAATTGCACTCATGAGTCTTCAACTGCCTCGAGGCATAAGACACTACTTTCCCCTCTTACATCAACACACAACCAAGACTCAAATACAAAGCACCACAATAAACTAAGAAATCTTTTCCAGGTTCTGGTTGAATCAACACTGGTGCTTTGGTCACAACTTCTTTAAGCTGCTCAAAACTCTTTTGCCTAACATAAGTCCATTCAAACACCACATCTTTCTGAAATAGTTTCGTTAAGGGTGCAGCAATAAGAGAAAACCGATTAACGAATCAACGATAATAACTAGTTAAACCCAAGAAACTCCTAACTTCTGTAACACTCCTTGGCAGCTTCCACTCTAAGATTGCCTCAATCTTCTTAGGATCCACTCAAATTCATTATGTCGATACAACATGACCTAAGAACACCACTTCATTAAGTTAAATTCACACTTGCTTAACTTCGCATACAACTGCTTATCTCGCAGAACCTGCAAGACAATCCTTAAGTGTTCGTCGTGATCCTCCTCAGAATGAGAATACACCAAAATATCATCTATGAAAACAACTACAAATTGATCCAAATACAAATGGAACACTCGATTAATCAAATCCATGAATGCGGAAGGAGCATTAGTTAATCCAAACGGCATCACTAAGAACTCATAATGCCCATACCGAGTCTTAAAAGTAGTTTTTAACACGTCAGACTCCTTCAACTTCAACTGATAATATCCAGATCTAATATCAATATTTGAAAACACTGTTGCACCTCAGAACTGATCAAATAAATCATCAATTCGGGGCAAAGGATAATTATTCTTAATGGTCAACTTGTTCAACTGCCTATAACCAATACACATCCGCATCAAACAATCATTCTTCTTCACAAACAAAACTGGTGCACCCAACGGAGATACACTCGTTCGAATAAGCCCTCTATCAAGCAACTCTTGCAATTAAATCTTCAATTCCTTGAGCTCTTTTGGTGCTATGTGATAGGGTGCAATAGACACTGGTGCAGTACCAGGATAGAGCTCAATTCCAAACTCAACTTCCTGATCCGGTGGCAAACCAAGTAACCCTTCAGGAAACATATCAGGAAAATCCCTAACAGTGCGAATATCTTGAACCCTTAACTCCTTACTAATAGAATTCATCACATAAGCCAAATAAGTCTCACAACCTTTACCCATCAACTTCTCAGCCTTCATAACTGAAACCATATTAGACATAAAACTTGATCTTTCACCACCAACAACAATTTCTAATCCATCACCATTTTTTAGAGTAATTTGCTTAGTTTCAAAATCTACCTTAGCCTTATGCTCAGTTAACCAATCCATACAAAGAATAATATCAAATCCATAGAAATGCAATTCCATAAGATCAGTAGAGAAAACATGTTCTTGAATCATGAGAGGGCATCTACGATAAAATCTATTCACTACAACATTATCACCAAAAGAACTAATGACACCCATGCCCAAACCGATAGTCTCAACAAGAATCTTCAACTTACATGCCAATTGACTCAAAATATACGAATGCGCGGAACCAGAATCAACTAAAGAAAATAATGGAGTATACTGTAAAATAAAAGTACATGCAATAACATCTGTCGGTTCTTGATCCTCCGGCTCCGTAACAACATAAACTTGAGCTGGACCTCCAGACTTAACCTGTGTAGCAACAGTATGAGCAACAATCCGCTACCCAATTGGTCTTCCATTACCTCTATCGTGACCACGACCTCTAGCAGGCGCAGTAACATGTGCCGAACTTTAAGTTTTGAAACCTCAACCCTATGCAGACAATCCCTCAAAAAATGTTCCTTCGAACCATATTTAAAACATCCACTTGTTAACTTATGACACTCTCCAGAATGCATACGCTCACAGTATGCACAAAGCAGCCAACCAGAACTACCCGCTAAACCACTAGCACTAACTACAGTGCTACTATGCTGCCTAGACTGACTTGGTCGAGACTCACATCTTGCACCTCTACCAAAACTATGTCTATCACGCCCTTTCTTAGTCAGTCTACTCGATGCACCATCAGAATTTCTCTTACCATAATCAGTAACCATTGAACGAGGCGGCTCAGCTAAGGTCTCCTCAACTACCTTAACTCTCTCAACCAACTTATCAAACCTCTCCACATTCTAAGCTACCAAACAAACCTGAATCTCACGATTAAGCCCAAATTGGAACTTCTTACAATGGTCCCTCTCAGAAAGCATTATTTCAGGAGCATACTAACTAATTCGCACAAACTAAGCCTCGTAATCAGCTACTGATAGATCACCCTAAATCAAATCCAAAAACTCATGCTTACGAGCCTCCATGTATTTCTCGCCCATAAACATCCTCTTAAAAACCTCAAGAAAGTAACTCCAAGTCAATCTATCAGTAACACTACCTTTCTTAATTGTATTCCACCAGTGATGAGCCTTACCGTCAAGTAAGGACACAACACAACCCAGCTTTTCCTCGTCCGAACAAGACATCTTCTCGAGGATCCTTTCAACTCCTTCTAACCAGTACTCAGCTACGGTTGGATTAGTACCATTCACTCCAAAAAACTCTGTACCACCCGATGCCTGAAGAAGTTTTAGCGGCACCCCACGATTAACCGGTGCAGGATTGGCAGGTGCAAGAGCGAGGTTAGCACTAGCAATCCGTTAAAACACTCCTATCATAGCTTCTATCAGAAGGCTTACACCCTCATCAGGTATGTTCACTCTACGTGGTGGCACAGGAGGTGTAGAGGATGGACCATCCTCTTTAGCACTAGTTCTCACATTAACACGTCTAAGAGGCATATTCTAATAATCTAGCACATAGCAAACAAATAAATGGTGTGAGTGGTGGGAAATGATCCAAGACTCGTTCCTACGAGCAAAATTTAGAAATAAAGGCAATGTGCTCTCATTCCTACCCAACATGTATCACAAATAGAAGATATCTCATGCAATACGAGCAACAGAAATAATTTAATCATTTGGGTTTCATAACCCCACAACACACAACAATCACCTAAGTCCGAGTGTTATTAAACCTAGGACTTTGATACCACCAAATGTAACACCCTATACCCGGCTTGGTCGTTAAGCCTGAATACGAGATGCCACACCACCGTCTCATCTCACTCACAAAAAGTGGAAAGCCTATTTTAAGCAAAACGTCCTTTATTATAATATGCTTGTAGGTTTTAGGTCACTTGTAACACCCTGAATAATTGGGTCTATGCATTATATGTGGTTGACTGCTTAAAATATTAAATTGAGAATTTAAGATACAATTGGGGCTCAGGTTTGGGCTGAAACTTGGGTTAGTTTCTAATAAAGAGCTATAGAACATTATTTAAATAGATATCTGTGTTTAAAAGGCAAGGTGGGTTTATGGCCCAAAAATTTGGAGGTGTTATAAGGGGAGCATGTAGGTGGTGTCATTAAGGGATGGATTGGGCCAAGTGTTGGCTACTAAGGCCCAAGTTGTTGGGTCAAAAATTCGGCACTTAGGAAGGAAGGGGAGGACGGCACACTTGCTACAATTTAGGGGTTTTAATTCTTTTATTTTTTTGATAAATAGGAAGATAATGAAGAGAAAGATTAGGGCTATTTTTGAGGAGCTAAGGGATTAAGATAATAGGAGGGATAAAAGCTATCAGATGACAGCAGAGTTGACCGAAAATCCAACTCTGGGAGGGGGATTGAATTGCCAAAATTTATTGGCCAGTGATCATCTTTTTCACTCTATTTTTCTTCTTTCTTTCTCACCTATTCTCTGCTAGATGAAATTTCTTTTCTCTTGTGAGCTTCTCTCCCTTTCTTTGCCGCAACTTCCTAGCTCTCCTATCCTTAATATTTTCTTCCTAAAAGCCAAATTCTCCTTGCTCATATCTCTTCCTTCCATAGCCGAATCTTCAAGGTTGGTCTCTCTTTCCCGAAGGTGCACCATAGTCGATTACACCTTCCTAGTTTGGTAAGTTTTTGTGATGTATTTCTACCATATTTCTTTCTTTCTCATATTGTTCTTAAACCGAATTACCCCTCTAACATCTCGATTGATGATCACTCTCTGATCTTAGAAGCTGAATTCTTTCTTGCTGAGATCTGTAGTGCCAATTTGTGAAAAGCCGAAGGTAGGAAGGTGACGTTTTCTTAAAGGACTTTCGGGATTCGACAAATTAGGTAAGAGATCTATTAGTTTTTAATGTGTAGGTTGAGATTTATTAACCTTGGCCGAATATTGAAGGGCTAAATCTTCGTGTGATTTTCCGGCTTTTGAGAAAGGCTTTACACTGAGGGTAGTAGATTTGGATATCAACTAAGGATAGTAGATTTCGCGATATCAGGTGTGTAATACTTCCCCACCATCTAGATCTAATTAATATGTACATGCTTATAAGTTTTATATGTTACAATAAATGTCGAAATCTCGGCTTAATGTTGGAAACCCGAAGAGGGTGAAGCAAATCACCAGGTCAGTGAATGTTTTGACTTTATATGATAAAAGTATACTGATTTTATGATTGCATGGGTTGGGTTTGTTAAAGGAGGAAGTTATACGTTGTAGCGGTTTTACCGTGATCTGTTATATGTTGTAGCGGCCTTTGCCGTGATCTGTTGTAGTGGCTTCGGCAATGATCTGATGATGAGCAGTAAGACTGCCATCAAGGCGTGTAGCGGTGTGGATCGATTGTAGAAATCCCCAATGGTGTGTATGGCTGGTACGGGGGCGTGTAGCGATGGACACCTAGGACATGGGTTGGGCTTTGCATGTTATTTATATTATTTATATTCTGATTAATATGTTGTATGGGGCTAAAGTCCAAATCTAACAGTGCAGGAGGGTTGCACATTGAGTCTCGCGACTCACCCTTTTATTTTAACCATCTCAGGTGACACTTAGGGTATCGGACCGGGCTGGAAAGGAGCGCAAGGTGGCCATGCAGAAAAATATGTGGATTCGGCAAAAAGACTCAAGTTAATAAATATTATATTATTTTTATTTAATGGATTTTAAATCTCGTTGTAATAAGGCCATAGGCCACCAGTTTATATTTTGTTTTATTATGGGCTTTAATTACTTTTAGGTATTCAAGTTCTTATTTCAATTAAACTAAGACATGTATTTAAATTTTGGTTTTAATTGGTAAAAGCATATTTTATTTAAACTACCAACTATTTATTTTTCCCAATAAAAAGATTAAACATAAGAAAAAAAATATCTTCTGAAAATACATGTTTTATAAAATTTCCTTAGTGACATACCAGATCCAGTCGTGATGTTTAGGTCGGGTCCAGGGTGTTACAAATTGGTATTAGAGCCCAGTTCAAAACTCGGCTCTGGGGTTTTTGGGCTCAAAACGTTTTCTAAAATGGGCTTTTGAAATATGGATGTCTTTAAGTGATAACAGATCTGTTAGCTCGGCATGGCACCTGCGTCTCCGGCCCAAGTCCGCCAGGTAAGTACTCTGAACCATTGTGTGATCTTTATATATGTGGGCTTAATGGGCCTAGTGGGACGTAGATTAAGTTAGAATTAGAACTTGATTGACTCTAGGCTTAGTACAAACTACTTCTTAAAATTTCATAAAACTTAATTTCACTAAACAAACCCGTTAACGAGCCGCAAGGCTAGGGTGTGGTAACCATCATACGCATGTCCAGGAAGGATCCGGAAGAGCCTGGTATTTAAGCAGTCCTAGTGACTCACCTCCTCTTCGCTGGAATCCTACCTGGTGCATAGTGACTGTTCACCTTAGCCGAGTTAGGGTGTGGCAATGGGCATATGCATGTCTAGGAGTGGATTCAGGGAGAGCTTGGTACTTAAGCAGTCCTAGCGCCTCCCTTCTTCTTCACTAGAATCCTACCTGGTGCGTAGTGACTATTCACCCTAGTTACGAGGACTGATTGATGGGCTAAACCCTATGACTAAAACCTGAAAGGGACCGACCACCCTATTTTTGAAAAAAAAATCCCAAGGTTTTGTAAAAATTTTCAAAACATATTTGATTTGTGAAAATCTCCGATCAACCATAAACTTATAAAATACCTATGTTTCGAAAATTTACCCGAAAATCTCACGTTTACAAGAATAACCTAGACCAAGAAACTAAATTTTACCAAAAGTACCCCGGTTTTAAAAAAAAACATCAAAGTTTGTAAAATTACCAAACTACCCTTGTTTTGCAAAATGACCAAAATACCCCTAGTGGGTAAAATTACCGAAATACCCTCGAGATTGCAAAATTACAAAAATACCCCTATTTCACAAAATCACCAAGGACCCTATTTTAAAAAATTACGAAAATACCCCTGTAGGATAAAATTACGAAAATACCCCTAGGTAGTGAAAACAACAACACCACCACCACTTTTTTGTAATGAACGTGAGTTCATGAATGTTGATGATTGAATGTATGAACTTGAGACTGTATTGTGTGTGTGAATTCGAAAGAACTACTTTTTAAAACTATTAATCATAAGACTGTTCGCGATAAATCAGTGGGAAGAAATAATGATTCATAAAATTTTTAATCAGATAAACGCAAATCGAAAGAATGAGTTCAAGGGGTTGAGGACGTTTGCCGCGTGGACGAGGTAGGGGTAGGATGACCTTGTCTGAGCCAGTAGGGTCTGGCCATGGGTCAGGAAACGAACTGCCGGATCCTCCAGCTGTGGAGGGAGAATTACGGGATCAGGCGACCGGAGATGATGCTGTATCCCAGGCGATGTTGCGAGTCCTTGAGAGAGTTGCTGGAGTAGGATGGGCACAGGAGCCCGGAAATCTGTGCCAGAGCGGCTTAAGGCCAATGGAGCAGAAGTGTTTAGGGGAGTTTCTGGTGTAGCCCCTAACACAGCTGAGTATTGGATGGAAGCGACTGAGCATATAATGGATGACTTAGATTTTACGGTAGAGGAGAAGTTGAAAGGGGTCGTGTCTCTTCTTCGAGACGAGGCTTACCAGTGGTGGCTCACGGTGAAAGAAGGTACTGCTGCAGATCTGATTGACTGGGAGTTCTTTAAGGAGTCGTTCCAGGGAAAGTATGTTGGGGCCAGTTATATTGATGCCCAAAGGAAGGCATTCTTGAACTTGGTACAGGGAAGTAAGACTGTGACTGAATATGAGGCAGAGTTCCTGCGTTTGAGCCGCTACGCTCGGGGAATGGTAGCAACGGAGTATGAACGTTGTGTTCGGTTCGAGGATGGGCTGCAAAATGAGTTAAGGGTTCTGATAGCACCACAACGAGAGAGAGTTTTTGCTGTTTTGGTAGATAAGGTTAAAATAGCTGAGGAAGTGAAACAGGTTGAGAGACAAGAAAGGGATAAGGATCGGGGTAAGAGTAAGAGGAGTTTTGGGCCATCAAGAGTATCTGGGAATTTTCAGAAGTGGCCTAGGACTGATGGGCCAGTTCGTGCTCCGACAAGTCAGAATCAAGCATGTTCTACATGTGGGAGGACGCATTATGGGGAGTGCAGAATGAAAACAGGTGGATGCTTTAGGTGTGGTGTAACATCCTGGATTAGGGGTTATGCGTTCGTGCGAAATTCATGAGATAGTGGGCTTAGTGGGTGTGTTGGATGTGATCTGAGGAGTTTTAGGAACCCTAAGATGTAAGGAAATGTATGGAAATATAAGGAAATGTAAGGAAATGTAAGGTAATGTATGGAAATGTATGGAAATGTAAGGAAATATAAGGAAATGATTTAGAAATGATTCAAAAGAAGAAAGTAAACATTTCTGGAAACTTGGAAATGTAAGGAAATGTTAAGTTTAAAGGAGGCAAACGAAAATTTTTGGAAACTTGGAAATGTAAAGAAATGTCAAGTTTTAAGGCTTAAAAAGATGAAAGTAAGGCAAGGTGGCCTTAAGAAAATTAGTAGGAGGAATTTGACACACAAGCAGGCTTGGAAAAGTGGCCTGAAGATGTCACTTAGGGCCTCTGGAAATGGCGCCACATGCAAGGGTGTTGGGCCTGAGTTCGAGTCACTTGGGAAGCAAATAAAAGAAGTTTTATTTTTGCTTCCAGAAGCAGAGAGGTGGACGGCATTAAGGCTCTTAAAAGAGGAGTTTTATTCTCTTTAAATTTCGGCTAAATAGGGGATAAATAAGGGATTTATTTATCATTATTTTCAAGAGATAATGGTTGGATTAAATTCTTTTTATTTTGTGATAATTAAAAGGATAAAGCTATCAAAATAGAAGTGTGGTGGCCAAGTAAGGGACTCTAGCTTAGTAAATTCGGCTATAAAAGGAAAAGAGAGGCCATTCTTCATTCATTCTTTTCTCTCCAAGCAAGCCTCTGCCGAAATTCTCTTGTCATCTTCTCCAAATTCTTTTCTGGCAAAATCACAAGTTTCCTCTCATCCTCTATTTCTTCTTCTTCTTCTTTTCTTTCATAACCTTCCACAAGCTGAAAGTAGGTTCTTTTAGTCATAGCCGATTGTTCATCAAGTCTCTAAGCCGAATCTCTGAAGTGGTGTTAGGAGGAATCTGTCGAATTCAATATTAAGGAGATCTTTCGGGATTTACTAAGTGTCGACTACAAGGAAGGAGAAGTTCTTTTCCCGAAGGTACACCATAGGCCGCGTGTTCCCTAGTTATTCAGTGAATTTCGGGATTTAAGAATCTAAGGGATTTTGACAGAGGGATACAAGGATTTCGGGATTTGAGAATTTCAAGGGATTAAGGATCTAAGCGGTAGATCAGATTTTGAGATCTCAAGGAATTCGTTAAGCAAATCAGGTGTGTAATCCACACTAATTCTTAATATGTTTTATGGCAATAATTAATATGTGCATGTTTATAAGAATGTGAATATGGCTAAGGTACCGTGTTACGGTACAAAGTACTCAGGTACGTTTCCTACTCATACTAGGATTACGAAATATGTTATATTTAACATGTGAAAAGTGACATGAATGTGAATTTAAGTATGATATGCATGATATGAATAATATGGGGCATTCGGGTTATATGAGAAAGGGGAAGTGAATGTGGTGACTTCGGTCTCACTATCTGAATGTTGTGACTTCGGTCACATTATCTGAATGTGGTAACTTCGGTTACATTATCTGAATGTGGTAATTTCGGTTACATTATCTGAATGTGGTGTCTCATGACACAATTATCTGAATCTGGTGGCTATACCACGAATTTTATATGGGCGATGAGCACGTCGACTGCAACGACTGCCTTCGATGGAGTGTAGCGGAAGGAGGGTTGACTTAGTAGTCCCCACGGTGTGCAGGTTGGTACGGGGAGGTGTAGCGGATGGCATCTAGGTTTGGGTTCGGGATTGCATCATTATCTTGAATTATTATGTGAACATGATATGTATGGTATGCCTAAATCTATTAAATTTTAGTGTTGGTTACACATTGAGTCTGTTTGACTCACCCCGTTGGGGAATATTTTTCAGGTGATGAGCAGTAATGGACCGGGTTGGCAGGAGCTTAAAGGTGGCCATGCACAGCAAGTAAAATATTTAAATTGGACATTTTATTTTATTTAAGTACTCTACAATTTTATTTTGGGTTTCGTTTTATGTAATAAGGCCATAGTGATGATTTTATTGTTGTTTTAATTACTATGTTACGAATTTATGTTAATTAAAGATTAAGTCAATTTAATTTAAAATAAACTTTAAATATTGTGTCACCTAAAAATAAACTTGTTTTTAACTCGAGCCCAACCCACAATCAACTATTTTTCAAAACACAGTTTTTCAAAGTAACAAAAGAATTTGAAACGGTTTACACCGAGGAACATACCAGATCCGGTCAAGGCTCGTGGGCCGGGTGTGGGGTGTTTCAATTTGGTATCAGAGCCCAGTTTCAAACCCTCGACCTGGGGTTTAAGGCCCAAAACGTTTTCAAATCGAGCCCAAATGAGTTTTTGAAGATAAGCAGGGTTTTTCTGGCATGGCACCTTAGTCTCCGACCCGAAGTCCACCAGGTAAGTACCCCTAACCTTTTTGTGAATTATATTATGATGTGTAGAAGGGTAGAAATGGAATGGCACGTAGAATAGCATGATAAGTACTTGAACCCTAGGACTAGGTTACCCCAACAAATTACATAAGACTTAATTGTTTAATTAAACAAACTTGTGACTAAGTCACCGAGTTAGGGTGTGGCAACCATTGTGCGCATGTCTAGGATTGGTATTCGGTGGGAGCTTGGTATTTAAGCAGTCCGCGTGACTCACCTCCTCTCCACTCGAATCCTACCTGGTGCGTAGCTTCGGTTCACCCTAACCAAGAGGACTTATTCATGGGCTAAACCCCTAACTAAAACCCGAAAGGGACTAGCCGTATTTTGATGGAAACCCTAGTTTTAAAACTTTTGAAAAAAAAATTACCCTTTTGAATTGTAAACATGATTTTATAAAATTCTCTCTAATATTCTTGATTTGTGAAAATTACCAAAATACCCCTAGTGGTAAAATTCCAAAAATGCCCTTGGTTTATAAAATGTCCAACTACTCAACTGTTTTACCAAAATTTCATTATTTTATAAATGTTCAAAAACCCTAATTTGCAAAATATCAAAACACCTTGATTTTGGAAAATTACAAAACTGCCCCTAACTTACCAAAATTACCAAAATGACCCTGATTTTCAAAATTTTTGCAACATTATCGTTTTGAAAAGTACAATTCCCAAAAAGAACTCTCAAAGTTTTGCAAAATTTGGGAAATACCCCGAGCTCCAAAATTACCGAAATACCCCCAAATTTCAAAATTTTCCAAAATACCCCAGGAATTTAAAAATTCCAAAATTCTTTTCGACAAAATCACCAAGGAACTTTTTCTTCTGAAAAATTATGAAAATACCCCTGTAGGACAAATTACGAAAATACCCCTGGGTAGTGGAAAAACAACAACAATGAAAACTACAACATTTCTCTGAATGAACGAAAGTTCATAATTGATTGATGGATGTATGAATGTAAAGACTGTGTGCATGTATGAATACGAAAGAACCACTCCTAAAATTCTTTTCATAAAATTGTTCGCGGTTAATCAGTGAAACAAAATTTTTAATACATAAAACTTCTTAATCAAGATTAAATCGCGACGTTAGAAATGAGTTCTAGGGGACGTGGTCGTCATGGACGGGATAAGAGGAGTTTTGGACCGTCAGAATCGGCTGAGAGTCTTCAGAAAAGACCGAAGGTTGAGAATTCTGCTCGTGTTTTTAAACCAACTACTGGAAATCCGGACCGTCCGTGTGCTCAGTGTGGAAGGTATCATGTTGGCGAGTGTTGGAGCCGAGATTGGGAATGTTTAGATGTAAGTCTAAAGCTCATTTGGTTAAGAATTGCCCTCAGGCAACAAAGGTTCGCGGTCCAAACCATGGAGGAAATGGTTCTGGCCGAGGTCATGGAACATCCGGCAAAGGAGCTGAAGGTTCGAATGCAAGACAACCAAGGATATGATAGCGGATAAGTTCCTTGTTTTGGAATATTATTTATTGCTTTAGAGATAGTTCATTTTTGTGATGCTAGGGAAGTGCTTGAAACCTTGGATGTGAACTTAAAGACTGTGCCTAGGAGGTGTGATAGTATTATTAAGATCAGAGTGCGCAGCTGTGGAGTAGTGTGATGAGTTAAGGATGCACGATTGAACGATAGTAATTAATTTTGAGGACAAAATTATTTTAAGGGGGGTAGAACTGTAACATCCTGGATTAGGGGTTATGCGTTCGTGCGAAATTCATGAGATAGTGGGCTCACTGGGTGTGTTGGATGTGATCTGAGGAGTTTTAGGAACCCTAAGATGTAAGAAAATGTATGGAAATATAAGGAAATATAAGGAAATGTAAGGTAATGTATGGAAATGTATGGAAATGTAAGGAAATGTAAGGAAATGATTTAGAAATGATTCAAAAGAAGAAAGTAAACATTTCGGGAAACTTGGAAATGTAAGGAAATGTTAAGTTTAAAGGAGGCAAACGAAAATTTTTGGAAACTTGGAAATGTAAAGAAATGTCAAGTTTTAAGGTTTAAAAAGATGAAACTAAGGCAAGGTGGCCTTAAGAAAATTAGTAGGAGGAATTTGACACACAAGCAGGCTTGGAAAAGTAGCCTGAAGATGTCACTTAGGGCCTCTGGAAATGGCACCACATGCAAGGGTGTTGGGCCTGAGTTCAAGTCACTTGGGAAGCAAATAAAAGAAGTTTTATTTTTGCTTCCAGAAGCAGAGAGGTGGACGGCATTAAGGCTCTTAAAAGAGGAGTTTTATTCTCTTTAAATTTCGGCTAAATAAGGGATAAATAAGGGATTTATTTATCATTATTTTCAAGAGATAATGGTTGGATTAAATTCTTTTTATTTTGTGATAATTAAAAGGATAAAGCTATCAAAATAGAAGAGTGGTGGCCAAGTAAGGGACTCTAGCTTAGTAAATTCGGCTATAAAAGGAAAAGAGAGCCCATTCTTCATTCATTCTTTTCTCTCCAAGCAAGCCTCTGCTGAAATTCTCTTGTCATCTTCTCCAAATTCTTTTCTGGCAAAATCACAAGTTTCCTCTCATCCTCTATTTCTTCTTCTTCTTCTTTTCTTTCATAACCTTCCACAAGCTGAAAGCAGGTTCTTTTAGTCATAGCCGATTGTTCATCAAGTCTCTAAGCCGAATTTCTGAAGTGGTGTTAGGAGGGATCTGTCGAATTCAATATTAAGGAGATCTTTCGGGATTTACTAAGTGTCGACTACAAGGAAGGAGAAGTTCTTTTCCCGAAGGTACACCATAGGCCGAGTGTTCCCTAGTTATTCGGTGAATTTCGGGATTTAAGAATCTAAGGGATTTCGACAGAGGTATACAAGGATTTCGGGATTTGAGAATTTCAAGGTATTAAGGATCTAAGCGGTAGATCAGATTTCGAGATCTCATGGAATTCGTTAAGCAAATCAGGTGGGTAATCCACACTAATTCTTAATATGTTTTATGGCAATAATTAATATGTGCATGTTTATAAGAATGTGAATATGGCTAAGGTACCGTGTTACGGTACAAAGTACTCAGGTACGTTTCCTACTCATACTAGGATTACGAAATATGTTATATTTAACATGTGAAAAGTGACATGAATGTGAATTTAAGTATGATATGCATGATATGAATAATATGGGGCATTCGGGTTATATGAGAAAGGGGAAGTGAATGTAGTGACTTCGGTCTCACTATCTGAATGTGGTGACTTCAGTCACATTATCTGAATGTGGTAACTTCGGTTACATTATCTGAATGTGGTAACTTCGGTTACATTATCTGAATGTGGTGTCTCATGACACAATTATCTGAATCTGGTGGCTATGCCACGAATTTTATATGGGCGATGAGCACGTCGACTGCAGCGACTGCCTTCGATGGAGTGTAGCGGAAGGAGGGTTGACTTAGTAGTCCCCACGGTGTGCAGGTTGGTATGGGGATGTGTAGCGGATGGCATCTAGGTTTGGGTTCGGGATTGCATCATTATCTTGAATTATTATGTGAACATGATATGTATGGTATGCCTAAATCTATTAAATTTTAGTGTTGGTTACACAATCTGTTTGACTCACCCCGTTGGGGAATATTTTTCATGTGATGAGCAGTAATGGACCGAGTCGGCAGGAGCTTAAAGGTGGCCATGCACAGCAAGCAAAATATTTAAAGTGGACATTTTATTTTATTTAAGTACTCTACAATTTTATTTTGGGTTTCGTTTTATGTAATAAGGCCATAGTGATGATTTTATTGTTGTTTTAATTACTATGTTACGAATTTATGTTAATTAAAGATTAAGTCAATTTAATTTAAAATAAACTTTAAATATTGTGTCACCTAAAAATAAACTTGTTTTCAACTCGAGCCCAACCCACAATCAAACTATTTTTCAAAACACAGTTTTTCAAAGTAACAAAAGAATTTGAAACGGTTTACACCGGGGAACATACCAGATCCGGTCAAGGCTCGTGGGCCGGGTGTGGGGTGTTTCATGTGGATCCACAGAACATCTGATTAAGGACTGTCCTCAGATGGATCGGGTACAGCCGGCGAGCCGAGGTTCTGATCAAGCTGGAAGAGGTGGTCAGCCAGTGCCAAGGGGTCGTGGCCCAAGTAGAGGTGGAAATAGGGCCGGTCGTGGTCGTGGAGCACCTAGTAGAGGTGCCGGTAATGGGGATGCAAGGCAGCCGAGTCTAGTTTATGCAGTTCGTCGACAGGAGGATGGTGACGCACCGGATGTCATCACCGGTACGTTTCTTATTATTGATAGGCCTTTGCTTGCTTTGATTGATATTGGATCAACCCATTCCTATATTGCATGTTCCATATCTGAGATCTTAAGTATAGACTCTGAAACAACTACTAGGAAGATGACTGTGGTTAGTCCCTTACGACAAGCTATTTAAGGAGGTACCTTTAGAGACTCAAGGGGTAGTGTTTCCCGCAGACTTAATGGAATTGCCATTTGGAGAGTTCGATCTTATCCTAGGAATGGATTGGTTGTCAAAGCATCGTGCTAAGCTAGATTGTGGGACTAAGCGCATGGTGTTAAGTACCCCGGAAGACGGGGAGGTGGTTGTGTTAGGAGAAAGAAGGAACTATTTGTCCAACGTAATGTCGGCCTTGAAAGCTGTTAAGATGATTCGGAAGGGATGTAAGCCTTTTTAGCTTTTATTAGTGCTTTGGATGCTAAAGAGGTGACTGTCGATGAGGTTTGAACAGTCAAGGATTTCGCGGATGTATTTCCGGAGGAGTTGCCAGGATTACCCCCGGATCGCGAGGTGGAGTTTGGAATAGAACTACTCCCGGGTACGGCTCCGGTATCTATTGCCCCTTATCGAATGGCGCCGAAGGAGCTGGTGGAGCTCAAAGCTCAGATTCAGGAGCTATTGGATCGAGGATTTATCCGACCGAGTGTGTCTCCATGGGGAGCGTCGGTTCTATTCGTGAAAAAGAAGGACAGATCCATGCGTATGTGCGTGGACTATCGTCAACTGAATAAGTTGACAATTAAGAATAAGTACCCATTATCGAGAATCGACGATTTGTTCGACCAGCTCAAAGGAGCTTCGGTCTTTTCTAAGATTGATTTAAGGTCGGGATATCATCAATTAAAGGTTAAAGAAGGAGAATTTATAAAACGGTGTTTCAGACTCAGTACGGTCATTATGAGTTTTTGGTAATGCCGTTTGGTTTGACGAATGCGCCAGCAGCATTTATGGATATGATGAACTGGGTGTTTCATCCATACCTTGATCGGTTCGTCGTAGTATTTATCGACGATATATTGGTTTATTTCAAGTCTGAGGAGGAGAATGATGCACAACTTCGAGTGGTGTTGCAAATTCTAAGGGAAATGCAGCTGTACGCAAAGTTCAGTAAGTGTGAGTTCTAGCTGAAAGAGGTGACTTTTCTAGGGCATGTAGTTTCCGCAGAGGGGATTAGGGTAGACCCTCGGAAAATCGAAGCTGTGTTAAATTGGAAATCGCTGAAGTCGGTGGCGGAAATTCAAAGTTTCTTAGGATTAGCAGGATATTATCGAAGGTTCGTTGAGGGGTTCTCTTCAATAGAGGCAACATTAACTAAGTTGTTGAGGAAGGGAGTATCTTTTGTGTGGACTGACAAACAACAGGAGAGCTTTGAGAGGCTGAAGAGAATTTTGAAGCACCAGTGTTAATTCAGCCAGAGGCAGGAAAAGAATTTATCGTCTATTGTGATGCGTCACACACAGGGTTGGGGTGTGTGCTGATGCAAGATGGGAAAGTTGTGGCATACGCGTCTCGACAGTTGAGACCGCATGAGTTGAACAACCCTACGCATGATTTGGAGTTTGCAGCGGTAGTGTTTGCTCTGAAGATTTGGAGGCACTACCTGTACGGGGAAAAATTGGTAATTTACACCGACCATAAAAGTTTGAAGTACCTCCTTACGCAGAAGGAGTTAAATTTACGACAACGTAGGTGGATCGAGCTCTTGAAGGACTATGATTGCTCGATTGAATACCATCGCGGCAAGGTGAATGTGGTGGCGGATGCGTTGAGTAGGAAGGTGATAGCAGACCTAATGGCGATGTTCACTCAT
Organism: Gossypium australe; assembly: GCA_005393395.2. Lineage (NCBI taxonomy): Eukaryota > Viridiplantae > Streptophyta > Magnoliopsida > Malvales > Malvaceae > Gossypium > Gossypium australe. The sequence continues at coordinate 23,538,949 of CM016626.1, forward strand.
CTTAGTTTGTGTGAGGATGGTAGTTTGGTGGCTGAGCTACAAGTAAGACCTATGTGGACAAGTCTAATCAAGGAGAAGCAACTTTTGGATGATGTCTTAAGTACTCGAATCCGACAAGTGCAGGAGGGTGAAGTAGAGGACTATAGTCTGAACAATGATGGAATTTTGTGTTTCCGTGGGAAGGTTTGTATGCCAAAAGATGAGGAGCTAAGGCAGATGATTCTTCGGGAATCGCATAGTAGCCCCTATGCTATGCATCCTGGAGGAGTTAAGATGTATCGGGATTTGCGAGACCAGTTCTGGTGGTCAGGTTTGAAGCGAGAAGTTACGGAATATGTGGGGAAGTGTTTGACGTGTCAGCAAGTCAAAGCTGAGCACCAGTTGCCTTCGGGATTGTTGCAGCCGGTAAAGATTCCCCAATGGAAATGGGAGAGAATCACAAGGGATTTCGTTAGTGGGTTACCCCTTACACCCACCAAGAAAGATTCAATTTGGGTAATTGTGGATCGACTGACGAAGTCTGCTCACTTCATACCGGTTCGGGTCGACTACACTTTCAAAAGTTGGCTAAGTTGTACGTGGCTGAGGTTGTAAGATTACATGGTGTACCGGTGTCGATCATATCGGATAGGGACCCTAGGTTCATGTCACGATTTTGGAAAGCTCTTCATCAAGCAATAGGAACAAGGTTAGACTTCAGTACCGCTTTTCACCCACAGACTGATGGTCAGTCTGAGAGGGTAATTCAGATCTTGGAGGATATGTTAAGGGGTTGCATCATCGATTTTAGGGGTAGTTGGGAGGAGTATTTACCCTTGGCTGAATTCGCGTACAATAATAGCTATCAAGCTAGTATTCAAATGGCGCCGTATGAAGCATTATATGGAAGGAGATGTCGTACTCCAACTTGTTGGATGGAGTTGGGTGAACGTCTGGTATTGGGTCCAGAACTAGTTTCGGAAACGGAGGAGAAAGTTAAGTTAATACGGGCTCAATTGAAGGAAGCGTCTGATCGGCAGAAATCTTATACGGATCTAAAGAGGAAGGAGGTGGAATTCGCAGTAGGAGATCAAGTCTTTTTGAAGGTTTCCCCATGGGAAAAGGTAATGAGGTTTGGATGGAAGGGAAAGCTAAGTCCTCGGTTTATTGGGCCTTATCGGGTGTTAGAACGTGTGGCGCCAGTGGCTTATCGTTTGGAGTTGCCTTCAGAGTTGGAGCAGATACATGACGTGTTCCATGTCTCGATGCTGAGACGTTATCGATCTGATCCATCGCACATAGTGCCAGTGGGAGAAATTGAAGTAAGGCCAGATTTATCTTTTGAGGACGAACCAGTACAAGTTTTGGATCGAGATATAAAAGTGTTGAGAAGGAAGTCCGTTCCTTTGGTCAAAGTTCTATGGTGAAATCACGGCGCAGAAGAGGTGACGTGGGAGCCAGAAGATGTTATGCGGTAGCAGTATCTCTATCTCTTTTGATCAGGTAAATTTCGAGGATGAAATTTATTTTTAAGGGGGGTAGAACTGTAACACCCTGAATAATTGGGTCTGTGCATTATATGTGGTTGACTGCTTAAAATATTAAATTGAGAATTTAAGGTACAATTGGGGCTCAGGTTTGGGCTGAAACTTGGGTTAGTTTCTAATAAAGAGCTATAGAACATTATTTAAATAGATATCTGTGTTTAAAAGGCAAGGTGGGCTTATGGCCCAAAAGTTTGGAGGTGTTATAAGGGGAGCATGTAGGTGGCGTCATTAAGAGATGGATTGGGCCAAGTGTTGGCTACTTAGGGCCCAAGTTGTTGGGTCAAAAATTCGGCACTTAGGAGGGAAGGGGAGGACGGCACACTTGCTACAATTTAGGGGTTTTAATTCTTTTATTTTTTTTGATAAATAGGAAGATAATGAAGAGAAAGATTAGGGCTATTTTTTAGGAGCTAAGGGATTAAGATAATAGGAGGGATAAAAGCTATCAGATGACAGCAGAGTTGGCCGAAAATCCAACTTTGGGAGGGGGATTGAATTGCCGAAATTTATTGGCCAGTGATCATCTTTTTCATTCTATTTTTCTTCTTTCTTTCTCACCTATTCTCTGCTAGCCGAAATTTCTTTTCTCTTGTGAGCTTCTCTCTCTTTCTTTGCCGCAACTTCCTAGCTCTCCTCTCCTCAATATTTTCTTCCTAAAATCCTAATTCTCCTTGCTCATATCTCTTCCTTCCATAGCCGAATCTTCAAGGTTGGTCTCTCTTTCCCGAAGGTGCACCATAGCCGATTACACCTTCCTAGTTTGGTAAGTTTTTGTGATGTATTTCTACCATATTTCTTTCTTTCTCATATTGTTCTTAAACTGAATTACCCCTCTAACATCTTGATTGATGATCACTCTCTGATCTTAGAAGCCGAATTCTTTCTTGCTGAGATCTGTAGTGCCAATTTGTGAAAAGCCGAAGGTAGGAAGGTGACGTTTTCTTAATGGACTTTCAGGATTCGACAAATTAGGTAAGAGGTCTATTAGTTTTTAATGTGTAGGTTGAGATTTATTAACCTTGGCCGAATATTGAAGGGCTAAATCTTCGTGTGATTTTCCGGCTTTTGAGCAAGGCTTTACACTGAGGGTAGTAGATTTGGATATCAACTAAGGATAGTAGATTTTGCGATATCAGGTGTGTAATACTTCCCCACCATCTCGATCTAATCAATATGTACATGCTTATAAGTTTTATATGTTACAATAAATGTCGAAATCTCGGCTTAATGTTGGAAACCCGAAGAGGGTGAAGCAAATCACCAGGTCAGTGAATGTTTTGACTTTATATGATAAAAGTATACTGATTTTATGATTGCATGGGTTGGGTTTGTTAAAGGAGGAAGTTATACGTTGTAGCGGTTTTACCGTGATCTGTTACATGTTGTAGCGGCCTTTGCCGTGATCTGTTGTAGTGGCTTCGGCCATGATCTGATGATGAGCAGCAAGACTGCCATCAAGGCGTGTAGCGGTGTGGGTCGATTGTAGAAATCCCCAATGGTGTGTATGGCTGGTACGGGGGCATGTAGCGGATGGACACCTAGGACATGGGTTGGGCTTTGCATGTTATTTATGTTATTTATATTCTGATTAATATGTTGTATGGGACTAAAGCCCAAATCTAATGGTGCATGAGGGTTGCACACTGAGTCTCGCGACTCACCCTTTTATTTTAACCATCTCAGGTGACACTTAGGGTATCGGATCGGGCTGGAGAGGAGCGCAAGGTGGCCATGCAGAAGAATATGTGGATTCGGCAAAAAGACTCAAGTTAATAATTATTATATTATTTGTATTTAATGGATTTTAAATCTCGTTGTAATAAGGCCATGGGCCACCAGTTTATATTTTGTTTTATTATGGGCTTTAATTACTTTTAGGTATTCAAGTTCTTATTTCAATTAAACTAAGACATGTATTTAAATTTTGGTTCTAATTGGTAAAAGCATATTTTATTTAAACTACCAACTGTTTATTTTTCCCCAATAAAAAGATTAAACATAAGAAAAAAAATAATTTCTTCTGAAAATACATTATGTTTTATAAACTTTCCTTAGTGACATACCAGATCCGGTTGTGATGTTTAGGCTGGGTCCGGGGTGTTACATCACTTAATTGGTTAGTCATCATTATTACTTGCAAAGCATACCATAAACAGTCCTAAAAACGAGTATTAACATGCACAAGGTCCACTTAGCAAAATTCTCAAAATGTGCTCGTAGGTATCGATACTGACACTAAGGTATTGGCATTTTCTTTGTGCGGTATCGATACCACCTGGAAAAACGATACCAAACTTACATTTTGTTTCTTGACTAAATCCCAAAGTCTCGAAAATTATCGATACCTATCATGAAATATTGATACTTTGTTCCCGAATACCGATACTTAAGCAAAGGTATCAATACCAAATCCCTATTTTGACTTCCTTTACATTTCAAAACACAGAGGTATCAATTTTAAACCCCAAATATCGATACCTCTGCCTCTAGGCATAAAAATATAGCATAAAATGCAATTAACTCATCCCAAAATAGTTCCTACGCGTCATGCAAAAAATACATTGATTAATACTCATTCGATGGCCAAGTTTAACAGTTCAAATAATCAAAATGTGGCCAAGCAAGAAACATCGTGCCAACATCTATGTTTATAATCCAAAGCAAATATATATACTTATAAAACTAAGAACAAGAGCAAAACTGGTAAATAGTCCAAATACATCATGGCAATAACCAACAATAAAACTACCACATTGCCTTATTCCCCAAAACGCAAATAAATAAATGAATAAACACCTACAAAAATAAATGAAACTCCCTTGGATCATTCCCTTAGACAACCACATTGCCCACACTAAACCGTTACTAATATGCAGTTGTTGAAAAGAGTGGGTGAGCTTAAACAAGCTTAGTGAATGAATAGAATATCCACAACACAAACATACCATCATGCATTCACAATCAACCATTTACTCAAAAGTACGATACTCTTAGGTTTGATAACATATAGTACAATAATGTGCATTGTATTCCATTTGCATAAAAAATACATACTCATTCAAGCATACATCACATAACACATAGATACATATTTCCACAGTTAAAAAAGTTTAGATAGATTTGCACTTGAGTTATGAAACATATAGTGAGCTCTATCATCACTCATCGGATACATAGATCTCCATCACACCAAACATAGACTCATAGAGTCAAGCATGTCCTAGAAGTAAATCATATAGCTAACACTCTCCTTATTCCCTCTCACATGTCTCGTTGAATGGAGCTTAGCTCACATTACCTTATTGTAACACCCTATACTCAGCCTGGTCGCCAAGCCCAAATACGAGATGCCACACCACCATCTCGTCTCATGTACATCAAGTAGGAAACTAAATCCAAAGAAATCGATCTTCTTTAGCTAACCCATATAAGTTTTAAGTCATCCAATTAGTTAATTAACATTATTACAAGCAAAACATTCATTAATCGACCTTACATACAGTTAGAATCATGTGTAAGGGCTGTTTAGAAAATTTTCATAAAATTGTTCGTAGGTATCGATACTGGTGTTTAAGGTATCGATATTTCCTTCATGTGGTACCGATGCCATTCGAAAAAATGATGCCAAAATAGCTTACTGTTTCTCAGCCAAAAATCCTAATTGTCAAAACTTGCTATAAATTATCGATAGTTTAGTCCCGAGTATTGATACTCAAGATAAGGTATCGACACCAAATCCCTATTTTGTTTTCCTATACATTTTAATTCACAGAAGTATCAATTTTTTAAGCCAACTATCGATACATTTGCTACGGGAGCTAAAAATGCAGCATAGAAGGGGAAATAATTCATTCCAAATGGTTCCTATGCAACATGCATCAAGTACTTTATTTATTTCATTATTCACCAACTAAATTTATCATTCTAAAACATAAAATCATCCAAACAAGAATCATTATGCCAACATCAATGTTTAAATATTCTAACATAAAAATAACATGAAATTATTGTAGGCCAAATCAAAATGTTTAAGGATCTATAATCCAAAATAGTTCTACCATATTGCCTGTTTCCCCAATACGAATATAAATAATGGAGCACCTACTTTGAATAACCAATCTTCCTTGGATCACTCCCTCAGAAATCACACCGCCCACACCGTGTCGTCGCTAATTTGCATATGTTGAAATGAGTAGGTGAGCTTTAACAAGCTCAGTGAATACAAAGAATTCCACAACGCAAACATATCATCATGCAACACAACCAACCAACAACTCACAAGTACCTTATTCTTAAGTCTAACATCATGTGGTATTAAATCATGCATCATCTAATAGGTCATTCTCATAACCCATACATACTCATTCAAGCATAGAACATGATTCACACGATTACATAAAATATGATAAATTGGCACTTGAGTTATGAAACGTATAATGAGCTCTATCATCATACATCAGATGCGCGGATCTCCATTACACCACATAGACTCATCAAGTTAAACATGTACCAAAAGTGAAGCATATAGCTAACACTCTCCTTATTTCCCCTCACATGTGTAACGCCTCGAATTTGGGCCTAGTATAATTGGGCCTATTGAGCTTTGGGCTTTGGGCTTTGGGTCTCAAAAAATTTTTAAGTGAGCCAGAAAATGACAATTGGCATGTGGGCTTTGAGGGTTAATGAATTTGGAGTGTCTAGGGGTGTTGGAGATGTCCTGGGATCAAGTAAGGGTATAGGAAAAATTTTGGTTTTTAGCCCCAAGGGAGCTGTGACTTTAGTTAGTAGGCCTTTGAAAAAAATGAATAAGAAATATGACACAAGAGAAGCTTGTGGTGTAGTGGCAAAGTGGTGCCACTTAGGGAGCAGGGAGGTGGCGTCATTAGCAGGCAGGGGAGTCCAAGGTTCGAGTAGTAGCATGGTATTTTATTGGGGTATTTATTTTGCTAAATCAGGACAGCTAGAGTTTGTGTTGCAGTGGAAGTCTGATGGATGAGAGGTTTGAAGTGGTCATGAAGAGATTGTAGGAGCTTATCTTGGAGAAAATTTAGGATGAGATTGAGGAGTTATCAGGGAGAAAAGTTAGGAGCTGAGAAGTGTGAAGAGTTGGTGCCGTTTTGGGAAGTGAAGAGTGTATAAATTTAGCTTAGGAGGGTAGATGAGTGCCGTTTTTGGGTCTTTTAGAGGGTATTACGAATTTTCATTGTGGCTTTCAGCATTTGGAGAGTTTTGCAAATAGGTCAGTCTTTCTTTTCCTTACTAAATTCCTTTGAAAGGTTCCTTAGGATTTCCATTACTTTTCTTTTCTCCCCCTCACACTGTTTCTTCCGTTGTCGAATTCTTCCATTGCAGAAAAACCATCATTCCTTTTTACCGAAATCCTTATTAGTGCCGAATCTTTATTGTTTTCCTCCATCACAAATCAATTGTTATCTACTATCAGTCAAGGTTTAAAGCCGAATCTCGTTCAGTAGCTATCTAGACCGCAGGATTAAAAGTGGATTCAGTAAGTATTCAGTTAACCCCTTAGTGTGTTTTGTTAAAAGCCGAAGGGATATCTAACTTCTCATTGTTGTTAATCTTGTATTAACAAGGGTAAGGTTCAGAGATAGCAAGCGTGGTAAGGACCGTTAGCAAAGTGTAAGTGTACTCAACTCTATTATGGTTTAAGTAAATGGCCGAATGTGAGTATGATCTATAGGGTTGACTTGTGTGGATTATGAGTCACTCGAAGTTTGATGGTGTATGTGTGAGTCCAGATCTAGGGAATACTAGTGGTTAGTAGCTAAGGAAGGGCTATTACTCAGTGGCACACGGTAAGGTTACGGTAAGGCTTCGGCTTTTGGTAAATGTTTTGATTAAGTATGGGTGATTGATTGAAGGTTGGTTGGTTGTAGGTTCAAGACCAAGGATAGTATAGCACGTCGCAGCAACCAGGTGTGTACAAACACTATACACACACAATATCGGCAATGCCAAAAAGTCGAAAGTAGCTAAATGGGCCCGGTAGGCCCTGAGGCTAAGTTTGATTAAATTGATTGATTTGGTTATATGAATTGAGTTAGTCATGCATGTTACATGATCTGGAATTGTTTTGGGCCTAATAGGCCATAGGAATGAGATCTGGGCCTAATGGGCCATAAGGATGTGATTTGGGCATAATGAGCTATATGAACGTGAAATGGGCTCGATGGGCTTAATGGGGACGTAGACAAGTATGCTAGGGTTTAATGGACTTTAGGCCTAGTTCTGAACAACTCTTAAATCGCATAAGACTTAATCTAATAATTAAACATGTCCGTGGATAAGTCGCTGGGTTAGAGTGTGGCAACGGACATATGCATGTCTAAGATTGGATCTAGGGAGAGCTTGGTACTTAAGTGGTCCTAGTGGCCCACCTCCTCTTCTTTAGAATCCTACCTGGTGCGTAGTGTCTGTTCACTTTAGCCGCAAGGACTTGTTAATGGGCCAAAGTTCATAACTAAAACCCGAGAGGGACCAAAATACCCTGATTTGAAAAATAAAAAAATACCCCCGATTTGTAAAATTACCAGAATACCCTTGATTTGCGAAATTACCAAAATATCCCTAATTTAAAAAATTTCCAAAATACCTCTGTTTTACAAAATTACCTAAATATCCTTGTAAAGTAGATTTACGAAAGTACCCTTGGGTAGTGAAATGACTAAAATACCCCTAAGTGCCGAATATGTGAAAATTTGTATGTTGCATTCATGAAATATATGTTGCATTTGGGTGGGTTTTGATGATACAGAGGAAGATTTGAGGATCACATAGTCGCTTGACGACCGTGGATCCACCAGTGGCTTTAAGCCCATTATAGAAGCTTTGTTGCAATGTTTGAGTAGTGCCGCTACTGGTGCTACCTTTGGAGTGTAGGGATGGGTGGGTTGATACTTATATCCCCACAGGAGTGTAGGGTTGGAAAGGAAATGGAGTGCAGGGTTGGATTTGGGATGGGAATATTGCATTCATGTGATACTGATGTGATATGAGGTTATTGTGGGCTAAGACCCAATACCACCGTTTTTTATAGGGCTTAGGCCCAATGTAATAATTGTATGTTTATTGGATTACCAAGGGTCGTACACACTGAGTTTCGAAACTCACACCCTTTTTATTAAATGTTTCAGGTGATCCTCAGTAATCGGCTCGACGTGGGAGAGGACTCGGAGATGGCCACACTACAAGATACTTAGAAGTTTTATTTATTTGTCTCAAACGACGTGATTTTAATTACTTTATTTATGTTGGATGTAATAAGGCCTTGTACTCCGATTTGACTTTGGATTTTGAGTTTTGTTGTTTCAACTGTTTACTTAATTATTAAACCTGAGTAAATTTCTTATGTTTAAACATGGTTTTCGGAGTACTTAAAATAATTAAATGGGCTTTTATCATTACTTAACAAGACTCAAGGATTTTGGGCTTTTGGGTCTTAAATTTTAACTTAGCAAAATCGTTTTGAAATATGCCTTTGATGTGACATTCCCGGATTCGGCCATAACATCTGGGCCGAGTCTGGGGGTGTTACAACATGTCCCATTGAATGAAGCTTAGCTCTCATTCCATTATCCCTCCAAACATGTCCAGGGCCTCAATGCCCAAAACCACTATACATATAAGTGAGTACTTAGAATCCTATGACCTGCCAACTATATCCAATGGTTCCAAGATCACAAGGCTAAAATATCCAAAAATAATACATATTTCTTACCGATTATCCATGCACTATCATTGCATATTAGCATCTTTTGCAAAACACTAGCATAATCATATAACATATATATTACACATTTATTTCATGTATATAATTGTACTTTACACAATAATCACCATACTCACTTATCACATTTCATGCACAATACATAACCACAAGATAATTATATATTCAAGAAACTTACGCTCGGAACTTAGAGTAGTGGTTTAAGCTACATCTAAGTTCCCAAATAACACATGACTCGTGTTTACGAGTAACAATTCCATACACTCACCACTTTATGCTTTTTTTGAAAAGTCGAGGTTTTACACACAAAAATCATACAATAACTACAGTCAAGTAACAATAAAAAATTCACTCAAACCAACTAGAACACAAGCTTTAAGCTAAGTCCCCATGTAACTTAAACTATAAACATAATAAACTTTTAATTCTAATAACTCGGTCCATACTCAATCTTTTTGTCTAGAATCAATTCTGTTCATCTAATTAATCATCTACTCCTAATTCACAACCTTCAAACTAAACAAATCTACTCAATTCATGGCATCGACATTTTTCGACATCTTTTAGGCAATATTCACAAAATTCATTAAAACATAAGAAACCATTAACAAAAATTCCAAGTAAGTTTAAAAACCTTCTAATCATGCTAAAAAAAGTTGAAAAACACTTTGAAACCAAGTTTTTATGCAAAATCTCGAAATCCACCATTAATGGCTCTATTTTTAACTTTTATTTAAAACAAACGATTTGAAGTCTAATAATTCAGTTTTAGATTCTAAATAACATTAAAAACCAATGGATACATGAATTATTGCCTTTGTTGAAAGAATGAACGAGTTTTGACATAAATTTGAAAAACCCACGTTTGGAGAAGATGATGAAATCTATGGAGTTTTGGGTGTTTTTCTTGAAGATTTATGGTGGCAAATGACTTAGGATTGATAGGAAATCAATGTATTGTGGTTTGGGAATAAAAAATCGAAAGAAATAGCAAGGGAAAAGCAAGCACAATGAAAGAGAAAGGAAATTGACATGAGAACATGTTGATGGGGAAGAAATGGGTTCAATTTTATAAACTAGTTAAATTGCCACATAAATGCTCATTATTTTGACTTTGTTACAAATCAGCCCTTTTTCAAAATTAAGGGTTTTTAGAACACTTTTTCAAAAATTGATTTAACAGCTAAGATGCCATAGTCGAAAATATTACTGAGTACCAGCCTTATGAAATTTCGAGCTCATATAGGCTAAAATTCCTAAAATACCCCTAAAACTTTTAGGCCCTATTTTGGGGTATTGCACTTATCCCTCCAACATGTCCCAGGGCCTCAACATCCAAAATCACTATACATATAGGTGAGTACTCACAATCCTATGGCATGTCAACTATCTCCAACGGTCTTATAAGGTTACAAGGGCAAAATATCCGAAACAATCACAAATCACTTACTGTTCATCCATGCACTATCACTGCATGTTAACATCTTTTGCAAAACGTTGTCACTATCATATAACATACATATATTATACATACAGTTGCACTTTTTGCAATCATTACCATACCCACTATCACATACTTGAGATTATCATCACTATGCACAAATACATAAACATCTAAGCACAAAAATCACAATAAATATAGATACAAGAAAACTTACACTCAGAATTTAGAGTAGGGGTTTAGGCTACTACTAAATTTCCAAATGACACATGACTCATGTCTATGAATAGATATTCCATACACTCACCTAATACACTTTTCCTAAAAAGATAAAAGCTTGACTAATCTTTTCATTAGCTTGTAGCAAGCTCTAACGAATTCGAGGCTTCACACGCAACAATCATACAATAACCACAGTCAAATAACAACCAAGGATTCACTCAAACCAGCCAAGTCACTAGTCTAAGTTAGGTTCCCAAGTAGCTCCATTAACTTAACAAACTTAAAATGCTCATAACTCGGCCTACGCTTAACATCTTTGCCTAAAATAAATTTCATTCATCTTACTAATCAATTATGCCTAATTTTAAACCTTTAAATTACACTAAAATGTATAGTTCATGGTATCGACATTTTTCGACATCTTTTAGGCAATTTTCACAAAATTCATGAAACATAAGAAATCATTAACGAAACTTCAATGCAAGTTTAAATACCTTTCAATCACATTGAGACTAATAGAAAAACATTTTAAAATCACATTTTTACTCAAAAATCCAAATTTCACCATTAACGACTTTATTTTCGACTTTTATTAAAATCTTGCAATTTGTGGGCTAATAATTCAATTTTTAGGACTAGATATCATGGAAAACTCATAAGAATTCAAAATGTTGCCTTTGATAGAAGATTAAATGAGTTTTGATGCAAATCTAGAAAACCCACTGTAACACCTCTAACCCGGCCTAGACATTATGGCCGAATCCGGAGATGTCACAAGGAATGGGTTTTGTTATAGGACTCTACACGTTAAAATATTTTCAATATTAAATACCGTTGTTTACTTTTATATATATTGTCAAAACATTCATTCAATTAATTAACTAGTCTTAAATCGTGTTTAATAGCGTAAACTTACAAAAACTTTGCATTTCGAAAACGTTGCGTTTTAAGAAATTAGTTCGTATTTTAAGGAAAAACTTTTCTTTACAATTTAGATAACAGGCAAGAATTAAATACTAAAACATAAATCCAAACCCAAAGGAAAGCCAGCCAAAAATTCCAGAGAGTCCACTCGTTATAAAAATCCAGAGATATTCTTAAAATTAAAACCATAAATGTAACAAGTTTATACACGCGTGGTCACCGAGAGGCTCCGTCGCACTGATCCGCCTAAGTTTGTGGATTACCTAACAAAATAGACAATAGATGTGAGTTTGCGAAAACTCAGTGTGTAACCCGACAGAATTAAGCATGCCAACATACAGAACTATATGCACAATCAGACACATACAGATTACAGATTCAGATATGCAAAATCCTACCCCTATCCTCTACAGACCATCTCCAACCATCCTATCACACCATGTGGGGTTTAAAACACCCACCTTGCCCTACACACCACGTTGCACCCTTAGGACACATATCAGAATATATGCAGCCAAACTGCTAGAAAATAGGCGATTAATGCCGAACATAATACTTCCTCCGCATATACATATCCTACCCCCAACAACAGATACAGAAAGTCAGATACAGATATACAGAATAAACATGCTCAACATACTTTATACAATTAACGAATATACATACATCAGTATAGTTAGGCATACGTTTGGTATCCTACTCAGATCAGTCTATCAGAATAACATAGCATGCAAGTCAGGGTTAAATTAGCCCTTACCGACCCTACTGCAGGCCCACAGTGGATTAAAGTGACCCGTACGACCCTAGGAAAAATTTAGAAAAATGGGCCCACATGCCCGTGTAAGCCCACTTGCCCGGATTAGCTTTTGCCCATGTGACATGCCCGTGTGGGCCCACACAAACTTGGCCATGCCCGTGTGGCCCACATGGCCATACTCGAGCCACCACACAGCTGTGTGCTACGCATAACCATGCCTTCATTGACCACACGGCCATCCGCATGGACGACCACATACTCGTGTGGCGTCGACAGATTTATTTTTTGGCTTTTGCTGAAACCTTATTTTCTGCGTTTCGGGTACACACCTGGTATGATTTCGTAGAAAATGCAATTCCAATACCACCAGAACCTAAAATTGATACAGAATACTAAGTCAAAATCGAAACGAACACGAACCTAAGAACCCTTAAAGCTGAGGTGCCCACCTTAGATGAACAATACTCCACCACCTAAACTGCTAAAGAATTAAATGCCTCATGTGATCCTCCTAAATCATTCAACAACACACACAATTAATCCAGCATTCAGATAATTATAGTGTACTCCCCACAACAGGAATTTATGAGATCATAATGAGACTAACAAAAAATAAAACTACTTACAGAATACCCAGAAGCAAATCAATTTACCCCCTACACACTTCGATCAAATAACGCAAGAACAAAAGAACCCCAACCAAAAGGAAAAGAAAAGAAAAGAGTGGCAAAAGATAGAGAAGAAAAAGAACTTGAGGGTTTGGGAAGAACGTCAAAAAAAATTGCACAGGAATTTTGGCAAGAGAGAGAAATGCATTTTGAAAAATAAAATCAAAATAAAATATTTTAATAACTCCCACTATCCCACTACATCTAAACCACCTAAGAAGTTTGGCTCCACCGAAACTCTAACACATAACCGAACAAAAATATAACATCCTTGCTAGCGAAAGGATTCGAACATAGGACCTCCAACACACTAACTCCCTTACCATTCGAACCAGCAGGCTCATTCTGATATAAATTTACAAGCAATTTAATATTAGCCTACTGAACAAGGATAAGGCTTAATCCAAAAATAACAAAAGTAGCAAAGGTGAGACTTGAACCCAAGACCTCTCACACACACTCAGAACACTTAACCACTGAAGTAGATACACAATTGTGTCAGATATTCACAGAAGTAAAAATATATTTTTCAGGGCGTTACATCCATGTTTGGAGAATATGATGGAATCTTTGGAGTTTTTGAGTGTTTTTCTTAGGGATTTATGAAGGTAATTGGCTTGGGGATGTTAGGAAATCAAAGTGGTATGGTTTGGGAAGCAAAAACCAAATGAATAGCAAGGAAGAAAGCAAGGGACGACAAGCTCGGTGTTTGGAGAAAACTATCGTGAAAACAAGCCTAGAAATGGGGTTTTTAAGTTCAAACTTGAAAACTGGTAAAAATGTAGCATAAATGCTTTACTATTTTGACTCTGTTGCAATTCAGTCCTTTTTCTAAAATTAAGGGTTCCTAAACCACATTTTCAAAAATTGATTTAACAGTTATAATGCCATAGTCAAATATAACTCCGGTTTACCATGCTACCAAAATTCGAGTACTTTAAATCTAAAATTCCTAAAATATCGCTAAAACTCCTAGGCTCAATTTTGGGGTGTTACAAGAAAGATTTTTAGTAAAGTATTTTCCACCGAGCAAGAATGCAAAGTTACAAAATGAGATAACCACTTTCCAATAATTGGATGATGAGTCTTTATACGAGGCGTGAGAAAGATTGAAAGAATTGCTTCGTAAGTGTCCTCATCATGGGACTCCTTATTATATCCAATCGGAGACATGTTATAACAGTCTCAACGCACATACAATTTTAATGGTAGATGCTTCTACGAATGGTGTGATTTTTTCTAAGTCTTATAACGAGGCTTACGAGATCTTCAAAAGGATCGCTAGCAACAATTACCAATGGTCGAAAAATCAAGCAGTTGGAGTGGATAAAGTGGATGCACTGACTTTACTATTTGCTCAGGTATCTTCTATTTTTTCAATGTTAAAATAGTTTACCATTAATGGTTTGAATAATTTTACAGCTCAATCGCCAAGTCAGTATGATGTTGTTTCCTATGTGTATTGTGGGGATGATTATTCTTTTGAGAGTTTCCCTTCAAACCCTGAGTCTATTTGGTATGTAAGGAATCAACATCAAAATAGAAGTGGACAAGGACCACAGTCCAACTTCTACAATCCATCATGGCATAATCATCCAAACTTTTTCTAGAGTAACCAAAGAAATTAACCGAACAATCATATGCAACATAGACCTAATGAATCCCAAGGGTTTAGTCAACAATATCCAACACCACCTCAAGCTGAGTCATCAAATAGTTTGGAGGACTTGTTGAAAGTGTACGTGGAAAAAAATGACGCTTTGATCCAAATTCAAGTAGCAATACTGAAAAATCTGGAGAACTAGATAGGTCAGTTAGTTATTGAGCTTTGTAGTAGATCTCAAGGAGCTTTTCCAAACAATACAAAAAATTCAAGGAATTTTAGTAAGGAGCATTGCAAGGTGGTTGCATTACGAAGTGGTAAGATTTTAGAACCCAAGGAGGTTGTGGTTGAAAATAAGCCTACTGAAAAGGAGGAAAGTCAACCAACAGTTGAAGTTCCTACACTAGAAATGTCGGATGCTAAAAAATCTGATGAGGTAAATCCTAAAATAGTGAATTTTGAAAAACTAACACCTTCTTTTGTAGATTTGCCTCATCGCAAAAGTTGTCCATTTCAACCTAAAGTTCCATATCCTCAAAGACTTCAGCAGCATAAGCATAAACAGAGGTACAATTCAAGAAGTTATTGGATGCTCTAAACCAACTTCACATCAACATCCCGCTGGTGGAGGCTTTAAAGCAAATGCCTAATTACATGAAGTTTATGAAGGATATTATGTCCAAAAAGAAAATACTTAGTGAGTATGAGACTATTACTTTGACGAAAAAGTGCAATGCGTTCTTACAGAACAAGCTACCTCCAAAATTGAAAGACCCTGGAAGCTTTACGATGCCCTGTAACATTAGAGAATCTTACTGTGGTAAAACTTTGTGCAACCTTGGAGCAACCATCAACTTGATACCCAAATCTATTTTCAAACTTTTGGGAATAGGTGAAGTAAGACCCACTATTGTGACACTTCAACTAGTGAATCGTTCGTTAGCATATCCCAAGGGAAAGATTGAGGATGTTTTGGTAAGAGTTGATAAGTTTATTTTTCCTAATGGCTTCATTGTGTTAGACTTTGAAACAGATAAGGAAGTTCTGATCATCCTAGGGAGACCTTTCCTAGCCACAAGAAGAACGTTGATAGATGTACAAAAAGGAGAATTCACAGTGAGAGTTCAAGACAACCAGGTAACATTTAATGTTTTGAAGGCCATGAAATTTCCCGATCCGACGGAGGAATTTTCAATAATGGAGGAATTAGAAACCTTAGTTTCTATGGAATGGGAGAGCAATCTTGAAGAGACTCGTTGAAGAGCACTTTAGGGTCTGAACAATTGGAAGATGAAAAAGGTAATGAAAACATGGCTTTGATGGAAGCCAATCCGATGAGTCATTTTCAACCACTGCGGTTCTGACTGCTAGAGTTGGAAGTTCGGGAATTTACACAACCCAAATTGTCAATCAAGGAACCACTTAAGCTTGAACTAAGGTACTTCCGTCTCATTTAAAATATGTTTATTTAGGTAATAGTTTTTCGTTGCCTATGATCGTTTTAGCAAAACTGACAGAAATTTAAAAAGGCAATTGGCTGTGTTATAGTTAACATTCGAAGTATAAGCCCTTCCTTCTATATGCATAAGATTATTTTATATGAAGGTGAGCAAGGTAGAATTGATGACCAAAGGAGACTTAATCTTATCATGAAAGAGGTAGTACAGAAGGAAGTGATCAAATGGTTAGATACGAGAATTATCTACCCCATCTCAAATAGTTCTTGGTTAAGTCCTGTAACATCCTAAAATTTGAGTATTATTTGTGTTGGCTCGGGTATGAATTTTGTGTGTTAGCATAGTCTTGCGAAGGCTTGATTTTATTTAGGAAGCTAGAATAATTTTTAGTATGGTTTATTTAATAAAGTGGATTAAGTGAACTTGACATTTAAGTTAATTTAAGTGTTAAATTAAAGTACATGAGGAGTTAGTGGCATAGTGGATAAGGAGCTTGAAAGGTTGCTTGAGGGAAGTGGTTCGAGTAGCATGGAAAGCATATTGAGGATTCTATTTTTGTACATTCTAGCATTAAGTGTTGACTAAGTTCAATTATGATAGGTTGGACTTTTAATTTTTGGTAAGTTGAATATTGGTTTAAGGAAAGCATGAAATTGGGGATAAGAATCTTAAGGTTAAGGAAGGTTGGGGAGACATAAGGCTTGGTTTTAGGAAGATGTTTTGGAAACTATTCCAAGGCCTTTAGTGCATGTATGTGGACGGCATGTGTGGCTAAGGGGTGGCCGAATGATGATAGGAAGCTTGGGGGGATAGTTGGCCAATTTTAGTTTTTGTGCATCTTTTTGCATTTGTTTTTCCTCTCCAAAAACTCTCTCTTTGGCCAAATGTATCTTGTGCATTTTGTGCAAATTTTGCTTTTGGTTTAGCCTTCATTTTGTTTGAACCAAAAATGTTATTTTCTTTCTCTCATCTTTCCTCTTGAAACCGAAACCTCACTTGGCATTTGTGCACTTTCTTTTCGGCAAATAAGTGTTTGGCCGAACCTCTCTCTCCCATATCTCTCTCTTTTCTTCTTTTGATATTGGTTCATAATCACATTTTCTTTTACACTCTCTTGGCCGAATCTTTCTCCATCTCAAATTCCATTTCTTTTTCATTTACTCAAAGTTAAAACATCCATTTACATTCTATTTTTCTTTTCTTTTTATTTCACCATAGCCGAATCTTCTTCCTCTCTTTTGGGATTGTTTTGGCCGAATATCATCAAGGGTAGGCATTCATTTAAGGTTTTCTTCAATCAGTTTTGGAAAAGGGTAAGTATTCATGGCCGTTTTTCCTTCATTTCTTTCTCTTTTCTATGTCGTTTTCTTGTGGACAAAGGCCGAACCTATGGGCATTTGCTGCAAGGTTCTAATCATTTTTAGGAACCAATTATTCTTTTAGGCTCCTCGGGACGTTGGAAGCAATCAATCTAAGCCTCGTTTCTTTGTCAATCGTTTTGGGTAAGCTTTTAGGTAAGACTTGGTATTTCAAGCGATAACTCATTGGGATTTAGTGGTATGGCCGAATGGCCTTTGTTTATAATCTTAGTATTGGCCGATTGTAGGACAAGGTGATCTAGTGCGGTAGATCGGATCTTTGGAAGTTAGTTCTTGCGTTGGTGAAAGGTGTGTACCTTACACACTTTATAACTCGGTTTTGTATATGTATTTATAATATTATTTTACTAATCATATTATCAAAGTGGGAAAACAATGAGATCTTGATATGATACCATGATGGTATGAATGAGAATTCGGGTAAGTCCGTTTCTATATGTTGTTAATACATGTGGAATGAAATCATGATCTACGATTTATAATA
This sequence comes from Gossypium australe, assembly GCA_005393395.2. NCBI lineage: Eukaryota > Viridiplantae > Streptophyta > Magnoliopsida > Malvales > Malvaceae > Gossypium > Gossypium australe. Next base: position 23,557,157 of record CM016626.1, read on the forward strand.
TTTGTGTTATGTGATTCATATCAAAGTATATTGACATGATTTGTCTATCTATTGCATTGGTATGGGCAATATGAGATGAGGGGGAAGATTGATAATCGTGTCTTCGAACACCAGAGGTTTGGCACCTCCAGTGATTTGGTATCACATTTGTGTCTTTGGGACACCAGAGGTTTGGCACCTCATAGCGACTCGTCCCTGTGGATTAACTCCACCGTGGGTTGGCCCCACTTTTGAGATATGGGATCATCGCCAGTGATTTGGTATCACACGTGGGTTGGCCCCACAACTTGACTATTCGTGACTTTGGTCACCAGTGATTTGGTATCACATTTGTGTCTTTGGGACACCAGAGGTTTGGCACCTCATAGCGACTCGTCCCTGTGGTTTAACACCACCGTGGGTTGGCCCCACTTTTGAGATATGGGATCGTCGCTAGTGATTTGGTATCACACGTGGGTTGGCCCCACAGATGGATTTTTTGTGACTTTGGTCACCAGTGATTTGGTATCACAATATTGAATATCGTGACTTTGGGTCACCAGAGGTTTGGCACCACCAGTGGTTTATGGATGGCTAGGTTGGGTGCATCATATATTTATATATATATATATATATATATATTGCTTGGTTATAAATTGTGTAAGTATGTGGCATTTACCCGGGAGAGGGATTATGCACTGAGTCTTGGTGACTCACCTTCTCCCTTACTTTTTCAGGTGATGCGTAAAATTCGCGGATGAGGAGCCGGATGAACTCGAGGAGGCCATCCAATAAAAACTGATTTTTCATGAACTTCGATTTGGGGTACTTTAAATTATTTTTAATTTGGTTTTCACATTTTTATGGATTTATAATAAGGCCTGTTTAATTATGTTTTGGATTATTTATATGTTTTGGATTTGATTTAAATTTGGCTTACAAATTATATGTTTGATATAATAATTTGAGCACAAAGTTTTCTAAATTACAAAATGCGATGGTTTTTAAAACGTTACCATCGGGTAACATAAATCATTTGATAATTTTAACATCTTAAGTATTTTCGATAACTCATACTACTTTCAAAAACTCAATTTTTCCAAATTTCTTTTAGATACAGTTTTCAACCTAATCACTTTGGTTTCTTTACAATTTTAAAAGGTTTTCTAATCTATGGATTTGCAACTAAGTTTTAAAGACTTATTTATGAGATTTCAAAAGTAAATTATCAGCTTTCAATTTATTATACACTTGTTTTCTACGAACAAAGTTCAACAAAGAGTTTTTCACAAAAAAATTTAATCGTTAACTCGTTTTTCTTCAAAACGTTTTCCTTCGTGGCATGCCAGATTCGGTCATGGCGTATTGACCGGGTTTGGGGTGTTACAAGTGTAACATCCCCAAACCCGGCCCATTCATTCCGACCGAATCTGGTTATGTCACTGGGAAAGTCGGTTGAAAATCTTCTAGTAAATTTTATTCTTGTAAAAATCTTGGGCATGATTGTTTGAAAACTCATGTTTTATTTTGAAAACTCAGGAGATTAAAAAAAATTAGTTGAATCAATGGATAAAACCATATACCATTTTCACATAGCAATTTAAATTAAATTAAACCATAGTTAAAAATAATACCAAAATAATAAAATGGCCTTTATTACAACCCAATACTTAAAATAAAATAAGTGCATCAAAATCAAGCATAACATAATTAAACATCATCTTCGGCATGGGCCACCTTGTCCTCTCCGATCCCGGTCCAGCTTTATGCACTACCTGAAATGGTTAAAGGAAAAAGGTGAGTCACCAAGACTCAGTGTGCTACCCTTTTTCCCGGATTAGCATACTATCATACACAATCATATACATTATCAACATGCGTCCAAATAATATGCACCCAATCCTAACCATCCATATCGCCTTTTCTACCCCGTGTGGTACCAAACCACTGGTGGTGCCAAACCACTGGTGACATATAGTCACAATGTGTTACCAAAACACTGGTGTCCCAAAGACACAATATCCGTCAATGTGGTACCAAACCACTGGTGTCCCAAAGACACAATTGTGCTACCAAAGCACTGGTGACCGAAGTCACAAATCTGGTGATGGGGCCAACCCATCGTGTGATACCAAATCACTGGCGTCAATCCCGTATCTCACAAGTGGGGCCAACCCACGGTGGTGTTAACCACAGGGACGAGACGCTGAGGTACCAAACCTCTGGAGGTGCCAAACCTCTGGTGACCCAAAGTCACAAAGTTGTGTTACCAAAACACTGGTGCTCGTCAGCACAAAATATCACTGCCCCCTCCTCTCGTACAACCCACATCAATCATGCACATGTATCAAAATATATCATCATGAATGTTTAGTAATACACATGGGTTTAATCATTAACCAATCAATATATCCCATGCCAGATACATCATACTTACCAAATCATCACAATAGGGACTTACCTGACCCTTTGCCTCATACCACATTGGTATCCCATCCACCTTACCATGGATCCACATAACACACAATTCATATAAAGTCACATAGCAAAGCAGTGTAAATGTACACACCAAATAGTAACATTTTCATAAATAGAAAAGTGTGTGTTTGAACACACCTGCAAGCTTTAACCAAAGAACCAACTAAGTCCCTTGATAACTTCGACAACCTTGCTCTTAAAAATCGATCAGACAGAAGATTATCACTCAAACCATTCGGCCAAAACAAACCAATAAACCAAGGGGTTAAAGTTAAACTCTTTACCTTGCTATAGGTTTGGTTTCCTACCAAAACCGGAACCAACAATGGTTCCCCTTAGACAATCGGCTAACCCCTAAACAAGCAAACAGTTAGTCCTTTGCAACTTGACTTAACGAAACTTAAAAGGGTAAACCAACCACTACTTACCAACCTACCAATTGATCACCAACAGATATCGACTTCGATCGACTGCTTCGAAATCTCGATTGCCCCTACTCTAAACCCGATTGAGCACTACACAAGAGAGGTCCACCCCACTCCAATATTCGGCCAAGAGAACTACTAGGTGAGGGGTGAATATCCGGCCAAAATAAGAACAATTGCTAAAAAGGAATTTCGGCAATACCAGGGAGGGATTCGGCTAGGAAAAAGTGAAGTAAAAGAAATATGTGCTAATAGAGTACAATTTCGGTAAGATGGTATTAAGAAAAGAAGATGAATTTTAGGAGCACAAAGCACAATGGTTTCGGCTTAAAGAAATGACAAGAATGACATGAGGCATTCGGCTGAGAAGGTAACGAGGATTTGGCATCAAAGTTATAAAGAATGGAAATGAGAGAAATAAAGATCACCATATTCGGCTTCAACCATTTTTAAAGAAAAAGGGAGATGACATTCGGCACCAAAGGTTTAAGAGAAAGAAAATAGAAAAAGAATAAGGAGGGATATGTAGCTAAATTCGACAACAAGAGAAATAAAAGAAACAAGCACAAGGTCGGCTAGTAGTACAAGCTACTTGAGGATTTCGGTTTCAAGAAAACATGAAAAGAAGTTTCGGCTTAAGGCACCCAAAAGCAAGGCTGACCGAACATCAAAATGCCACAGAGAAATTCGGCATTCTCCCCCCCTTAACACTTCAAAAACCGGCCACAAAGTCACTTGAAGACTCCACCAAACGTCCACCACCTAGAAACTCTCCAAGCCCCTAATTCAAATATGTTTGAACTAGTCAAACTCCACCAATCACTCTTTGCCGTCCAACTCACCCATAGACTAGGTCCAAGGCAGAGTTTGATCTGCCTACAAACTCTCCCCACCTAGGCGTCAAAAAGAAAGCCAAAAGGTGACCACTCCGCAACTCGAACACAAGATCTCTCCCTCCTGCAAATGACGCCACACACACAAGGCCTTAGTGGCGTCCCACCTGCCACTTTGCTAGCCCATCTTTTGTGTCACAAACCTCCCAAATATTCTTTTAAAACCCCCAAAAGCCAAGCTCCCTTCTTTACCCACTAAAAATCAAAATTTCTTAAAGCCTTCACTGCCTTCCAGGGTTCTCCAAACCCCCTAAAAACATACCTAAGCCCACAAATAGCCTACCAACACCCAAGATATGCACTAGGTGCATAACCCCTAAAACCGGGGTGTTACAATGCTACCCTCCTTAAAATAATTTCGTCCTCGAAATTACTTGGCTAGACTAACGGTCCACATACTAATTCCCACACTACGCTATCGCTGCGCACTCTGATCTCCACGAACTAGCATCTTTCTAGGCGTACTTTCTAAGTCTATACCACAAGTTCTTAAATACTTACTAGCAACAACAAACAAGCAGCCACCAAAACGAACAACGCAACAAAGAATATCCAATCAAAAGAAGCTTACCCGCTGACACATCCGGCACATCACTATCCTCTTTCCGACGAACCAGAGCTTCACGACCTCGACCGGAACCATTTCCTTCATGGTTCGGACCACGACCCCTCATCGCTTGCTGACCACTTCTGCCAGGCTGCACAGAACCTTGACCCACTGTCCGAGTCCTTTTCGGATCCAGGGGACAATGCTTAACCAGATGAGACTTGGACTGGCATCTGAAACATTCACGAACACGGTTCCAGCACTCGACAACGTGATATCTTCCGCACTGAGCACACGGACGATCTGGATTCCCAGCAACTGACTTAGAAACATGAGCAGATGCCTCTACTCTTGGTCTTTTCTGAGACCTCTCAAACGATTCCGACGATCCCAAGCTCCTCCTATTACGATTCCTTCCCCTAGCTCCATTCTGCTTCTCAACCCTTTTGACTTCCTCGGCCATCAGAGCTTCTTCCACGAAAATAGCGATACCACTGACCACATGGGCTCCTGCCACCCGCTCGAGCACTCGCAGCATAGCTTGCGATACTGCGTCGTCTCCTCCTGTCTGATCCTGCTGCTCAGCCCCCACAGCTGGTGGCGGTGCATCACTCTCTGACCCATGGCGTGACCTAACCGGTTCTGGTACTGCCATCCTGTCTCTACCACGTCCACGAGAACCGCGACCACGCCCCCTAGAACTCATATCTAGCGCTTCGATTTAATCTGATTAGAAATTTTATGCATTAGAAATTGGGTTCCACTGTTTAACCACGAGCAAATTTTATGCAAAGAAGCTTTTCAAGAGTAGTTCTTTCGAGCAATCAAGTTTCATTCCCTACCCAGGGGTAATTTTTCCTAAAGAGGGGTATTTCGGTAATAACTCAGGGTCAAATTTTGAAAATAGATTCCAATCCTCAAAGTTTACAAAATCTCAGGGGTCATATACACCAACCGTTTTTCAAACAAGTCTACTCAAATTTACTTCAAATACACTGTGTTTTCACTCAGCTTTTAAACGAAAAACTTTACCTCTCAAAGACATTTTTCCCCGTAACATACCAGATTCGGGCGTGGTGTCCTGTCCGGGTTTGGGGTGTTACAACAAGTCCAGTACAATGTGTACTTAAAAAAGGTGGAACCACGATTGTCGAGAATGAACGTAATGAGTTAATCCTGATGAGAACTGTCATAGGTTGGAGAATTTGTATTGACTACAGAAAATTGAACAAAACCACTCGTAAGGATCATTTTTTTGTTACCTTTTATGGATCAGGTGTTAAATAGATTGGCAGGTAACGAATTTTACTACTTTTTAGATGGATATTCGGGATACAACCAGATAGTTGTAGCCCTAGAAGACTAGCATAAAACTACTTTTACTTGCTCGTACGATACATTTACTTTTAGGCGAATGCCTTTCAGCTTATGTAATGGACTTGCCACATTTCAACGATGTATGATAGCAATTTTCACTAATATGGTTGTATTGTTGAGGTTTTCATGGATGATTGTTTTTGTTTTTGGTAACACTTATGATGTTTGTTTGAGTAATTTGGCTAAGGTACTAAAAAGATGCAAGGAGACGAATCTTTTCCTTAACTGGGAGAAATGTCATTTTATGGTTAAGAAGGGAATTGTCTTAGGACATAAAATTTTCAAAAATGAAATTGAAGTGGATATAGCAAAGGTGGACGTAATTGAAAGATTACCACCTCCAATTAGTGTGAAAGGAGTTAAAAGTTTCTTAGGCCATGCTGGTTTTTATCGGAGGTTTATCAAAGATTTTTAAAATATTTATAAACCTTTATGTATGCTTTTAGAAAAAGATTTTGTTTTTTATTTAACAAAGCATGTTTAGAAGCTTTTGAAGAATTAAAAAGCTAGTTAACCTTAGCCCCAATAATTGTTACACCTGATTGGAACTCACACTTTGAGTTGATGTGTGATGTAAGAAATTTCGTTGTTGGAGTTATGATAGGTCAAAGAAGAAACAAGGTGTTTCATCATCTCTACTATGCAAGTAGAACTTTGATAGGAGCCTAACTCAATTATACGGTAACTAAAAAAGAACTCTTTGCTATAGTTTTTACTTTTGACAAGTTCCATTCATATCTTATAGGTACCAAAGTTACAAAGTTTACCGATCATGCGACTATTAAGTATTTACTCATGAATAAATATGCTAAGCCGAGGGTAATTCGTTGGATACTTTTACTCCAAGAATTTGGCCTTAAGGTCCAAGACAGAAAAGGTCTTAATAATCAAGTAGTTGATCATCTGTTAGGTTGGAACAAAATGAGGTAACTTCTTTACTTGTTCTAATTAATGAGAATTTTACTGATGAGCATATCTTCGAGGTAAGTTGAATTCATGAAACACCTTGGTTTGCTGATTTTGCCAATTATTTAGCATGTGGAATAATTCCTCGAGAAATGACATACCAAAAAAAAGAAAAAATTCCTTCATGATAGTCGGTATTATTTCTGGGAGGATTCGTTTTTGTTTAAACAATGTGCAGATAACATAATCATAATCAGGAAGTGCGTAGTTGGAAGTGAGATTGATGAGATTTTGTACCACTGCCATTCATCTCCGAGTGAGGGACACTTTGGTGGTTCTTGCACTATATCAAAGATTTTACAAGCATGATTCTTTTGGCCTACAGTGTTTAAGGATGCGTATACATATATGAAAAACTACGATAGATGCTAAAGAACAGGAAACATATCAAGGAGGTAGAACTATTTGACATATGGGGCATTGATTTTCTAGGCCCGTTTCCTTCTTCTTATGGGAACAAGTATATTTTGGCAGCTGTGGATTATGTATCCAAATGGGCTGAAGTCGAGGCATACCCAATAAATGATGCTAAGGTAGTCATGTGATTCCTACATAAGCATGTATTTACACGATTTGGGACTCCTAGAGCTATAATTAGCGATGAAGGATCTTACTTTGTGAGTAAATGGCTTACAAGTACGATGTGAAACATTAAATTGCCACTGCATATCACTCACAGACAAATGGACAAGTTGAAAGGGTGAATCATGAAATCAAAGGTATTCTTGTAAGTGTAGTGCACCCTAACAGAATAGATTGGTCTCGAAGGCTCGATGATGCTCTATGGGCCTATCGAACTACTTTTAAGACACCGTTAGGAATGACTCCATATCAGCTAGTTTTTTGAAATGCATGTCATTTGTCAGTAGAGTTGGAAAATAAAGCTCATTGGGCCTTGAAACAATTAAATTTGTATCTTAAGCAAGCCAATGAGAGAATGATGCTACAACTTGATGAGTTAGAAGAGTTTAGGTTATTTTCATACGAGAATGCCAAGTTGTGTAAAGAAAAATCTAAGAGATGGCATGACAGTCGTATACAACCCCGTGAATTTAAAGAAGGTCAAAAAGTGTTGTTGTTTAATTCGAGGCTAAGGTTGAAGCTCAACTCCTGATGGAGAAGACCTTATACCATCTAGAAAGTTTATCCATATGGAGCTGTAGAATTGTATGACGACCATGGAGGTACATTTAAAGTTAATGGTCAACATCTCAAGCACTATTGAGATGGTAAAGTTGAGTGAATTAAAACCTCGTTCAAATTAATAGACCCTTAATTTTTATGATCTTACTTTTTAATAAATAATTAGAAATTATTTTTCTTAAATTAGTACATTTAACTAATTCTGTCTAAAGAGATTGGAACTTAAATGGGACCATTGTGACCCCTCCATTAACTTTGAAAATTTTATTTCCATTTTAATCTTTGTTTTTAATGATAATTTTATAAGGGGGTCAAATTGGCCCAAGTACTAATCAATTTATTTTAAGTAGTCTAGTTTGTAAATATAGTTTGGGCTCAAGGCCTAAAATAGCGAAGATGAGAAATTTACCTCACATTGTCGTCCAACGGTTCCCTAAAAACCCTAATTTTTTCGCCATTTTGTCCCTTCCTCTATACTTGCCACCCAAGTCACCATTATAGTTAATTTTTTGTTACAAGTTTGCCCTAATCCACCACTATATAAACCGTTCTCTACCACCATAATTTTCACAACCCTTCAAGCAATTAGCTTAAACCCTAGCCACTCATTCTTTTTCCTCTTAGCCATCGGCCTAAATCTCGAAGAATTTCCCCAATTTCCTTCTCTTGTCGCAAAGCCCTCGTTATTTGCCACCACGAGTCTTTTACCGGAGTAACCTTATCACCGCCGTACACCTATCATCGTTGCACAACTATCACCGTAACAAATATATTACGACCATCCTTTGCCGATTTCTTTTGTCTTCCTTTTGTCGAAATTCTGCCTATTTTTTAGGAAAAATCATCATGTCTCGCCAAAGAACTAGATCTTTTAAGACCTCTGCCGAAAATCCAATTGTGATCTAAGATGAGGAAGCAAAAGAAAGATTTGATTCCATCTTCAAAAATCAACCCATGATGCTAGAAAAAGGTTTCAATTTGGAGAGTAATGACAAGATAGTTGTGCCTTGGCCAATACAAAAGACAATTGATACCCTCAATTGGAACTATTTTTGTGCTGTACGATCATTGCCCGAAGATGAGTTAGTTCGAGAGTTCTATGCCAATTTAACTATGCCAGATGCTACTAAAGTTCTTGTTCGCAAGAAGAAGGTACCCCTAACTTCTAAGCCCATTAATGTTTTGTTTAACCTAGTTGATGTTGAAGAAGATGAATACTTTTCCATGATGACAAATATAAATTAGGATTTTCTTCAACAAGTGCTTAGTGTTATGACAAATCCTAGATCCCAATAGATTATAAGAAAGTATGGTAATCATTCTTGCCGAAAGGAATATCCATAACTAGTGGCTAAGGTATGGTTCTACTTTTTCGATATAGTTTCATGCCTATCTCACATAGTTCCACCATCTTGATGAAGCGAATACTTTTGTTGTATGCAATTATGATAGAAAGGTTAATCAATGTTGGGAGGATTATTCTCAAGGAGATCCACAATTGTGCTAGAAAAGAATACATGAAGTGTCTACTTTCCATCATTGATAACTTTATTTTGCTTAAGGGCCCAAGTTAAAAAAGAAAAGAAGCAAACCTGAAGGGCCCGTATGTTCATGGTTGTATCACAGCCCAAGATATTGAAAGGTTAGTGGAGAATGTCCATGAGCTAAACCCAATTGAACCAAGTAAACCAACCAAACCAGAAACTGACGAGTCATTGAACAAATCTAGACTGGAAGTTGACTTGATGAGACAGAAGAAATAGAATCTGAAGAAGAACCAAACAATTCAAAACTGATAAAGGAACCATAAGTTTTTGAACCAAGAAAGAAGTTGAATGCTAATGAGCCCGTTGAACCAACTGTTGATCCTGAGTTGACCATTCCTATGTCCACTTCTTCAAATACTACGAAGAAATCAAAATTTTCAATTATGATGGATATGATGAAATTTATGCATAACCAACAATAGGCTTATTGAAAATATGTGAAGATTAGAGATAATTCTGTAAGAAATACTTCCAAAAATATCTCTAACAGTTTTGTTGTAACAACCCAAACCCGGCCCAAACACTATGGTCGAATCTGGATCGTTACGGGGAAATCTTCTCGAAAACCATTTTTGAAACCCATTAAGCTTTGTTGAAAACTTCTCGGATTTGATTATCTTGATAAAATCATACTTAGTGTTTATTTTTTTTTAAACAAATATTTAAGCCCATTATAAAACAAATTTCAACTGTGCCCGATGGCATTTTAAAATATTTTCGTGTTTAATTGGAAAATCATGTGAATTTAATTTAAATTTTAATAATATAGTTTTAAGCAAAATATCCTACATATGAGAAAAATAACAAAAATAAAGTTTAGGGAGGCCTTATTACATCCAAAATAAATTAATACCAATAATAAAAATAAAATGACTAAATTTGAACTTCAATTAGTTCAAGTCCACTGCATGGCCACCTCGAGTCATCCCGGCTCCACATCCGCAATCTAAGTGTCACCTGAAAAAAAATATAAAGGAGAAGGTGAGTCACCAAGACTCAGTATGTAACCCTTCCCCCATTTTAAAGTATTTTCATACACATCAAATAACAAATTAATTATGCAATCATCATGTGTCCCAACCTAGCCAGCCATACGCCACTGTCTACCCCGTTGTGGTACCAAACCACTGGTGGTGCCAAACCACTGGTGACATATAGTCACGTTGTGCTACCAAAGCACTGGTGTCTGTAGACACAAATCGGGTGATGGGGCCAACCCATCGTGTGATACCAAATCACTGGCAGACGATCCCATATCTCAAGTGGGGCCAACCCACGGTGGTGTTAACCACAGGGATAAGTCGCTATTGAGGTACCAAACCTCTGGAGGTACCAAACCTCTGGTGACATATAGTCACGTTGTGCTACCAAAGCACTGGTGCCCGTCGGCACATTATCACTGCCCCCTCCACTCATCAACCCACATAGTCAACAGTCACATATAGATTTATCATATGTATTATCACAGCATGCTTCCCAAAAGCATAAAATAGCAATCATATGCACAGGTACTTACCTGGTTACCCCGTATACCGTTATGGTATTCAAGCCATTGCTACATACATCAAATTAGCAATCACATTACTTAGCATTATTTAACAAGTTAAATGGTGTGTATGTACACACCTGTCACCAACAAGGAGTCTAAGTCCGAAAAGAGAAGTCGGCCACACTCAAGTCTTTGCCCCTATATTCGGCCATTTGTCAAAGTTAGTGCTTAAAGGCCTATTCGGCCAAAACCAAAATACCAAAAGGGGTTAAGATTTAACCCGGAAGCCTTACCTAATGCTCTTGAGTACCAGTCACCAAACTATTTATTTTGCTCCCCTACAATCGGCCATTGCCATAACTCCCATTAGCAGCTTCGGCTTAAATGAATATCAAATAACTAACCAATGTAAATCTTACCATTACTTACCAAACCGATTACTAGAGGATAGGAGTTGGGATTAAGCACTTCCAAATTCCGGGATACCTAAAGGAATTGGTTCCAAAGAAGATAAATGGTTAGCCGTTACCAACACCAAATTTCGGCTTTTCTTTTCACTTTAGTCGACAAAAATACAAGATTAAAAGAGGAAAATTTCAGCCTTTCTTACCTTCTTCAAACCGATTGAAAACTAACTTCCGAAGAGCCTTATACTTCCTTTAGTATTCGGCTAACAATGCTGCCAAGGAGGAGGGTGAGATTCGGTTCTTCAAGGGGGGTGTATTCGGCTATTGAAGGAAGGAAAATAATGGGGATGAGAGGGAAGAGAAGTTTCGGCTAAAGGGGGTTTGGGAGGCTGGAAGAAAAATAAAAGAAGAATGAAGAGGGCTTAGGAAATTTCGGCAAGTAGCAAACTGAGGAAAAAGAAGAGAATGGTGCTGGGTTGCTCCCTTTTATAGGCATTCGGCACCCTCCCCCCTAGCCTTGCCGTCCACACCTCCTTGTTCAAGGAGTTCAAAATTTCGGCTACCTCTCCAAGTACTCTTGGCCACACATTTCAATTAATTCAAAATAATTGAATTAATCTTCAAATAATCCCTTAATAATCCACCAATTATCCTTGGATATCCTCTTATTATCACAATAATTAAAATCCAAAAATCTCCATTTAAATTTAATAATATCCCTAATATACAAATAATATCCCTTTTAATAAAATCCTTAATATCCATATAATATAATCCTTTAAAAGCTCATATTATCCTTTAATAACATTAATTAATAAAGGAATTTAAAAGGGAGAAAAATTCTCCTACTTATGCCGTCCCCTTGGAGTGCAAAAAGGGAGTTTTCGTGACTCGAACACAAGCTCTCCCTTGTGCATTGTGGCGTCAACTCCAAGTACTTAAGTGGGCTTACTTTGCCACTTATTCTAGGCTCATCTTATGTCCAAATCATCCCCATTTATTCTTATAACACCCTCCTGCTAAGGCTCCCTACCTTAAAAGTTAAAACTGACTTTTTTTTCCATTAAACCGAGCCAACTCAAAGCCTTAAATTAAACTCTCTTATTCCATAAATAATATTTCAGTGGTTCATACATAAGAAAATAATGAAATTTCAAATAGCCCCATTTTCGGGATGTTACAGTTCTACCCTCCTTAAAATAAATTTCGTCCCGAAATTCCTTGATCAAACAGGTGGGGGTATTGCTGCCTCATTACATCCTCAGGTTCCCACGTAGCTTCCTCCGAATCATGGTTCCGCCACAGCACCTTTACCAGGGGCACTGTCTTCCTACGTAGAACCTTCACATCTCGGTCTAAGATCTGAACTGGTTCCTCCTCAAAAGATAAATCTGGATTCACCTCGATCTCTGCCACTGACACAACGTGCGATGGGTCTGACCGATACCGTCTCAGCATTGATACGTGAAAGACATCATGGATTTGACTCAGTTCTGCCGGCAACTCAAGCTGATAAGCTACCGGTCCAACACGCTTAACCACCGTATACGGCCCAATGAATCTTGGGCTTAGCTTCCCTTTCCGTCCAAATCTTAACACCTTTTTCCAAGGCGACACTTTCAGGAAAACCTTGTCTCCTACCGCATACTCCATTTCCTTGCGTTTTAAATCAGCATAGGATTTTTGCCTATCCGATGCTTCCTTAAGACGAGACCGAATCACCTTGACTTTATTCTCCGTCTCTGCCACCAACTCTGGACCCAAAATTTGTCGTTCGCCTAATTCTGTCCAACATGTCGGAGTACGACACTTCCGTCCATACAGTGCCTCATACGGAGCCATCTGGATACTTGCCTGGTAGCTGTTGTTGTAGGCGAACTCTGCCAATGGTAGAAACTCCTCCCAACTACCACGAAAATCCAAGACGCATCCTCTTAACATATCCTCCAAGATCTGTATCACCCTCTCCGATTGTCCGTCCGATTGTGGATGGAAAGCGGTACTGAAGTCCAACCGCGTACCCAAAGCTTGGTGCAAGGCTTTCCAAAACCTTGATGTGAATCTGGGATCCCTGTCCGAGATGATTGATGTTGGAACCCCATGCAATCTTACTATCTCCGAGACGTACAGCTTAGCTAGCTTCTGAAGAGAAAAATCCATCCTCACCGGTATGAAGTGAGCCGACTTAGTTAACCGGTCTACTATTACCCAAACCGCGTCTCTCTTACTGGGCGTAAGGGGTAGCCCACTAACAAAATCCATAGTGATCCGTTCCCACTTCCATTGGGGAATCTTCACGGGCTGAAGCAACCCTGCCGGCAACTGATGTTCAGCCTTGACCTGCTGACAAGTCAGACACTTACCAACAAACTCTGTCACTTCACGTTTTAACCCGGGCCACCAAAACTGCTCTCTAAGATCCCTATACATCTTGCTTCCTCCCGGATGCATAGCGTAAGGGCTGCTATGTGCATCATGGAGAATCCTCTGCCTCAATTCCCCATCCTTTGGCATACACGCTCGCCCTTGATAGCATAATACTCCATCACTCGACAGGTTATATCCTTCCAAACCACCCTCCTGAACTTGCATTCTCTTAGCATTTAACCCTTCGTCCACTAACTGCTTGTCCTTAATTTCCTCGATCCATGTCGGCTTAACTTGAAGTTCTGCCAAGAGACCCCCATCGTTATATAGACTCAACCGGGCAAACATCGCTCTTAAGTCCGTCACAACCTTCCGGCTCAACGCGTCAGCTACTACGTTAGCCTTGCCTGGATGGTATTCGATTGAACAATCGTAATCCTTCAAGAGTTCGATCCACCGACGTTGTCTCAGATTCAGATCCTTCTGAGTCAAAAGATACCTCAAACTCTTATGATCCGTGTAGACTATCGACTTCTCCCCATAAAGGTAGTGTCTCCATATCTTCAGTGCGAAAACGACTGCGGCTAACTCCAAATCGTGAGTTGGGTAGTTCAGTTCATGTGGCCTTAACTGCCGTGATGCATAGGCTACTACCTTCCCCTCCTGCATCAGCACACATCCCAAACCAGTATGGGACGCATCACAATAAACGGTAAACAACTTCCCTGCCTCAGGTTGTACCAAAACCGGAGCTTCCGTCAAAATTCTCCTTAGCCTATCAAAGCTTTCTTGCTGCTTCTCCGTCCATACAAATGGGACTCCTTTTCTTAGTAGCTTCGTCAACGGTGCTGCGATTAGAGAGAATCCTTCCACGAATCTCCGATAGTATCCCGCTAGACCCAGGAAACTTCGGATCTCCGCCACTGACCTAGGCGGTTTCCAATCCAATACCGCTTCAATCTTACGAGGGTCTACTCTAATTCCTTCCGCCGATACCACATGTCCTAAGAAAGCCACCTCCTTCAGCCAAAATTCGCACTTACTGAATTTGGCATATAACTGCTTCTCCCTCAATACTTGCAGCACTATTCGTAAATGCTTGTCATGCTCTTCCTCCGTCTTAGAGTACACCAGGATGTCGTCAATGAATACTACGACGAACTGGTCCAGGTACTGCTGAAATACTCTGTTCATCAAGTCCATAAATGCCGCCGGCGCGTTGGTCAACCCGAATGGCATTACCAGAAACTCGTAATGTCCATACCGAGTTCTGAACGCCGTCTTGTGAACATCCACTTCCTTCACCCTTAATTGATGATAACCCGACCTAAGGTCTATCTTCGAGAACACCGAGGCACCCTTCAGTTGATCGAACAAGTCGTCAATCCGAGGCAACGGATACTTGTTCTTGATCGTTAACTTGTTCAACTGACGATAGTCGATGCACATCCGCATGGACCCGTCCTTCTTCTTGACAAACAGCACAGGTGCTCCCCACGGGGATATGCTTGGTCGAATGAACCCTCTATCCAAGAGCTCCTGAATTTGAGCCTTTAGCTCCACTAATTCCTTAGGTGCCATTCGATATGGTGCTATAGACACAGGTGCCGCTCCGGGTAGCAAGTCTATACCGAATTCGACTTCCCGATCTGGAGGTAAACCTGGAAGTTCTTCCGGGAATACGTCAGCAAATTCCCCAACCGTTCGAACCTTAACTACTGACTCCTTAGCTTCCAACGCACAGATCCTAACCAAATATGCCTCGCAACCTTTCTTGACCATCCTTTCGGCTTTCAAGGCTGACACCACATTGGATAGGTAATTCCTTCTATCACCTATCATGACCACTTCATCACCCTCCGCCGTCTTAAGCACCATGCGCTTAGCCGCGCAATCCAAATTCGCCTGATACTTAACTAGCCAATCCATTCCAAGGATCAAATCGAACTCTCCGAAAGGTAGTTCCATCAGATCGGCTACAAACACGACCCCTTGGAGTTCTAGGGGTACACCTCTATAAAGTTTGTCTACCACTACAGAGTGTCCTAGGGGGCTTAGCACAGTCATCTTCCTAAGAGTAGTTTCAAAGTCTAGGTCCATAGTCCCTACCACACTACTAGCAATGTACGAGTGCGTCGAACCCACATCAATCAATGCAACGTAAGGTAAACCAAATATTAGAAACGTACCGGTTATGACGTCCGGTGCGTCTCCCTCCTCGCGACGCCTCGCTGCATAGACTAAGCCAGGCTGCCTAGCCTCTGTGTTACCCGAACCTCTGCCCTGAATTCCACGACCTCGGTTGGAACCATTGTTTCCTCTGCCATTACCACGACCCCTCTGTGGTGGTCCAACATTTCTGCCCTGAGCGCGATTCTGATCTTCGGGCTGATCCTTAGTTACCTTTTGAGGACAGTCCCTTACCCGATGCTCCAAAGACCCACACTCAAAACAACCTTTGTTACCGGTCCAACAACTCCCCCAATGGGTTTTTCCACAGCGGTTGCACTGAGTTGGCCTTTGATTAGTAGTCATGGGCCTTGCTGCCTGATTTGGCCCACTTGGCCTAGCCTTTTTCTGGACATTACCACCTGACCCAGCTGGCCCAAATCCTCTCTTCTGATTATTCTTGCTATAGTTTTGTCTCACAGTCTCCTTAATCCCTTCGGCCACCTTGGCCTTCTCCACTAGAGATGAGAACTCACGAACCTGCTGCGGGGCAATTAGCAATCTCAGATCATCTCTGAGCCCGTCCTCAAAGCGGACACAGCGCTCATGTTCGGTGGCTACGATTCCTCTGGCATACCTACTCAGCCTTAAAAACTCCGCCTCATATTCCGCTACTGACTTAGTTCCTTGCACTAGCCCTAAAAAGGCTTTCCTCTGAGCATCCGTATAGCTAGTGCCTACATACTTCTTCTGGAAGGCAGTTTTGAAGTAGTCCCACGTGAGATCATCAGCTGTGGCTCCATCCCGGACTGTCAGCCACCACTGGTACGCCTCATCCTTTAGAAGCGACACCGCCCCTTTCAGCTTCTCCTCCTCAGTCAGGTCGAGATCATCCATAACCCTTTCCGTAGATTCCAGCCAATATTCTGCAGCACTGGGCGCCACTCCTGAGACACCACGGAATACCTCGGCCCCATTAGACCGAATTCGCTCGGGAACAGACTTCCGAGCTCCCAAATTCCCACCAGCCCCGGCCACCATCTCCAACACTCGCAAAACAGCTTGCGACACAGCCTCACCACCGGTCTGGTCCTGCTCCTCAGCCCTGAAAGTAGGAGGTGGTGGTGGCGGTGGTACCTCGTTTTCCGAACCTTGACCTGACCTGACGGGTTCAGACACCGTCATTCGACCCCTACCGCGTCCACGACGTCCACGTCCTCTAGAACTCATTCTATCTACGGCGCTTTAATCTGATTAAGAAAATTTTATGTATTAGCATTTGTTTCACTTTCTTATTCGCGAAGACATTTTATGAACAGAATTTAATTAGGGGTTCTTTCGAGCCAACAAGGTTTCAGTCTTCTATCCTAGTTCACACAAAAAATTCATGCATCCATTCCTTAATGCTTTCCATACCTATTCACTCTTCGGACATTTCTGCCCATTTCCAACCCAGGGGTATTTTCGTCATTTTCCCTACAGGGTATTTTCGTAAATAACGAAATTTTAAAACTTTAGTAAAGTAGGTCATCTGAAATTCCCAAAACTGGAGGACATTTATAAAAATTTGTAAATTCGTAATCGTTTTGAAACCAGGGGTATTTTGGTAATTTTGTCAATCAGGGGCAATTTTGTCATTTTGATAAATCAGGGATATTTTCGTCAGGTGTAAAACTTTGAGGGTCCCTTTTTGAAAATGTTTCTTTTCAAATAGTAATGGTTGTAAAAATTTCTAAAACCAGGGCCATTTCGATAATTTTGCAACTTGAGGGCGTTTTCGTAATTTTCCAAGACCAAAATATTTTGCTGATGATTTTCAAAACTAAGTTGTTGGATATTTGTAAAGTAGTCGAAATTTTGAGCGAAACCATTGAACTGATATTTTATGAGTCAGGGGCGTTTTAGTAATTTTACCCCTAAGGGCATTTTTGTAATTTTCCAAAAATTTGAGTTTTTCGAGAAAAACGTTGTAAATAGGATGTTTTCTGATTTAAAAGAGTTGTTGCAAGAGTTTTGAAAACATTGGGGTCGTTGTTTCGTTCTGTTTCAAAACATGGCTAATTCCCTTTTCGGGTTTTAATCATGGTGTTTAGCCCATGACCGAGCCATCTTGATCAGGGTGAACCAAAGCTACGCACCAGGCAGGATTCGAGTGAAGAGGAGGTGGGTCACGCGGACCGCTTAAATACCAAGCTCTCACTGAACCTTTCTAGACATGCGCACAGAGGTTGCCACACCACTGAGCCCTCTGAGTTAGGGTGAACCGAAGCTACGCACCAGGTAGGATACCTGCGAAGAGGAGGTGAGTCACGAGGACTGCTTAAATACCAAGCTCTTCCGGATCCAATCCTAGACATGCGTACAGGGGTTACCACACCCTAGCTCACTTGGCTAAGTCATAGATTGGTTTAGTTCTTTAATGTCTTATGTTCGGTTCATGTGTTTGAGTAATCTAATCCTAGGGTTCAAGTCCTATACGTCTATCTACGTTCCATACTTCCTACCCTTCTACAAAATTTAATTCACCAAGAGGTTCAGAAGTACTTACCTGGGCGGATCGGTGCCGGAGACTCGGGCCATGCTGTTCAAAATCCAAAATTATTTCATAAGGCCTTTTAAAACATTTTTGGGCCTTGGGCCCCCACAGCCGAGTTTTGAACCGGGCTCTGATACCAATTTTGTAACAACCCAAACCCGGCCCAAACACTATGGTCGAATCTGGATCGTTACGGGGAAATCTTCTCGAAAACCATTTTTGAAACCCATTAAGCTTTGTTGAAAACTTCTCGGATTTGATTATCTTGATAAAATCATACTTAGTGTTTATTTTTTAAAACAAATATTTAAGCCCATTATAAAACAAATTTCAACTGTGCCCGATGGCATTTTAAAATATTTTCGTGTTTAATTGGAAAATCATGTGAATTTAATTTAAATTTTAATAATATAGTTTTAAGCAAAATATCCTACATATGAGAAAAATAACAAAAATAAAGTTTAGGGAGGCCTTATTACATCCAAAATAAATTAATACCAATAATAAAAATAAAATGACTAAATTTGAACTTCAATTAGTTCAAGTCCCACTGCATGGCCACCTCGAGTCATCCCGGCTCCACATCCGCAATCTAAGTGTCACCTGAAAAAAAAATATAAAGGAGAAGGTGAGTCACCAAGACTCAGTATGTAACCCTTCCCCCATTTTAAAGTATTTTCATACACATCAAATAACAAATTAATTATGCAAATCATCATGTGTCCCAACCTAGCCAGCCATACGCCACTGTCTACCCCGTTGTGGTACCAAACCACTGGTGGTGCCAAACCACTGGTGACATATAGTCACGTTGTGCTACCAAAGCACTGGTGTCTGTAGACACAAATCGGGTGATGGGGCCAACCCATCGTGTGATACCAAATCACTGGCAGACGATCCCATATCTCAAGTGGGGCCAACCCACGGTGGTGTTAACCACAGGGATAAGTCGCTATTGAGGTACCAAACCTCTGGAGGTACCAAACCTCTGGTGACATATAGTCACGTTGTGCTACCAAAGCACTGGTGCCCGTCGGCACATTATCACTGCCCCCTCCACTCATCAACCCACATAGTCAACAGTCACATATAGATTTATCATATGTATTATCACAGCATGCTTCCCAAAAGCATAAAATAGCAATCATATGCACAGGTACTTACCTGGTTACCCCGTATACCGTTATGGTATTCAAGCCATTGCTACATACATCAAATTAGCAATCACATTACTTAGCATTATTTAACAAGTTAAATGGTGTGTATGTACACACCTGTCACCAACAAGGAGTCTAAGTCCGAAAAGAGAAGTCGGCCACACTCAAGTCTTTGCCCCTATATTCGGCCATTTGTCAAAGTTAGTGCTTAAAGGCCTATTCGGCCAAAACCAAAATACCAAAAGGGGTTAAGATTTAACCCGGAAGCCTTACCTAATGCTCTTGAGTACCAGTCACCAAACTATTTATTTTGCTCCCCTACAATCGGCCATTGCCATAACTCCCATTAGCAGCTTCGGCTTAAATGAATATCAAATAACTAACCAATGTAAATCTTACCATTACTTACCAAACCGATTACTAGAGGATAGGAGTTGGGATTAAGCACTTCCAAATTCCGGGATACCTAATGGAATTGGTTCCAAAGAAGATAAATGGTTAGCCGTTACCAACACCAAATTTCGGCTTTTCTTTTCACTTTAGTCGACAAAAATACAAGATTAAAAGAGGAAAATTTCAGCCTTTCTTACCTTCTTCAAACCGATTGAAAACTAACTTCCGAAGAGCCTTATACTTCCTTTAGTATTCGGCTAACAATGCTGCCAAGGAGGAGGGTGAGATTCGGTTCTTCAAGGGGGTGTATTCGGCTATTGAAGGAAGGAAAATAATGGGGATGAGAGGGAAGAGAAGTTTCGGCTAAAGGGGGTTTGGGAGGCTGGAAGAAAAATAAAAGAAGAATGAAGAGGGCTTAGGAAATTTCGGCAAGTAGCAAACTGAGGAAAAAGAAGAGAATGGTGCTGGGTTGCTCCCTTTTATAGGCATTCGGCACCCTCCCCCCTAGCCTTGCCGTCCACACCTCCTTGTTCAAGGAGTTCAAAATTTCGGCTACCTCTCCAAGTACTCTTGGCCACACATTTCAATTAATTCAAAATAATGAATTAATCTTCAAATAATCCCTTAATAACCACCAATTATCCTTGGATATCCTCTTATTATCACAATAATTAAAATCCAAAAATCATTTCCATTTAATAATATCCCTAATATACAAATAATATCCCTTTTAATAAAATCCTTAATATCCATATAATATAATCCTTTAAAAGCTCATTATCCTTTAATAACATTAATTAATAAAGGAATTTAAAAGGGAGAAAAATTCTCCTACTTATGCCGTC
Organism: Gossypium australe; assembly: GCA_005393395.2. Taxonomy (NCBI): domain Eukaryota; kingdom Viridiplantae; phylum Streptophyta; class Magnoliopsida; order Malvales; family Malvaceae; genus Gossypium; species Gossypium australe. The sequence goes on from CM016626.1 coordinate 23,577,875, forward strand.
CCCTTGGAGTGCAAAAAGGGAGTTTTCGTGACTCGAACACAAGCTCTCCCTTGTGCATTGTGGCGTCAACTCCAGTACTTAAGTGGGCTTACTTTGCCACTTATTCTAGGCTCATCTTATGTCCAAATCATCCCCATTTATTCTTATAACACCCTCCTGCTAAGGCTCCCTCCTATAAACACGTTAAAGGTTCACATTGAAATACCTACTAATCGAATGCACATAAATCTTTTAATATTAATATAAATTTTACAATTCAATTTATTCCTCATGTAACATAGGCCGAATATAAGCTCAAAAAATCAAACATTAATATCACATATTTGTGCATTAATCCATACATGGCTTTTCATGTACACATTCACTACATTAACGTCATTTTTAACTTGTATCACATATCAAATAATTAACTTACCTTATTTCTAAAAGAAAATAAATTGTTACATACCTGTTCACTTTAACTCATTTAGCACGTTTGATTTTTCTTACCGTTGCTCCCGTAAAAATTAGCTAGGCATAAAGTATCATGTAATACACCGGCACAGAGCCTGCTAGGCTTCAAGCCTGTTATTATACACCGGCACAAAGCCTGCTAGGCTTAAAGCCCAATACTATCATATTTATAAAGCTGTTTCGCAACCAATTCATATATCGAAACTTTTATATACTTCATGATCCTTGTACGAATTTTTCGAACATCATATCTCAATCGAACTAAGCGTAATCATATTAAATTATACTTTTAAAATAACGATCCATCTAAGCCACCCTTTAACGTACATATTTATAATTATATATATTATATCTTATCACAAGTGCGTATATTTTGCCAACTTAATTATTCAATGGTTATAGATATATACATGTATTTATTAATCCGCATTCGGCTATCACATATAATAATTCCTATGCCTTATTCGGCAATTTGACAATAAAATTTGTTATGTCACTCAAACATGTACAATTTAATATAGCGATAATTCAAATTAATCCGATTTCTTAAAACTTACCTCGGAAGTCGATGAATAAGGCTTCCCGATTACTCGTTCAATTTCGCCTTCCCCCGATCTAAACTCTTTTCTTTATGATCTTGATCTAAATATGTTCAAATCAACTCCTTCATCACTTTTTCTCATTAAAATGATCCTTAAACACATAATTTAATAAGTTACGAATTTACCCCTGACTTTTACAATGTTTACAAATAAGTCCTTATAGTTCAAAACAACTTCTATCTTTTTTTTTTTTTTTCACCTTATATCACATTCGGCCACACCTATATATATATACATTAAAATAACTATTCAATTCCATCACCTATTTCCAATATTCATATTTAATTACTACTACTCAAATCACAATTGTTTATCCAAACCAATGCCACCGATTATCACATATAAGCCATCCACACATTCAGCTAACATGGATGTTAAACCCCAATCCACATTAAATTCAACAATTGAAGAGAAACAAATTTCAATATGCTTAATTCAACTAGTCAATAGATACACATACTTACATGCAAATAATAGACTCCATTCAAACAATCTATTTTAATATTCCCATGCTTCATTCGGTAATTCCACTAATAATTCATTAGCACATCGTATACTTCTCATTTTCAAATATAACAAATGTTTTCATGTCATAATCGGCTTAGTGCAATTTCATCTATTATTTCATTTTTTTTTTTCATCTTCATTTCATATAATATAAAATTTCATCAACCCAATTTCGTCCATGGCAACACTTTAAACATAGAACCAAAATAAAAATTCGAATATGGGCTAGCAAATATACATGTCAACCACTTAAAATATGTTAATATTTACAAAAATTAAGCTTAATACTAACCTTATTAGAACATGCAAAATGCCGAAATGTGGAGAGCTTGAATCCTTCCTTTCTCCTTTTATTTTCGGTGGTATCAAAATGAAGATGATGATGGGGAAAAAGAGAATGAATTTAAAACACATTTCTTTTATTTTCTAAAATAAACACTTATTATAATATACTTAAACTAAAATAATGCACCCATTATACATATAAAATTGTTTCTCCTAGCATGCTTGCCGTCCACATCATGAGATTTGGGTTAATTGACATGCAAATTCATTCTTTCAAACAACACTTCATTTAACCCCTTTAATTTAATGAATGCTACTTTTTACCACTTATGTAATTGGTCCTTTTTCTTGAATTAAACATACCAACAGTCAAATAATTTCACGAAATTTTAACACATGCTCAATCATACATATTTAACACGAAAATAATATTAATTTATTTTTTTTCCGACTAGAACTCGTGGTCCCGAAATCACATTTCTGATCAGGCTAAAATCGAGTTGTTCCCAAGTGGAATTTTATTACAATTTAGTATTAAATTATAAAACAATTATAATATAATCTTTAACATATAAAATATTACTTAAAAACATGTTATAGGACCACATTGCCGTCCACTATGACTTAAAATGGTTATATTACCCTTTAAGTACTTCACTAAAATAAAGCCACATCAATCTAACCATAAATCAAATTAAAAAGGCCACCTTTTACCCGTTACTCGATTTAGCCCTTTTTAACTAATTGAGCACACAAACATTTAAATTTTTATACGAAACTTTCACACCCATTAATTCACATATAACTGACTCAAATTATAATATTAAAATATTTCTCGGACTCGGATTCATGGTCCCGAAACCACCGTTCCGATTTGGGTCA